>CM060889.1:2942500-3470000 GCA_030762935.1 Hymenopus coronatus | reverse complement strand
TGCATGTCATGTATTAAATGGATCTTTGAAGGCAATTTTAGTGCCGGGTTAGTTATTTTGAATGCTTCTAATGGCATCTCAAACATTCTGAAGATATTGAGGGTTCTAGTATAGGTATTTTCAGGTTATGGATCACCCATTTTAGCTCTTTATTCTATCGTTTCGAGTACTACATCGAGTACTGAAACAGTTATTTTGGAGTACTTTAAAGGCAGTTCATCTCACTTTGGAGTTATTTAGGGCTCAAAATTTTGTATTAGCTATTTTCAGACGGTTATTTCCATCACATTTTACAGTATTTTGTATTTTCTAATGAATTTAACACGTTTCAGGTATTTTAGGACATTTTGAGGATACTTCTCAGTATTTTGTAGTGTGTTTTGTGTCATTACTGATCATTACTGACATTCTAAGGGATTCAGGACGCTAAATCAGATCTTAAAGCTATCAAATGAGTGGTATTATTTCTGCACCCTTTGAAATTATTTCTAAGAACCTTGTAGGAGCGGCAAAGGTATATTGAGGAATTTTAGAACATTTGCGAGCGTTTTGAAGGTGTTTAGACTGTGGATTCAGGTCTTAAACGGTCAAATGAGTGGTATTATTTCAGCACCCTTTGAAATTATTTCTAAGAACCTTGTAGGAGCGGCAAAAATATATTGAGGAATTTTAGAACATTTGCGAGCGTTTTGAAGGTATTAAGACTCTGGATCAGGAATTTTTGTCAAGTTGTAGCTGTTTTTTATTTTTTCTACTAACTTTTGGTATTTTATTCTAGTTAAGACGTACCCATAACACTTTTATGCTTCTACAGCAATTTCTGCTACCTTGATAATATTTCAGTATTTCTTTTATTTTTTTCTCTTGAGGAATGTTAAAAATATGTTTAATAACAGGTTGCCAACATGACAGAAAATCAGCTAACTCATTATGAAAATCCGCTAAAAAGATGCCACCACATTGTCCTAGCTCTCTCCTATCTCAACTAGTATCACAGTGACGCGCATTTATATACTTTCAAATATTTTAGTATTGCTTCAGATTACGTACACCCCTTGTATCTAGAGGGACAAATATGGACATCAAAATATTTATATAGAAATAAAGGACATGTACAAATTAACAACCACTCCTGTCCATCTGAATGCAGCTTAGCTTCACATATTTAACAAAATATTAAGGTAATATAGGCACAATGGCTTAGAATGTGGGCAGTACGGCTTTAATTGATAAATTACAATTACTTCTGTCGTTGTGTTTACTGTCACAGAAATTTTAGCAATTATGTACTTTTTATGCATTAAAAACGGCAACTAAGCACTAATGGTAAACCAAATTGTATCAAAGAAAAACCTATACTTCTATTTTTAAGTTGCTATAGAGAAACAACTTTTCAAATCAGATAAACTGCGTTAGATTTGCATAGTTCTAACACAACACATATTAGTTTGAGAAATAGAACTTGCAAAAGTTGCATTTGCAGTACAATAGAAGAAATTGATCAACTGAATGCATTCCTCGTGGGACCACAGGGAACATGAACCAGAATACTGCAGCCACTGCTGTTACAAACGAACAAATGTAAGAAAAATCTGATGTGTACCATTCACATGACTTTCTCTACATCTCTGTAACAAATTATTGTTAAAAAGCTCATGCTTCTATTTACTTCATGCTACTCGAGAACAAATTAGCAGAAATAGTCTTACTACTTGGGAGTACCATAGGTTAAAGTGATAGTCCAAAGCTGGTAGCTATGTGACAACTTCCTTTGCTTATATGGACAGGAGTTGACAAATTCCTATATGAGAAAAGTAAGTTTTTCATAACTGAAACCAAAAACAATGAATGTCTCAAAAAACGATCAACTCCACGAAAAAAAGGTATATAACATAAATTGTGTGTTTTAAAGTGTTCTACATTTCTTGTGTAGTAAGTTTTATCTAAGTCTTACGGTTTAACAGTTATGCAAAATTCCGTAAAATTCGTCCAGAATAAAGTAGTCTTCAGAGGCTATTCCCAGAAAATTCAAGATATACATTTTGTTTGTCAGGTAAATATCTTTAATATTTGATATTTTAATCAAACTCGTTAGAGCCATTTTTACGAATATCAACATTTTAGTAAAAAGTTCCATGTAAAGGGTAGTTTGGGGTGGGGGAATTTTTCTCAAAACCTTCGTGTCGCATCCCTGGAAGATACTAAACTTAAATACCAAGTTTAGTATTTTGCTGATTTTTCGTTTTTGAGTTATCGTGTTCACGGACACACACACGAACCTTTTTCTAAAAATACTTTTTTGGATAATGGGGACCCTAAAACATATAATACCGGTGAAATCTCGGTATCGATTTTTTTGGTGGAGTGCAATACCTTCTCTATACGCACTATGTATATACATAGTGCGTATAGAGAAGGTAAAAATAACAGCCCTAACGTGGCAGAGCAGTCAGTCGTACTTCCCCTCAAGCTCATTAGTCAGGACTTATGTTATAGTCACCATGACATTTTAACATGACCACCATTACAGAACGAGGGTTCCATCGCTCTAAAAATGGCAAGTTCCTTAAATGTGCCCATATTACCTTAGTGACCATACATGCCAAGTTTATCCTAACTGAACTATAATAAACACATTCCTGCAACTTTTAACTGAATTAAAAAAAATGTCTAAGAACACTTTGTAGGTATACATTAGGGCAAAAAATCATGTATATTTTCATTTTTCAATTGCTAAGCGGACATTTTTTTTGTTATTTCTCTACCGTATCTTATTGGTAGAGGAAGTACATATTGCATTGCACCCAAAAGTTGTTGCCCTCCGTGGTGTAATGGTTACCATGCCAATTTCATATGCCCAAGGTCGCGAGTTCAAACCCAGCGGAGGACGATGGATTTTTTTGGGGGGGGCCGTAAAAATCCTTAGCATAGCTTCATTTGGAAGGGAAGCAAAGCCGTTGGTCCCATGTCGTAGATTTACGGCACGTAAAAGAACCTCAAGTGTGATAAACGAGACCTCTGAGCAAAATTAAGTGGTCTTTCACGCCCAATATAGAATGAGGCGTTGAGAACCACAGCAGATCAAGAGCGACCATAAATAAAACTCCATTTCATTTCCACCCAAAATGTTGATTACCTAGAAATGAAAATGATATTGCAAACATCACCCTTTCGGAACTAAAATCAATTTGCTCGTACTGATAAACAAATGACTGGCACGTTATAAAACACTTCTAGCACGTGTAGACAGTTAAATACAAACAACCCAATGTAGCATGAGCTTTAAAGACACAACAAATAAACGTAGGTATAACTTATTGTTAAAGGTTTTGTTTGTTATATTGTGATTATGTTTTTTTGTACACGTTTTCAACTATGTACTGTTTGTTATACTTTGTTCTGGACAACTCACATTGTTAAGAAGTTTAATAAATAATATATAACTAAAGTTAATTATATTCCTTAGTTCGTATTAGGCTTTTCGTTTGGTAATTCGTATAACTCATTCCTATGTAAGCTATATCCAAATGTTGTAGGTACTTATACACCCCATGCTAGGTTAGCATCAGTGTTCCAGAACTGGTTCTGCTGACAGCTCCTCTCGGGTTACTCCAAGCATGTTGTAGCATCTTCAAAACAGCAACAGGTGGTACCGTTGCAGGAAACCAAGCTTTGGACACCGAAGCACGTAAAAGTATTATTATGAATGTAATCTATAATTGTAAATCTAATCAATGAATATTTTGGAAAAACTTAGTTCCACAAAAATGTGTACAATTTTTAGACTTTTTTTTTTTTTCCTGTAATAAGTTCTTGCAATTTTCTAGTTACACTAAAGTTTATAAGCGCCAAAGATTTAATTAGTTATTCACCGATGTACATTTTATTTTTAATGCTAATTTCCAAAATGAATCGTTACATAAGTTCTCGTGTGTGGGTATGTAAGCACTTGAAGAGATGTGGCACCGCAATAACGTACGCGACTTGCATTCTGGAGGTCGTGGGTCCGATTCCCGAGGCCTTCCTGACGCATGCATGCATGTTTTTTTTTTTTTTTTCAAGGCTGTTAGGCGAATTCTAGGAATGTTCATTTCCTCCCCCAAATTCCCTGACACTCCATGTCGTTCCATTATAGTTTCATCTATCCTTCACTCCGTTGATATATTTCAGTAGGGTCTCCCTACGGTCGAGGAGTTTTCAATCAGTAACTGTAGAGAACCAGTTATTGTGTCGCCACTCCGGCCGTCCGGTGTCTCTTCTCATCACACCTCCCTCCCAGGATGCCATCTCGTGGGACATAGGTACGGTGTCGAGTCCCCTTTGTACATATCCTATTTTATGTAGACACTTTAGACCGGCGTTTCCCAGCCTTTTGAAGTTCATGGCACCTTTGGGAATAACATTAAACACTCTTCCTTGAATTAAAAAAATAAGTTTAATATGTTAATTTATTGAAAGATTATATCTAATGTACACCACAACATAATACAGTAAAATTGATTACAATCACCGAGTAAAACTACATCAATAGTGCTGTTCGATTAATGATTAACATGAAACTTGTTATTGATGCTTAGAGCACAGATATCCGATATCGGTCCTTTCAGTTGACAAATGAAACACGCAAATCATCCTCAAGTGTATTTCTTGCTTTGGATTTTATTGTGACCATAGCAGAGAAGGCTTGCTCACTTAGGACGTTGAAAAGGGCAAAAGTGCTTTCATTGCTTTCTTCATTACGTTAGGATACTCCTTTCTTCGTTAAAGCCAAAAAGTAGCCTCCGACGCCTCGCGCGAAATCAGCGCGAAGATCAATAAATTCATCTCGTTCGCAAGCAGCGAAATCTATTTCCATCTACGAAATCAAATGATGAGACAACCATAGTGGAAATAGATGGAAAGTACATATCTATTGCATCTTGCAATCTTGATTGCGAACACAAATGCGGTCTTTCAGCTTACTCGGATCTTTACCTCCTGCCAGATAAAGAAGAGATGAAAAATAAGAACTGAAGCTTTCCTGGCGACGTATTAATTTTTACCTGGCTAGAAGCCCGAGAAGATTTTGAATTAAGAGATGAAAAGTTTGACAGATCTCCTTTCTGAACTGCAGACCTCAAGAGCTAACTTTTCTATTAAAACCTTTCAATGTATTGGTTGAGGAAACTATTGCTTCCTGTCGACCCTGCATTGAAACGTTCATTCAGCTTATGAAACATATATACTCCAACACCAAGAATCACTTAGTAACAGCTCATGAAATGTGTCTTGATTTTCATCCTTATCACCTGGTCTTTAAGTTTAAGAAACCGGCTCATTGTGTGAAGTAACAAAGAGGTATGAGCCGCATAGCTGTTCAAAAACCCTGCAATTTAAAGGTCGAGAGTTCATTTTCACAACTTGCTTAAACAGTAGAGCAAAATCATTGCACGCCTTCACGACTGATGCTTCTCTACGCAGAAATCGGTGAGTTATAATAAAGGGTGGATTTTTATTGAGAGCTCTGACAGTAAAATTTTTTTCAATAAATAGATGGGGCACCATCTGTACATACACCACAAGTCTTTTTATGAAAGAGCATGGTCATTAAGAAAGGAATTAATAACAACGAAAATAGCATGGCCTGTGGCTGTAGTCTCTTGTGGACTATAGAACAGAAACTGCTTACTATTATCTTTATAAAACCAAGGAGTTGCGGTTTGTCAACAATATCGATTCTCTCATCTACTTGCAAAGCAAATATTCAACCAGTTGGATAGGTAGAGTCAGACTGAAACATTCAACGCCATAGCCGGGATTTGAACCACGGATCTCCCGATCTCAGCCGGTTGCTCTGCCTCTGAACTACTATGGCAACATGCCGGCATAGCATTGAATTTCTCAACTGACTCGCATGTTTCCCGGTAAACCACAAGATGATCTCAAATTATTTTGAGATGACAACCCCAATGGCGACTTACAATGCAGTAAGTACTTTAAGTCCAAGGATTCATTGTATAGCCAACTATTATGGTCATGGAATAATTGTTTTTATACACATAGCCGTGTGAAGGACAGGAGTTGGATAGGTAGAGTCAGACTGAAAAATTTACCGGGAAACATGCGAGTCAATTGAGAAATTCAATGCTATGCTGGCATGTTGCTATGGTGGCTCAGTGGCAGAGCAACCGGCTAGAGATCGGGGGATCAGTGGTTCAAATCCCAGCTATGGCATTGAATTTTTCAGTCTGACTCTACCTATCCAACTCCTGTCCTACACACGGCTATGTGTAAAAAAAAAAAAAAAAATTATGACATACAAATATTCAACCAGTTTTTATTTTCTCCATGACTTGTTCGTTGATACTGCATGACATTTCGGATATCCTGATTGGGCCTGATGTTTTGCTGGAGAAAGGAACTTTCGAAATTTGATTAGCTGCTCCTTCACCAAGCATTGTTACATGCAGGGCCTAGGATTTCCTCTCCAAGAGTGTGAAGTTTAGCTACCAGTCGTGCTACTTTCAAGAGCAGTATCACCTATGGTCATTCTCTTTACCATTAGACGGCTGTTTTCTTCTCCCCTTCTAGTATATGTGATATCACACTTTTCTGCTTTGTCGTAAGATACCACTCCAGTTTGCAAGGTACCATGTCCATACGCTACGTAACTTCTTGGTATGTTCTATTCTTTCGTTGAATTCGACGGTCCGGGAGAAACGAGGACCATTCACTTTCGCTGTCTGGCGTTTACGTGTATCAGTGAACTTATCCAGAGTTAAACACTGTGAATCAACGCGAAGAAAATAACTGAAAGCAGCGTGCGTGCGAGTCTGGTAGGCTCACGGTTAGCCTAGGTGTTGTTGCTGTGTACCTATCCTGGTAAGAGTTTAACCACCAGAATGAGGTGAAGGTTGACGTTTAATTTTGAGGTTTCAGATGATGGTAAGGAGGTAGCGCTATTACGCTCCTCGAGCGTTTGCATTTTACAGGAGCAGTATCCTTTCCTCTGCTCCGATGGTGTTTTATTTTTAAATTAATTATGTTGGTTGATTTTGATAGACATAGTACTTAGTTCAGCTATTACGCTGTTGGCTGGTTTCAAGCCGTTGTTACCGGGGGTGCCCACAAACCATGCGGGGAACCCGAAACCGCCTCTTTCGGCGTTCAGTGGGTAAGTACTCCCCCAGTGATCTGACAAGTGCGTTCTCATGTTCTCCCAATCTGGGTAGAATTTTTGAGCCCGGCGCCTAATGACATCTTCCACATATGGGGGGTCGAAGCTTCATGTAATAGCCTCAAAGGGAAACGTCGACATACAGAATATATGGACCGGAGTCCTCTATTCTGTATCCGCTGTTACCAGAGAAGCCAGGAGTCTGCTGCCATACCCCACACTTCGCAGGCGGACTACAAGCGCCTTGAGAAAACGCAACTATAAGTGAACCCTAGTCTGGTAGGAGAACGCGTACACTTGTATATATTGTCAAAGTCTCGCGAATGTTCGTGAGGAAGCGAGTAGTCTTGGGAATGTTCGGCAGGGTTTGGATGTAATGTCATCTGTCGGATACTAGTATAACTGAATTATCGACATGAATTGACCACTGTCACTATCTGCCGTGCATAAGAGTAATTAATTTCACTTATTTTATTTCAAGAGTTTAGGCTTAAGTAGACAGTATTTTTTTTTTTGCATATCTCAATATTCCGCCTTAGCCAATCACGCAGCCTCTTAGGGTCCCGGGCCACACCAGTGGTTTAGACACTTACTTGGGTTCCTTTTGGTAGTATTTGTTGTTAGTGCTTCATTACAGTAATATAGATGAAGATCTCAAGGGAAAAAGTACTTCAAAAAGTAAAGAGAAAACAAAAGAGAAAGAAACTGGGAAAAGGATTTATCATAAAACGCCCGCCTCCATTTTACGACTCAGCAGATACTGCTGACTTATATACGGTGGGAAAAGCATTTGATAAACAGACTTTTCATAATCTGGGTTTAACAAGAACAAATTTGAATATTTTATTCTGTGTGTCAAACAGCTTATCTTCTTGCGCCCACCAGAAGGGGGCAGCCATTTTTGACAACCTAAATGGAAGAACCCTTCCGGGAGATAGAGAGCTAAATCCTACAAACTCCCGGAAGGTTGAGGTTGGAGGAACTTCGGCAGCTTCCTGTCTTGTGTGAACTACTCACTGCTAGCTTAATCTCTTTTCGCAGAGATAAAAATAGCATAATCGGTAAGAATCGTAGACGTAGGCTGAAACAAATGAAACGCCGCTATTTTTATTTTCTCTACATGTACTATACATAGTGTATAGAAGGTATTGTATTCCACCCAAAAATTCGATACCGAGATTTCACCGGAAATACATGTTTTAGGTCCCCCTGAACCCCAAAAATGCATTTTCAGAAAAAGGTCCGTGTGTGTCTGTGGACAGCATAGCTCAAAAACGAAAACACCGTTGAATAACAAACATGGTATTTAAGTTTGGTATTTTCATGGATGAGACACGAAGATTTTCAAGACAATTCTCCCACCCCTACTACCCTTTACATGGAACTTTTTTCGAGAATTTTGAATTTCTTAGAAATAGCTCTAACGATTTTGATTAAAACTCCGTATATTAAAGCTATTTATGTCCGAAATAAAAGGTATATCTCGATTTTTTTGGGAATAGCCTCTGAAGACCTATTTATTCTGGATAAATTTTGCTTAACTGCTAAACCGTAAGAGATAGAAAAAAACGTACTGCACAAAAAATGTACCTTATGACAAAACACACAATTTTTGTCTTTTGCGTTTTTATTGTGGAGGTAACCGTTTTCGAGATATTCCTTGTTATTAGTTTCAATTGTGAAGTACTTAAACTTTTCTCACACAGGAAGTGTCTGTTTTACTTTTGTTCTACTCCAGGCCAAGCAAAGAAATGATTTGCAATGACAATCGCATGACGATAGCTTTCAAAACATTTGACAATCACTTTAGCATAGTGCATTCCCTTCTATTTATAAGGAACTAAGTAATAACATTCTGCTAATATTTATCTTGATTAGCATTGTGTACAAAGAAGAATAATCTTTTGTAGGAGGTTTGTACAGCAGCTAGAGAAAGGCCTGTGAGTGTAACACATCAGATTTTTTTTTTTTTTTTTTTCCATTCCAGATGAAGTGCCGCGATACGTGGCGTACTGACACATCAGAAACTTATAACGCATTCACGTATGCCTTTCATTTTACAAAACAATGATATCTGTTAAGAATGAAAATATTAACCTTATTTTGTAATCCTCAATCTTACTTAGATAATCAAAGCTAGTATATTACATGAGGTGCCACTATCCCAATATTTCATATTGCTATCAGAATAGCTACCTATTTATGATTCATGTGTAAAGTTGTCGTTTATTTAATCGAGTGTGAATTTTATGATCTCTTAACCTCACGAGAATCGAAAAAAGACTTTGGACATGTGTATCATGCAGTGCTTTTTGCAGGGTGGTGTGAAATAAAATAAAATTTCAGTTTTCACGGACATATACAACAGCAGTTATTTATGTGTTTATATAAACATGGGAAACAAGTGAATAAACATGACAGTTGTACGGCCTGAGAACAATTGCTTTGCCTCGTTCTTGTTTCAATCAACATTGAATAATTCAAAGAACAAAGCTCATTTAGGATATTGTGTAACATGCCATTGCAGTTAATCGGAAATAGATGAGGCAGCGGAACCTATTCTAGGAGATTTATTCCCTAAAAATGTTTAATAAAAGTGTTTCTTTTTAAGATGGTGCGGAAAGTTACAACATTGTATTTTTATGCTTCGTGTTACAAAACTTCAGTTTACGCACTATCGTGTAATACTGAGAAACTTAAAGTTGTTCTTCCTGTTAATCAACAACTCAAGGTTTTAGAACTGTCGGTAACTAAAAGACTGTAACAATCGTTTACCCGCTGAACACTGTTAAAATAACTAATGCTCAAACTAGTTAATTGTAACAAACCATTTTACTATATTTGTATAGATACTTAGAAAAATAACTAGAGTTATACAAGTATATATTATAAGCATTGTGTATATTACACGTATTAAAGCCAACTATTGACTAAAATGTTGTAAAATCCAAAACCTATTTTTAAAAATAATGTCTAGAGTAAAAGTTGTTAATATTAACAATAAGCTTAAATCGAACTTAAGTAATTTCCATGTGGAGGAAAAAGGTTGGACATTTTGAATTCTATAATCGAATATACTTACATATTTGTATCAAATTGTAAGATGTCGAATGTCCCATATTGCCTATTCGTATTGTTGTTTCTTACCTGTAACAAAATTGTATAATAACAATAACAATACAAATAATAATAATAATGAACAAGTTCCTTATTGGATAGGTAGAGTCAGACTAAAAAATTCAATGCCACAGTCAGGAATTGAATCACGGATCTCGCGATCTTTAGCGGGTTGCTCTGCCACTGAGCTACCATAGCAACATGCCGGCATAGCAATGAATTTCTCAACTGACTCGCATGTTTCCCGGTAGACATAAGGTGTTCTCAGTTATTTTGAGATGACAACCCCAATGTCGACTTACAATGTTGTAAGTACTTAAGACTCAGGATTCATAGTATAGCCAACTATTATGGTCAATTGGTATTGGCATAATTGTTTTTTCACAATTTTTTTTCACAGATTTGTGGAACGACAACTCATGGATTATGCACCACGATAACGCACCAGCTCACAAGGCTATTACTGTGAACGAATTTCTGGCCAAAAACTCAACAAATTTCATCGAACAACCACCGTATTCGCCTAATCTGGCTCCTGCTGATTTCTTTCTCTTTCCAAAACTAAAGTTACCACTTCGAGGCACCCGTTTTCAGTCGATAGAAGACATAAAGGAAAATTCGCGGCGACAATTGACATCGATTCCTAAAAGTGCCTACAAAAGATGTTTTGATGGTTGAATTATTCGTTGGCTTAAATGTATAATTTTAGAAGGGGCCTACTTTGAAGGCGATAAAATAAAATTGGATGAATAATTCATTTTTTGTGTTTTACTGGAAAATTCCCGGAACTTTCTTGACACAGTAGTATATTTTTCAATTAACCATTTTCGAGAAAGTCTCTGCTATTGGTTTCTCATAGTGTCTCTCTTTTAAAAGGTTTAACTATCGCTTAAAGTTTCATGTACTCCCGTTACACCTACAAAAATGTTCAGTAAGACAATTTCTGCAAGTGTTTATCTCGATTGAGGAATATGCATTTGTAAGAATAGTGCGGTGTTAAGACGTTGGGTGCTAAATGCAGTGTTATCTTCTGCACCACATTTGAGACGCCTTATGCGGTGAACGCAGATTGAAGTAGTAGGCAAGACTCACTCCACTACCTATGAGTAGACCCACTTACCTGGTAAGGTGAATCTACTACCGTTGAATTTGCCTCGGTATTGCTCAGCCTGTACGATGATTGACTCACTCGGGTGGTGCAGCTAGTTCAGGGAGTGATCTTATAATGATTAAAACTTATATACTTTCTTGGAGTTTATTCCTTACTAGGAGAAGCGAGAAAGCACATTTGCCTTACAACAATGCTAACTTGTACACCTGTTACGAATACTAACACTTGGCTGATCACACGCAATTACAGTCACTTCTTCCTTAATTCTACGTTATACTATATACATTAGTACGCGCCACTGACTTTAAATTCGTTACACGTTACAGTGTCTAACTTTGTATGAAGAAGTTAAGTTCAGCCCGACGACCAACAGCATAACAGAGACAGATAGATCAGTTAGTAACAGATAGCTCGCAACGGACAGATGATTTTCACGGACAGCTCATTTTCACGGACAGATCACGGTATACATTCTTGGGCTCTTTATATACAAAAAATACCGTAATGGCGGCCTCTTTCTGATTGTACAGAAAGGCCGCGCGATTGACGTAAATTTTTCCCAAGAGACAATTTCCTTATCCCAAGGTGCACTGCAAACCTCACGTGACATGTCTTGTACAGTGAAAAACTACCGTCTTCCGAATTTTCCGGTTCACCCCCGTTGTAACTCGATGGTACGTGACTGGACAAAAGAGACTTTCTAACAAAAGCGCTTCTCATCCCCTTTGACTCTCTTGGCATCAGCTATCTTCTCCAGCTGAATTTTCCCAGTTAAATGCATACATTTATACTCTTTTAACTTTACATTGATAAATAATTAATAACTAATAATAATTTTGATAGGGAAGCTAATTAGCGGTCTCAATAGTTTGTACGAAGAGAAAGTCATGTGAGCGTGAAGTATCAATTTTTTTTCTTACTAGGTATTTCGTATACATTACTAAATCCTTCCATAATATATTTCGTTGTTCTCTTTAATGAATCTTGAAACAATGAAAAGGGTAAAGGTAGGAAATTGTTGTTTTTGTTCAGGGACGTGTGACGGCACTTTGAGATAGCCGCTGATATAGCCATATGATGTCCTCCATCTCCCTCGCCCACTATCTCAAAACACGCTGACCAAAGTGTAGGTACAAGACGGATCCAGGAAATCATTGCGATATTAAATGTTTAAAAGCGGGTCGCTATATGTTGCTCCCTATATAACATCGCCCGAATCAGCTGAATTATGATTTCAAATAAAAATACAGAGTACTGAGAAATTCAAAACATATCAGAATTTAAATGCCACACTTGGTAATAACTATCCAACATATCCGTCTAGATTATGTTGTTCATACACGTGCATTAATGCCTTGTTCTAAAATTGCTCGTTTTATTCAGGGAGGTAGATCATGTAATTCTGTAAAATCTCAATATATGACTTTTTGGATATAATGCCGTTCTCCCCGGTCTTACTAACTTCTGATAAATAAATAAAAACGGATTCAAAAGCATGAAATTACAACATACCTTTCTCTTTGAAAACTAAACCAAAGGGCATATAATACCAATTATGCAGCACCGGAAATATAGCGAAATTAATGTTTCCTATAAGCGTGCTCCTGATTGGCCATGTATGAATGGAGAAGATATACAAACCCTATCCAGTGAATAGTCAGGTGATAAAAGCGATAAGGTACTCCTTATGATAGATGTTACATGCCTTCGTCATCCGAGAGGCAGGATCCACCTATATATGTTTGTATGAAAAAATGAAAGCGTATTTTAAATGCATTAACTCTTGTTACATAACATATTTGATTCATATGGCTCTGAAGATGTAAATTTGACAATTCTCTTCGGAGATATTAATGTATATATCAATGTTAAATGAGGAAATGCTTTGTACCGCAGATATGAGATAACGTTATGTAGAAAAAACCTTAGATGCACTGTGTTGATACTATTACGGATTTTATTAAAAATAAATTGAGAAGCTGCACATTTAATCAATCAGATATTACCACTGACAATAAGAAATACCTATCACTCATGCCTTCCAGAAAACACTCTCAGTTTTTCTCAAAAATAAAACTCATCAAATGACAAATTTTGTTTTTATATGGAATGAAAAAGCAACCTTAGAATTAATTAATTAAATAAATAAAATGAATGAATTAATTAAATAAATAAAATGAATGAATTTCTGGCGTGCGCGTAGTTGATCCTATTGATTGACAATCATTTCAATCGTTCACGAAGTCATGTCCTTGTTTAGACGAGCACTTTCTGTTTACGTGTCGTGGAAGTTACGCTAAGCTGTTAAGGATGAACTGGAGCAACGTACGAATGTGAAATTCTGCTTCAAACTCTAAAACATGTTGCACAACACTCGGTAGGAGCGGGCGAGCCACAACGACAGCTGACTGTGGGATAGACAAGAATGACGTAGTAGGGCAGTTTTAAAGCAGTTGTCTGGTGCTGCTGTTGCTCCCTGCTTACGTATCCTTCTATATCGGAGCAATCTGAAAGTGACCACTTTCAACGTTGCGTGGGAAAGAAACTACTTTTTCATAGCAGCTGGAACAAATTGTCAGTGCAACATGACTCTCTTTCCAACCTTACAAAGTGCTTGTGATGGAGCGGTATTCAGTGATTACGTTGAAGTGTTAATTGAAATTCAAAATGAATTCGATTCTAGATTTCAAAACATTGATTCACTTGAGAAGGAATTTCAAATTCTCGCAATTCCTTTCTCAACATCAGTTGAAACGGTGTCTCATGATTTGCAGCTTGAACTTGTTGATCTACAGAGTGACATAAGAGCTAAAGATCGTTTCAACAATAACACTAACATGAATGATTTTTACAAGACTCAACAAAATTATCCACGACTACACAGGCTAGCTGCGAAAATGAACTCAATCTTTGGTACGACACACGCCTGTAAACAACTGTTTTCTATCATGAACTTACATAAAAACTGACGTTTCATTAAGGTCAGTACTTTTTCTTTCAGCTGCCAATCACATAAAACCACATTTTGATGTATTGTTAAAGAGACATAACATATTTTGTAAGCGAATTTAATCAGCTATAGAAGGCAATAATTTGTTTAAAATAAATATTTTTCCTAACCACAAATTAGTAAAATAATATTTTGAGAAATCATTTATGAAAGCTTGCACTTATTTTCGTGTACGATACCCTGTGCAGGGCTGCTCTAAAGGAATGTCACAACAGGTTGCGCCTGGAATATAAAACAATGCTTTATCGAAACAGTGACTGTACGGAACGGTTCCGTGACGGTCGGGATCTAAGATTACAATGTGTGACCATGTTCCACATCTCTCAACACGTTCAAAATGTTGACAAGTTTAATTTGCTTATCTCAATACTGGCAAGTTAAAATAATAATTATTAATAATGAAACCAGATTACGTACTACAGCAATTCCAAGGGTTTTAAAAAGTGTGTTCTCTACTGTGGGGCGCCTATTAGGGTGTTTTTTTTTTTTTTTTTTTTTTTTTTTTTTTTTTTTTTTTTTTGTAGTTAAATGTCCTTTAACCTGGTTGGTCGTTGGACGATGAATGAAATTAGTGAAATGATGCTCCAATACTCTTGGGGTCGGAGCTTAAAGTCACTCGACATTTGTCTTCTCAGGATAAGGGAAAACCCCCCCAAAAAAAACTTATCCGGGTAACTCACCCTAAGCGAGATTCGAACTCACGAAGGGTGGTTTTGTCTAAGAATACTCACATTCATCTCTACACAAGAAGCAACTCACGAACCGCTCTGTCATATGCAGCTGAAATTCTGTACATCTATAAATACAAAGAAACTTTGCACATATATTTACAATTCCGTTGATCGGAACACAAGATGGGCCCGACTCGGTAGTGTAGGGTTAGCGTCACGAGTTCGAATCTCGCTTAGGGTGAGTTAACTAATATAAGGTTTTTCTTTCTTTTCTTTTCGGAGTTTTCCCCTATGCTGAAAGACGATGTCGAGTACCTTTAAGCTCCATGGACTCCAAGAACATTTGAGCATCATTCCGTTGATTTCATTCATCGTCCGACATAACCAACCAGGTTAAGGAACGTTAAACTATTAAGGAAGGGAAAAAAGCGAGAGAAAAAAACTTAAGCTACAGATTATTTCGTCACAAAAACCAAACGCACCTAATTAACGCTATGGTTATATTTACGGTATTGCTTTCTTTCCAGAAAACTTCCCTTGCACACTAAATAGAGATGCCTTATAAGTGTTTCCGTGCGCTAGCTTGTGAAGTTAAAGTATATTTTCTGTGCCGCTTAAATCCTAGTGCCTAAGTCCTATTTGACCTGTCACGTGGTATCGTGCAACAAGCTAACATACACGAGTATAACAGGACTGTCTCCGTGGTCGAGCCGGAGGTTTGGTTCCGATTCCGGGAGTGAAAAACATTTTATTTAACTAGATTATTCCTTACCATCCATAGAGATTGGTAGTGTGTATGCCTAAAGTTCAAAGAGTAAAAAAAAAAAAAAAAATGTTTTAGTCAAAAACCTCCAATATGGCCAAAACAGTTAAAGAGGATTATAGAACGAAAAAAAAAAAAACAACAAAAGAAACAAAAAAGGAATGAATACATGTACCATCCTACACTAATTCATAAAGGACCTTAGACACCTGGCGCCCTATTTGATTATGTTTCTTAAACGTTGCACAATAATTTAATTAAACCCAATGGAAAATGAAATGAGTCGTTTAACCGGAACTTAAAACTAAATAGTACCGGTCAGTGCTTATATTATACACAATGCTATTAGGAAGAATATCTCTACCTTTTATTTATTTATTTTTTATTTATTTAATACAGTTTCTGAGGCGCTTTATACCCTACTTTTTATTTACCTAATTTGTTTACTTCGATTACTGTATGGTTACTAAATTTATGTTTTACTTGTTACACACACATACACAAACATATAACACCCATGCCCAAGGCGGGACTCGAACCCACGATCCCCTGCGCCGCGAAACACCAAAGCGAGACGCTTTGGCGAGCGCGGCCATGGGGACCGGCTTACCTTGAGCAAACTAAAGCAACAATTCTCAACTAACAAAAATGTAATTTGAATTTTATAGCTAGCCCAAAAAATAATCAATTAATGTTCTCTTATTTTTTAATATAAGTGAATAGTGAAATTCAATTATACGTAATTTAGTACATATGTGTATGTTTATTCTGATTGTGATTAAATACTTTAACACACAATTGAAAAATCCAGTGAACAAATTTTGGTGACCTTTTCCGAATTATATTCTTGAAAGATGCTGGGAGTACTATTTCAGTTTGATATTTATACCATTTTTCCTGTTTTAGTCATGATGTTCTTCCTCTCTCTCTCTCTCTCTCTCTCTCTCTCTCTCTCTCTCCCTCTCCTCTCTCTGTATATATTTTCTGAATTTTGCATAACTGGCAAACCGTAAGAATAGACAAAAATTTACTACACAAAAAATAAAGATCAGGATAAAACACACAATTTGTCATATACATTTTATTCGTGGAATTGATCGCTTTTGAATATTCGTTGTTTTGGGTTTCATACAAGAAATTGTCAACTCGTGTTCACGTAGCTACCAGCTTTTGACTAGCACTTTAACCTATGGTACTCCCTTATTTCGCTCCTACTTACAAGGAAGCAAGTAATAAGACTATTTCTGCTATTTTTTTTTTCTAGATTAGAGTGAGGTAAATAGAAGCATAAGCTTTTTAACAATAATTCTTGCGGAGATTTAGAATGGAACACATCAGATTTTTAAGGTAGGGTCTGCACTCTAGTTATTTCCTTTTGGATATGATACAAAACAAGGAGAATATTTTAGTTTCTCCACCACGTACATGTACCTAGTGGGTAGATATGGTATTGCATTCCACTCAAAAATCGATTGCGAGATTTCGCCAGAAATACAGGACCCTGCGTATGTATCTGCCTGACGTACCCTAAACTACTCTTCATCTCTCTAAACTTCCCTTAACGTGGAAAATTCAAATGATTTTGACTAAAAGCATGTATTAGAGATATTTACATGACAAATAAGATATATATCTTGAATTGTATGAGAATAGCTTCCGAAGGCCTCTCTATTCTAGGGCTGGTAAACCGTAGGATAAAGACAAAATATATAGGTAGATATCGTTAAAATGTCCAATTTTTGAAATACTCTTTTGAATGAAGTTAACCATTTCCAAGATATTCGTTGTATCTGGTTTAAATGTTACAATACTCTTAAGCTTTCTCGCTATTCACATGTTTTACCCTGGACCTGCGAGGACAACGGAATTTCAAAGCTATCACATAGCGACCGGCTCAAAAGCTTTTGAGTATCGCTTTAGCTTAGTGAATTCCCTTATTCTTGTACCTACAGGGAAACATGGAATAAAAGCATTTCTTTTAATGTTTATCTCGGTTAGCATGTAGTGGATAGAGGAATAAGCTTTTAGTAAGAATAAATTGTGTTTTGCAGAATAAGTAGAGAAGGGGCACATTAGACTACTTTTCACTTTCTGTTGCGCATAGTAGTAGGGGAAGCACCATCCAAAATTTTGAATGCAGAGATTTCACTGTAAATATGCTTTGAGGTCCCCTGAACCCAAACCATGCGTTTTTAGGAAAAAGGTCCGAAACACCATAACACAACATTTGTAAAATGCCAAACTTGATAATTAAGATATGCTTGTTTTAAGGGTTCAACACGAATATTTTCAAGGAAATCCTCCACCTCCAACTACCTTTTATGTAGTACATTTTTCTAAAATGTAGATTCCCTCAAAAATGCCCGTAACGATTTTAATTAAAATATCACATATTTAAGTGATTTTCTTGATTATGAAATGTATCTCTAGAATTTTCTGGGAATAGCCTCTCAAGTCCTCTTCATTCTGGGTGACTTTGATAAACATTAGATCCTGTTAAAAAACACCATTTGTCTTTTTTTAAGTTAATCGTTTTGGAGATATTTCTAGTTTCTGGTTGGAAAGTTAAAATACATATAGCACTTTTTTCAAATTGGAAGTAGTCATTCGTTTTTTTTCTTTCTGTCATGTCTGCTCTAGTACGTGAAATAAGGTAAAGTATTATTTTTCACCCGAAATTTGATGCCGACATTTCACAGGACATCTGTTGTGGTCCCCCCCCCAAATAATAATAAAAGGTATTTTTAGAAAAAGTTCTGTGTGTATTTTAATTAATTTATTAATTAATTAATTTGCTGTTTAAGGGCCGATTTGCCGTTTTACAGACCAGACAATACCGTATTTTCCAAAGCCACATGGGCCTGGGCCCAGGGTGGCAAATTCTTAGGGACGGCAAATTTTTAGGAAAAAATGTGACAAAAATGACAAACAGCGCCGATTATTGCGGTAATTTTTATTAGGAAGAGGTAAATCGTAGATAAACGGTTAGAGATGTGCACATCATACAAATAGCAACTGTGGCTGGGTATGGACGCGCCCGGTGTAGAAACAAAGGCTTTCATTGGTGCTTATCTTGTTGTTTGTGTCAATTACCCCCTGTTTTATTAATATGGTGAAATTCCGATATAAAGCAAACGTCAATATGGTCGGTAGGAGGGGGGGAAAGGAAGTGTTAAATCAAACGCCAAAGTTACACGTTTTTCGTCAACAAAGGAAGCTGCTCCTGAAAACTTGAAGCCTACAAATGATTCACAGTGCAGCGACAATTGTGAGAAACTCGACGTTAGTGAATCTCAAATCGATAACCAGCATACGAACAATTCCACAGCAAGTGAACCAGAGTTAGGCCTAGGGGAAATTTCGTCTGACCTAGTAGTTAATGAAGGAACTGATTTTTGGGAAATCAGTGAAAAAAACACGAGATTACCTAGCACGAAATGGAATTAGCCAGAATAGAAAACTGCGATTTTGCAAAGTCAGAGCGAGCATAATCTATAAGCGAAGTTTCTTTCCAAGGGTTTGTTTTAAAGGAAATTATTGAATGAAGACATCGTCCAACTTGATTGTTCTCGGTTCGGTACAAGTGATTGACAGTATTCAAACGGTAACTGAACATGAAAATGCCAGTGCACATCGTGATTGTGTTGTAAGTTGCAAAGAAAGGGGAAACAGTCCATGAAGAGTTGATAAACTCATTTAGAAGTAAAGTATTGGAGAAATGTACTACAGAGCGTAGTGGCTGTAGTGAAAACCCCTTTCTTCAAGGGGAGATGAACATTTTGGTTCCATAGGATGTGAGCTGAATTTGATCCATCCTTAGCTGGTCATATAGTAAAATATGGCAACCCGGGTAAAGGAAGCACATGACAAATATAATGTATATCTTGAATTTTCTAGCAATAGCCTCTGAAGACCTCTCCATTATAGATTTATTTCACTGAATTTTACTTAATTAGTAAACTATAAGAGAGACGAAAACTTACTACACAAAATATGTAGATCTCGTTGAAACACATTTTATGCCATATACATTCCACCCCCCTTTTTTTTTTTGAGACATTCCTTGTTCTTTGTTTCGATTTTAATTTCACATACGGGAATTTGTCAACTCCTGACAATGCAAGGAAACGGATTTTATCCACATGTCAACCAGCTTATAAAATATTTATCTATTGTTTTAGACTAGAATATTCCCTTCTTACTTACAAGAAAGCATTTCTGCTAACGTTTATGTCGATTAGCATGAAGTAGATAGAAGAGTGCGTTTTTTAACAACAATTGTTTCAGAGAAAGGCATGTGAATGGAACACATCAGATTTTTAATAAAAGTACTTCCCTCTGACCGAATTAGTAATCGTGGGTTTTGAACTTTCCGTACTCGGTCTGAGTTACCATGACATCACAATGGGATATCTCCACGAAAGAATCCAGCTGCCATCTCTTGTAAAAAGGTTTATTTAACTATAACTAATAAAAATCTTATGCGTTCCATTCACATGACTTTCTCTACACCTCTTCAACAAATTATTGTTACAAAGCTTATGCTTCTATTTACTTCATTCTAAAAGAGAAAAATTAGCTGAAATAGTCATTACTTGCTTCCTTGAAAGTAGAAGTGAAATAAGGGTGTACCATATGTTAAAGTGATAGTGAAAAACTGGTTGCTATGTGATTGAAGTTCCTTTGTTTGTATGGACAAGAGTTGACTAATTCCAATATGAGAAAAGTTTGTTTATAAACGTTGAAATACAAAACAAGGAATGTCTAAAAAAGATCAACTCCACGAAAGAAATGTGTATAACATAAATTGTGTGTCTCAAGGTGCTCTAAATTTTTTGTGTAATAAGTTTTTATCTAACTCTTAAGGTTTAGCAGTTATGCAAAATTCCGTAAATTTCATCCAGATTAAAGTAGTCTTCAGAGGCTATTCACAAATTCAGGATATACATTTTATGTGTTAGATAAATATCATTAATATATGATATTTTAATCAAGATCGTTAGAGCCATTTTTAAGAAAATCAAAAATTTCGAAAAAAGTTCCATGTAAAGGGTAGATTGAAGTGGGACGATTTTCCTCAAAATCTTCGTGTCGCATCCCTGGAAGATACAAAACTTAAATACTAAGTTTGGTATTTTACCGACTTTTCGTTTATGAACTATCGTGTTCACAGACACACTAACACACGGACCTTTTTCTGAAAATGCTTTTTTTTTTATATATATATAGGGGACCGTAAAACATATACATCCGGTGAAATCTCGGTATCGAACTTTTGGGTGGAGTGTAATACCTTCTCTATACACTATGTACATAGTTCGTGCAGAGCAAGTAAAAAATCTGATGTAATCCATTCACATGACTTTCTCTATATCTCTGCAACAAATTTTTGTTAAAAACTTTATGCTTCTATTAACTTCATGCTAAATGAGAAAAAATTAGCAGAAATAGTCTTATTACTTGCTTTCCTATAAGTAGAAGCGAAATAAGGGAGTAACATAGGTAAAGTGATAGCAAAAGATGGTTGCTATGTGACTGAAGTTCCTTTGTTTGTATGGACAGGAGTTGACAAATTCCTGTATGAGAAAAGTATAAGTTTTTTTAAGGCTGAAACAAAAAACTAGGAATATCTAAAAAACGATCAACTCCACGAAAAAAATGTATATAACATAAATTGTGTGTTTTAATGTGCTCTATATTTTTTGTGTGGTAAGTTTTTGTCTATCTCTTGCGGTTTACCAGTTACACAAAATTCCGTAAAATTCATCCAGAATAGTCTTCAGAAGCTATTCCCAGAAAATTCAAGATACACATATTATTTATCAAGTATATATCTTTAATATATGGTAATTTAATCAAAATCGTTAGAGCCATTTTTTAGAAAATCAATATTTTGGAAAATGTTTCCATGTGAAGGGTAGTTGGGTGTGGGAGGATTTTCTTAAAAAACTTCGAAAAACTTGTCGCATCCTTGGAAGATACTGAACTTAAATACCAAATTTATCTAGTATTTAACGGTCTTTTCGTTTTTGAGCTATGATGACACACGGACACACACATACACAGACACACACACGCACGGACATTTTTCTAAAACTGCTTTTTTTGGATTCATGTGGTCTCAAATCATGTATTTCCGGTGAAATCTCGAAAGCGAATTTTTGGGTAGAATGCAATACCTTATCTATACACTATGTACATAGTACGTGTAGAGAACGTAAAAAAAAAGAGAGATCTTTGTGTGTCAGAGTTGGGTAGAATCCCTAATCCACCTTTATGTTAATCTAATTTTAAGCAATGAGACACCGCAACGCGCATTCAAGTTTTGATCTGAACCGTAGCGCTTAATTTTTTAATGCGAAAAACTGTAACCACAACATATCTTAAAGTGAGCGTCGCGTTTCCCATAGAATGACATCTGGTATATTAGTATTATTATATCCCAATTACATTTAAATTATTATGTGTTTGGCGTTTTTAGAAATACGTAAATATTACTAAGTATTTCATAGAAATAAGAAACATATACATAAATGGGCGATTTATTGCATCGCAGCCCATATCGGTTGAAGGAATCGAGTACATACTTAACATTCATAAATTTTTACTTTCTCTACACATACTATATACATAATTCATAGAGAAGGTATTGTAATGCACCCAAAAATTTGATACGGAGATTTCACCGCAAGCAAATAGATGTTTTGAGAACCCTTGAATCCAAAAAAAAAAGCATTTTTAGAAAATTGTCCGTGTGTGACTGTATATATATATATATATATATATATATATATATATATATATATATATATATGTGTGTGTGTGTCTGTGGGCAGCATAGCTCAAAAACGAAAAGTCCCTTAAAAACCAAACTTGGTATTTAGCTTTGGTATCTTCCAAGGATGCGACACGAAGATTTCCAAGAAAATCCCCCCACCCCCAACAACCCTTTACGTGGAACTTTTTTCGAACATTTTGATTTTCTTAAAAATGGCTCTAACGATTTTGATTAAAATATCGTATATTAAAGATATTTACCTGACAAATAAAATGTATATCTTGAATTTTGTGGGAAGAGCCCCTGAAGGCTACTTTATTCTGGATGAATTTGGCGGAATTTTGCATAACTGCTAAACCGTAAGAGATGGACAAAAACTTACAATACAAAAAATGTAGAGCACTATAAAACACATAATTTATGTAATATACATTTTTTTCGTGGAGTTGATCGTTTTTTAGATATTCCTTGTTACTCGTTTAAGCTTCGAAAAACTTATATATACTTCTCTCATACGGGAATTTGTCAACTCCTGTCCATACAAACAAAGAAACTTCAGTCACATAGCAACCAGGTTTTGATTATCGCTTTAACCTATGGTATTCACTTATTTTGCTTCTACTTACAAGGAAGCAAGTAATAAGACTATTTCTGCTAAAATTTGTCTCGATTAGCTTGAAGTAAATAGAAGCATAAGCGTTTTAATGCATTTTTTTTTTTTTTTTTTGCAGAGATGTAGAGAAAGTCATGCGAATGGAACACATCAGATTTTTATAAGTGAATTACAATTCAGATTAATAACATGATTAAACCGACCAATTTATCAACAAATTTTAGTATTCACCAATGAACTGGACGGTGATAAAAATTTATTAAACTCTATTTTAAATACGATTAATCTACTTAATATTACTGTTGAAGGCATTGGGTTTCTTTCGTTCATGCAGAATGTATTTGCTCTTCCCTATAACTTGCATTTTTTACTTTCTCCATACGCACTATGTACATAGTGTATAGAGAAAGTATTGCACTCCACCAAAAAATTCGATACCGAGATTTCACCGGAAATATATGTTTAAGGGTCCCCAATATCCAAAAAAATCATTTTCACAAAAAGGTCCGTGTGTGTGTGTGTGTGTGTGTGTGTGTGTGTGTGTGTGTGTGTGTGTGTGTGAACACGATAACTCAAAAACGAAAAGTCGGTAAAATACCAAACTTGGTATTTAAGTTTAGTACCTTCCAGGGATGCGACACGAAGATTTTCAGAAAAATCCCCCCACCCCCAACTACCCTTTACATGGAACTTTTTTCGAAAATTTTGATTTTCTCAAAAATGGCTCTAACGATTTTGATTAAAATTTCGGATACTAAACATATTTACCTGACAAATAAAATGTTTATCTTGAATTTTCTGGGAATAGCCTCTGAAGAGTAGTTTATTCTAGATGAATTTTACTAAATTTTGAATAACTGCTAAACCGTAAGAGATGGACAAAAACTTACTACACAAAAAATGTAGAGCACATTAAAACACACAATTTATGTTATATACATTTTTTCGTGGAGTTCGTCGTTTTTGTGACATTCCTTATTTTTGGTTTCTGCTATGAAAAACGTATACTTTTCTCATACTGGAACTTGTCAACTCCTATCCATATAAACAAAGGAACTTCATTGACATAGCAACCAGCTTTTGATTATCACTTTAACCTACGGTTGTCCCTTATTTCGCTTCTACTTACAAGGATGCGAGTAATAAGACTATTTCTGCTAATTTTTTCTGATTAGCATAAAGTAAATAGAAGTATAAACTTTTTAAGAATTATTTGTTGCAGGGATATGGAGAAATTCATGTGAATGGTAAACATCAGATTTTTTTATTAATATTAATTTTAGTCGCAATGACTCATAAGGGTCGTCTCCTTAGCGCGGTGGTAGCGTTGCTGCTTACCTGGGTTCGATCCCCAGTACCGGTGTGGGGATTTTTCCCCCGCTGGGAGACCTGGCCCGGGGTGCACTCAACCAGGGGGCCAATTGAGGAGCTACTTGATGGAGAAGTAGCGGCTCCAGGTCATGAGGACCGCATTAACCGGCCGGGGGGACTCGAGGCGCTGACCACGTCTCACCCTCCAATACTGCACCCCATCCATGACGTCTGTAGTGGACCGAGATGGGGGACGCAGCGACCGGCCAAGGTTCCCCGTGAGCTGTCGTGCCATGCAGTTATTATTGACTCATAAGAGTCTTATCGTGACTGAAACGCTGTGATAACAAGAAGTATTACAGATTGGTTGTAAAGATACATTGGAATATAATACAAATTGTCCCAATTAACATTATGTTGGCAAACAGGTAACATAGAGTAATATTAAACTGTGCAGATATATTTAATTTTAATGATCTATAATATATTTCTTACATTTTTGTGAACAAAAGCAAATAAAACTTGTTACTGTGTATTACAATTTTAGATTAAACTGTAGATATTGATAGCTTTTAGGAACATAACAACATTTTTGTACATGGTTTCATTATTTAGTACTTTTATATCACCAGTGAGTTTGTACTTTTTCCTCTGGGGATCACAACGGCGACATTCTGAAAGTATGTGAGACACTGTCAGTGGAGTATTGCAAGTTGTACACTGAGGTTGGGCATCTCTGGTGATCAAGTAGGCATGAGTCATTGCTGTGTGGCTAATTCTCAGACGAGCGATAATGGTTTGATGTTTCCTATTTAGGTTTTTAAAACAGCAAACAGCAGTGGAGGATCCTCTGAATGTAGTTTAATTACTTGATATTGAGACCATTGAATTTTCCAAGCATTGTTGATTTTATTACGGATGTAAATGGAGAAGTCTGAATGGTGCACTGGAATGTCAGTGATACACACATGTTTCCGAAGAGCAGTTTTGGCTGCCTCGTCTGCTTTCTCGTTACCGGCAATTTGTTGATGAGAAGGACCCCGAAAAAGGATCACTTGTTTTCCTTGTTCTAAGGCCTGATTGTAGGAAATTTGAACATTTTGGGTAAGTTAATTGTCTGTATAAATATTTTGAGTTACCATTAGGCCCGATTTTGAATCTGAAAAGATTATGAATGACTGATTCTTAGAGTCTGTTATATACGAGAAGGCTTCTTTTATAGCGTATAGTTCACTGGAAAATGTGGAGAAACAGTCAGGAAGTTTTATCGTCTGAACTTGATTTGGTAGGATTATTGCACATCCTACCCCATGAGCTGATTTTGAACCATCTGTAAATATTTTTTCATAATCAGAGTGTGAACTAGACACCTCTTTAAAGAGTTGTTGATAAATAATTGCAAATGTTTGTTCTTTTCTGTAGGGTTCCATTTCTAGGTTAAGTTTTGGTTTTTTAAGTCTCCAGGGAGGAACATCGTGAAGTCCTGTTGCTATCTTCGGAAGGCTGGTTTGTTGTTTCTTTAAGTAGTAATTAATTCTATCGTAGAACGGCAATGGTTTGAATGGACGCTGGAGTTTATCTCTTTTGGGTGTTTTAGGAAATACATAGTTATAAGCATTTGAGTAATCCAGCTATTTTCATTGCATACTTCAAACTTAAGTATTCTCGACGTACTTCAAGGGGAGATTCATCTAATTCCACATGTAAACTATCGATTGGACTAGTATGGTAGGCTCCCAGAACAATCCTTAAGGCTGCGGATTGTACACGGTCGAGATCTTAAAGTAGCGAGGGGCTGGCTGAATTATACACTATTGAAACGTAATCTAGCTTGGATCTTATTAATGCTTTATACATCGTGTGAAGGACTTCTATTTTGGATCCTCAGTTACTAGTGCAGAGAATTCTTAATATATTTGACCTTTTTTGCTATCTGTTGCCAGTAATTTTATATGTGAAGACCAAGTTAGTCTTTTGTCAAATGTTAGACCTAGTATTCTCACAGAACTGATAACTTCAACCGCTTTGCCAAACTTGGTTTTATTTCCATCGCGTCTTGATCTTGAAAAATTGATACATTTAGTTTTATGTTCAGATAATTTGAACCCTATTTCGCTGGACCAGCCTTGAATTGAGTGCAATGATTTCTGTAAAATTTCTTGTGTTGTGGATGAGTTTCTTCCTGAACAAAAAATAAAAACGACAACTGCAAAGAGACATGCTAGCTGGTGGTAAAACATGATTCACTATTTTGCTCGTTGCAACAATGAATAGTGTTACACTCAAGATAGATCCTTGAGGAACGCCATTATTTATTAATACGCTCTGAGATAGACTGCCAATCACTCTGACTCAGATCTGTCGGTTTTGAAGGAAATTAGAGATGAAGTTTAGCATGTATTCATTTATATTTATATCTTGTAATACTTTTAAGATATAGTTTTTGTTAAGTGTGTCATAGGCCTTTTCTATATCTAAGGCGAGACACAAAAGGTGCTGGGAGTTATTAAAAGACTCTTTGATTTCAGTTTCAAGAACAATGAAATTATCAATCGTAGAGTGAAACTGGCAAAAACCAGATTGGCTGAAAAAGTGGTTCTTCTCCAGCATCCATCATAAACGTTTGTCTATTACTTTTTCCATGACTTTGCACATATTAGATGTTAGCACAATGGGCCTATAGTTTACTGAATGTAGAATATTCTTGTTTTGTTTAAGAATTGGTATTAGTATTGAGGGTTGCCATGATGAAGGAAATACATTATTGACCCATATATGGTTGAATATTTCCGTGAGATATTCTAAACCAACTTGAGGTAATTGCTTTAGAAATTCAAAAGGGATATTATCTGGGCCAGGACTCGTGCTTTTAAAACCAAATAGAGCATCTTGCACTTCTTCAATACTGATTGAATCGTTGTAAGCATAGCTAGTATTTATACTCATATTATCAATTTGTATTGGGTTTAATGGCGTGTCATTCCGATGTGGGTTCGACTATTTCTTCGGAATTAGTTTTGATACTGCGATCATCAGGATTACGAATAGCAGTTATCTGGGCACTAAAATTCCCTCCTTTTATCTTTATTTTGTTCCATAAAATTGACTGGGGTATGTCGCTCTCCGTGGTGTAATGGTTACCATGCTAACTTTATATATCCAAGTCGCGGGTTCAAACCCGGCGGATGGGTATTTTTCGGGCGTAAAAATCCTTAGCATGGCTTCCTTCGGAAGGGAAGTAAATCTGTTGGTCCCGTGTCGTAGATTTACGGCACGTAAAAGAACCTCAAGCCTGATTGAGAGGCCTCTGAGCAAAATTAAGCGGTCTTTAACGCCCAATTTAGAATGGGACGCTGAGAACCGCAGTAGTTAAAGAGCGTCCATAAATAACACGCCATTTACATTTGACTGGGGTGTCTTGTCAGTTAATGTAGATAGGAAGGTCAGCCACGTTTCTTTCTTGCTTTGTTTAACGATCCTACGTGCATTTGCACGATATTTTAGGAATTTCTGCTTATTGCTTAAATTAGGGTGCCGTCTAAAGCAATTAAAAACACGATTTTTATTTGCTATAGCTTCACTGCACTTTTCATTCCACCATGGAACATGGCGTTTTCCAGGTGTAATAAACGTTTGTGGAATACTTAATGTTGCTGATCTAATAATACAGTGAATTCTTTTAGAATTGCATCAATAGTCTTCTTCTGAAAGGCAATTGGAAGTATTAGTCTTTGGACATTTTCACTAAATAACTTTCTAAATTTTAACCAATCAGATTTTTTGGGGGTTCCATTTGACTGTAGTAAATACCTGAGAAGTTGTATTAAATATATTGTGAATGATAATGGGAAGATGGTCATTATCTTGAATAGATTTAGTTACTTCCCAGCTGAAGAAATGGCATATATCAGGTGTGCAGAATGTTAAATCAATGCTGGTGTACGAATTATTGGCTAAATCATAGTGGGTGTGTTGTCCATTGTTGAGTAACACTAAATATGCTGTATCTAATAGTTTTTCAATTATTCTGCCGCGCCGATTAGTATATTTTGAACCCCATAAAGTGTTGTGACTATTAAAGTCACCCACAACAATGTATGGTTTGGCTGTTGCTCCAATAAATGATGTAGTGTTGTTAGTTCTATTTCATTGCTGTTTGGAAGGTAAATGTTACAGATTGTTATGATTACTGATAGGTTTACTGTAACTGCTACAGCTTCTAGAGAAGTGTTGGTCTACTTCTCTGTGTGGAATATTGTCTTTAATAAAAGTGACAACGCCACCACTAGCACGTAAAGCGCCTATGCGATTCTTGTTACTGAGCAGTATGTTTTCATGTGAGCTACGTAATTTTGCTTAAAATTAGTTTCTTGAAGGCAGATAATGTTGGGATTATTTTTGTTTAAAATAAGTTGAAGATATTCATATTGTTTCCAGAAACCATTGAGGTTCCATTGTAATATATTTAATGCCATTTGTAAGCTGATTGGTTAAGTGAAATTTAGGCCTCATTAGAATCCGTGACGTTGACATTTGCTTAAGTTTCTTTATTAGTCTAGTGCACCTGTTTTTGATGCCACGATCTGTGAAACAGGGAGAGAGCTTTTTTATTGTGTTTACTAGCCCCTCAAGATCACTGGTATAGCTGAGGGCCAAAGATTGTAGTCAGAAATTCCAACAGAATTTTCAAGTAGTTGTAGGTATGTTATAGCATAATCGTCTGGGTTTGCTTCCATTAATTTCCGCACCAGTGACATTGCCTCTCTGATTCTTGCTTTCTTAGTATCTGTTTTTTGTTTTTTCTTTGTGTGTTTGATGACTGCAGTTATTTGTTTCACAGTTATCAGGTGTGTCTTCTTAAGAAGATTCAGAGGAAGAGAACTCCTGTTCTCCTATTGGTGTTATGGGTGTGCTACTTGTGGAGTGTACACGTTTTAGGGGAGTGAGTGAGGTCTCTTGTCTATTTTCAGCGTTTCGTTCGATGTACAATGCTTGTGTAATTATCCAGTTGTAAAGGAATCCATAGCATGCGAATGTTTAGCATGATTGCAGGATTCTGCGTCTAAATTTTGCTTGGTTACCATCTTTGTGTTTGAATCAGAGTCAGCTGTTTGTGTGTTTTGTTTAATGTTCAGGTTAGGAAAGTTGGCAGCACACAAATCTAATTCGTTTGTGTCTTGTTTCTTGTTCAGGTTAGGAAAATTAACATCACACAAATCTAACGCGGCAACTGTTGCCGCATTTTCATTGCTATCCTGAGTTGTTGCCATAGGTAAAGCTTCGTCATTAGCGTTAGCCTTGCAAGGTGCCCTTCCTGTTTACATGTAAAACAAATTACATTGATGAAAAATGGATGCAGTAGTTTGTACCTTCATACTTAATCTGCATACTTTCAGGGAGATTTTCTAGGTCATTAGGATTGGCATACATTTGTCTCCTAAAACTTAGGATGTGTGTAAAACCTGGTTCGTTCATTCCTGCACGAATGTGAACTATAGATGAAGTGGGCTTAACCCCTAGTAATGCGAGTTGCTGTTCTATTAGCTGATTAGGAGCTGTTAGACAAACATTTGAAAGAATAACCCTTTGCCTTTTTTGTGACGAGGGCTCTTATACTTAGCGACGCATTCTTTATGTTTACTTTAGGATGATTAGGTATTAAGTCTTATTAGCCAAGTACATGCAAATTCTTGCATTTGAAATGCGCGAAACAAATCTAATGCAACTTGGACCGATTAGTTTACCTATGGCTAAAACATATTCTTTTAGCGTAATTTCACTATGAGAATCTATAACAATAGCCTGATCTTTAGGTGGTGTCATTTGAGTTACTGAAGTATAACTTTGCGTACCTTTAGGTTCTGGGTTCATTTTAGCTGGAACTGTAGAAGCTACGTCGTTTTCTTTTGGCGGTGAAATTCTAGAACTTGTGGGGCTCTTGTTGCAACTTTCCATACGGAGAATGCCGCGTAACCTCTGGGAGGTCGCTAACCTCCTTTAAACTTCATTTTGCACTTTTAGCTCTAGTTTAACTTAACTAATTTAAAAACTAGCGTGTTTATTATTATAGTGCACACACTAACGGGCTATAAAGCCTGAAAACACTCACAATTGATATATTTATGGAGAATAAATTACTCGTAAAACATTACCCAACCCGTTTTCTTTTGTTCCCAACTTGCATTTTGTTTGTATAAATATCCATCAATTACATCCGTTTCACAATACAAATGAACATACTCTGAGACTGACCAGCTTGTATAACAATGCAACAGTTTTTCCATTTTTGAAGTGAGCTCCAACTTGTCAATTATTACTAAGCAACGAAGAGTATGAAGCAGATCGCCAGTACTTTCATTCTCAAAACATAAAGGTGTGCCTAAAAATTTGGGAACCACTGCTGTAAAGGGAAAGTAGGCCTATAGATGTTCCTCACCAACAAGTTCATATGGACAAGAAGTGTTGCCAGATGGTTCAACTTGGCCGCTCGCCTCACCGCATATTATTTCCACACAGTTTTTTTTTTTTTTTTTTTTTTAACAGAAAGTTAATTGGCATCCGGGGATCCATTTTAATAAAAGTTTTGAGGTTGGTAGCCTTATTTAAACGTTCTCTTTGAGCTTGAGGGCATTATTGCAGCCCTGTACTTTAAGTCATAAAATGAAGTATTAAAGGCGACCGGCTCAGCTGTTGCCATCTTGTATGTTCAGCTTTAAAGGTCACAGCTGATTTGTAATGATTCCGTGGACCTGTTACGTGTTCTAGGTCGATGTATTCATCCCAACACGCGCTTAACGTTCTCATTTCTTTTCAACTTATTCTATTGTTAAAAATCTTATGACTTTCTCTAGCTTGTCTATAAACTTCTTACATAAGATTATTCTTCTTTCTACACCACGCAAATTGAGATAATCATTAGAAGAATGTTCTCATTATTTAGATCCTTATAAGTAGGAAGGAAATAAGAGAATACACTAGGCTACACCGATAGTCAAATGTTTTAAAAGCTGTCGTTATGCGATTGTCAATCAAAATCGCTTCTTTACTTGGCCAGAAGTAGAAGAAAAGAAAAACGGATAGTTCCTGTCTGAGAAAAGTGTAAATACTTTACAATTGAAACCAATAACAAGGAATATCTTGGAAACGGTTACTTCCACAACTAAAACGTAAAGGACATAAACTGTGTATTTTGCCGAGATCTACATGTTTGTGCAGTAAGTTTTTGTCTATCTCTTACGGTTTAGCAGCTAAGCAAAGTTCGGCAAAATTCATTCAGATTAAAGAGGTCTTCAGAGGCTATTCCTAGGAAATTCAAGATATTCATCTTATTTGGGATGTATATTTCTTTAATATACGGTATTTTAACCAAAATCGTTAGAGCCATTTTTAAGAAAATCAAAATTTTCGAAAAATTTTAAATGTAAAGTGTAGTTTGTGGTAGGGGGATTTTTTTGAAAAATCTTCGTATCGCATCCTTGGAAGATACTAAACCTGAATATCAAGTTTGGTCTTTTCGTTTTTAAGCTATGCTGTACACAGGTACACACGGACCTTTTTCTAAAACTGTTTTTTTTTCGGACTCAGGAGACCTCAAAACGTAAGTTTCCGTAAAATCTCGGCATCGAATTCTTGGGCGGAACACAATACCTTCTCTAGAGCTAGAGAAAGTAACAGAAATGACTTAAATGTAGGACTAGAGAAAGTAACAGAAATGACTTAAATGTAGGACTCTAAAAATCTGATGTGTTCCACTCACATGACTTTCTCTAGATATCTACAACACATTTTTGTTAAAAAGCTTATTCTTCTAATTACTTCATGCTAATCGAGAAAAATTAGTAGAAATTGTCTTATTATTTGCTTCCATGTAAGTAGAAGCGAAATATGGGAGTACCATAGGTTAAAGTGATAGTCAAAAGCTGGTTGCTATGTGACTGAAGTTCCTTTGTTTGTATGGACAGAAGTTGACAAATACCTGTATGAGAAAACTATAAGTATTTTATAGCTCAAACCAATAACAAGAAATATCCCAAAAACGGTCAATTCCAGGGGGAAATTTTATATAACATAAATTGTGTGTTTTAACGAGCTCTACATTTTCGATTAAGTAAGTTTCTGTCTATCTCTTATGTTTTCCAAGTTATACAAAATTCCGCAAAATGCATCCAGAATAAAGATGTCTTCAGGGGCTATTACCAGAAAATTCAAGATATACATTTTATTTGTGGTGTAAATATATTTAATATACGACATTTTAATCAAAATCGTTAGAGCTATTTCTGAGAAACTCAACATTTTCCAAATGTTTTCCAAGTAAAGGGTAGTTGGGGAAGGGGGATCTTCTTGAAAATCTTCGTGTCTCATCCTTGGAAGATACTGAGCTTAATGCCAACTTTGCTATTTAACGGACATTTTGGTTTTGAGCTGGATGCCCACACACACACACATACATTTTTCTAATTTTTACTTTCTCTATACGCACTATGTACATAGTGTATAGAGAAGGTATTGCACTCCACCCAAAAATTCGATACCGAGATTTCACCGGAAATATACGTTTTAGGGTCCCCTTTATCTAAAAAAAGCATTTTCGGAAAAAGGTCCGTGTGTATGTGTGTATGTCCGTGTGTCCGTGCACACATAACTCAAAAACGAAAAGTCGCTAAAATACCAAACTTGGTATTGAAGTCTAGTATCTTCCAGGGATGCGACACGAAGATTTTGAGGAAAAATCTCCGCACCCCCAACTACCCTTTACATGGACCTTTTTCGAAAATTTTGATTTTCTCCAAAATGGCTCTAACGATTTTTATTAAAATTTCGTATATTAAAGATATTTACACGACAAATAAAAAATGTATATCTTGAACTTTCTAGGAATAACCTCTGAAGACCACTTTACTCTGAATAAATTTGATGGATTTTTGAATAACTGCTAAACCGTAAGAGATGGAGTAAAGCTTACAACACAACAAATGTAGAACACCTTAAAACGCACAATTTATCTTATATAGATATTTTCGTGGAGTTGATCGTGTTTGATATACTCTTTGTTTTTTGTTTTTTTTTATTTCAGCTTTAAAAAACATACTTTTCTCATACAAGAATTTAGCAATTCCAGTCCATACAAAGGAAGTCACATAGCAACCAACTTTTGACTATCACTTTAAGCAATAATACTCCCTTATTTCGCCTCTACTTACAAGGAAGCAAGTAATAGGACTATTTCTGCTGATTTTTTCTCGATTAGTATGAAGTAAATAGAAGCATAAGCTTTTTAACAATAATTTGTTGCAGAGAAGAAAGTCATGTGAATGAAACACATCAGATTTTTTTTTATTCAGATGGTCTCAAAACTCATATTTCCGGTGAAATCTCGGTATCGAATTTTTGGGTGCAATACAATACCTTCTCTATACACTATGTACATAGTACGTATAGAGAAAGTAAAACAGTTCGTATCTGAAATGGTATCTGCTGCTTCTATAGGCACCTTTAATGTCAGCGTTTATTGGTAATCAAAACTATTCACCATACTTACGTGTTTATGGCTCTCAGTGGAAATACATGCAATAAAAAAATCTGATGTGTTACACTCACACGACTTTCTCTAGCTGCTCTACAAGCAAACTTCTTCCAAAATATTTCTCTTCTTTCTACCCAATGCTAATCGAGATAAACATTAGCAGAATGTTCTTATTACTTAGTACCTTATAAGTAGAAGGGAACTAAAGCAATGCGCTATGCTAAAGTGATAGTCAAATGTTTTAAAAGCTGGCGTTATGCGATTGTCATTGCAAATTGCTTCTTTGCTTGGCCAGGAGTAGAACAAAAGAAAAACAGACACTTCTTGTCTGAGAAAAATATAAGTACTTTACAATTGGAACTAAGAAAAATGAATATCTCGTAAATGGTAAACTCCACGAAAAAAAGTGTACGGCATAAATTTTGTATTTTTACGAAATCTACATTTTTGTGATGTAAGTTTTTCTATCTCTTACGGTTTAATAGTAATGCAAAATTCAGCAAAATACATCCAGAGTTAACAGGCCTTCAGAAGCTATTCTAGAAAATAATTTAAGATATACATTTTATTTGTGATGGAAATGGCTTTAATATGTTGTCTTTTAATCAAAATCGTTACAGCCATTTTTATCGAAAAAAAATCGAAAATTGTTCCATGTAAAGGATATTTTGGATTTTCTTGTAAAGCTTCGTGTCACATCCTTGGAAGATACCAAACTTAAATACCAAATTTGATATTTCCGGTGAAATTTCGGTATCGAATTTTTGGTTGGAATACAATACCTTCTCTATCCAATATGTACATTGTACATATGGTGCTAAAGAAAGTAAAAATATTTTAGAACAAGAAATTTTGAAGTGTTCCATTCACACGACTTTGTCTACATTACAATATATTATTGTTAAAATGCTTATCCATCTATTTACTTAATACTAATCGAGAAAAAATTAGCAGAAAGGATGTGATTATTTGCCTCTTTGTAAGGGAGTACCATAGATTGAATCGATAGTGAAATATTTTAAAAGCTGGTTGCTATCTGATTGAAGAACTTTGTATGGACAGTAGTTGACAAATTCCCGTATGAGAAAAGTGTATTTTAAATCTGAAACTAATAACAAGGAGTATCTCAAAAACGGGCAACTCCACAGAAAAAAATGTATGTAACAAATTGTGTGTTTTAACGAGATCTACATTTTTGTTACCTAAGCTTTTGCCCATCTCCAACTACCAGTTATGCAAAATTCCGCAAAATTCATCCAGAATAAAGATGTCTTCAGAGGCTATTCATAGAAAACTCAAGATATACATTTTACTTGTCAGGTAATTCTATTTAATATACGACATTTTAATCAAAATCGTTACAGCCATTTTTGAGAAAATCAAAACTTTCGAAAATGTTTCCATGTAAAGGGTAGTTGGGGTGGGAGGATTTTCTTGAAAATCGTCTCGCATCCCTGGAAGACACTGAACTTAAATACCAAGTTTGGTATCTAAAAGGACTTTCCGGTTTTGAGCGATGCTGCACACGCACACGCGCGCACGCACACACACACACACACACACACCACACACACACACCGGTGAAATCTCGGTATCGAAGTTTTGGTTGCAATACAATACCTTTTTATACACTATGTACATATTACGTGTAGAGAAAGTAAAAATTAGAAATAGATCCGTGTATGTGTGAGTGTGAGTAGATGGACAGCATCGCTAAAAACCGTTAATTACCAAACTGGTATTTATGCATGTTTAGTATCTTGCAAGGATGCGACACGAAATTTTTAAAAATAAATAAGTACAATTAAAATGTCCCAATATGGGAAAATGTCAAACACATCTAAAAGGATAAAAATCCTGAACTGAGTATACAATACTGTCGGTGCCCAATTTAACCTTCACAAAAAATGTGATATTAAACACAACTTAAGGTGTGCTTGTGTGTGCCATGTATAATTAAAGACTATCCAGAATACTGACAACTCGACTAATAATTGAAACAAAGTAGATACGTACACCTCCCGGAACAATTAAATAAAAATATTAACAAGGCTACACAGCAGCGGTATAATGTTAAGTGTACTGAGCACGTGTTCACAAGAAAGTTCCCTTCAGAGCAGTGCTGTTCCTCACCAAGTGCCTCACCTTAGGCCACTTTCCGCGCGAGTGGTGGTCATTTTGAAGCCTGGTAAGGATCCTTCACTTCCTTCTAGCTACCGCTCCATTAGCCTCCTACCCACGCTCTCAAAGGTCTTCGAGAGGTTAGTACTACACCGCTTGTCGCTGCAGGTAGTCGACATTCAAACCATCCCACTCCATCAGTTTGGATTCCGTCCTGGGCACTCGACAACCCAACAGCTGCTGCGGGTGGTGGAGGCTGCCGCCCTGGGATTCCAGGACGGGGCCTTCACGCCGGCGGTGTCATTGGACGTCGAGAAGGCCTTCTCAACCACTTGGCATGAGGGTCTCCTGTTTAAGCTCATCCAGATTGGCCTACATACACAGTTAATCAACATCATACACAGCTTCCTACACCAACGCACCTTCGTAGTTGCAGTTGCGGGGCAAACATCTACACCAAAACCCCTATGAGGCGGAGTCCCCGAAGGCTCTGTATTATCACCCACCTTGTTTAGCCTTTATATGGCAGACTTCCCTACGGTGCAAGGCGTCAACATGGCCCAGTTTGCTGATAACGTCCTGCTCTACCGCACTGACAGGAACATACGCAGAGCCTTCAATCCCATACAGAGACACCTCCGTCTCGTCCAGAACTGGTGCAGACAGTGGCGGATATCCGTTAATCCGGGCAAAAGTCATGCTGTTCTGTTCACCAGAAAACGCCCCGCAATAAACCAGATACCCAACTTCTCCTATCAGGGCCAGAGGATAGAGTGGGGAAATTACATCAAATACCTGGGCATCACTCTTGATAAGGGCCTAACTTTTCGTGAACACATGCGGGGAACGTCGGACAGAGCGAAGGGGGTGGTAGCCTCCCTTTACCCTGTACTGGCCTCCCAAATGCCGGTTCACTTAAAGTTACGTCTTTTCAAGGCGCTTGTAATCCCCCTGATGCTCTACGCCTGCGAAGTGTGGGCATGGCAACAGACTCCTGGCTTCTATGGTTACAGCGGGTACAGAATAGAGGACTCTGGTCCATATATTCTGTATGTCGACGTTTCACTTTGAGGCTACTTCATGAAGCTTCGGCCCTCCCATTTGTGGAAGATGTCATTAGGCGCCGGGCTCAAAAATTCTACGCCAGATTGGGCGAACATGAGAATGCACTTGTCAGATCGCTGGGGGAGTACTTACCCACTGAACGTCGAAAGAGACGATTTCGGGTTCCCCGCATGGCTTGCGGGCACCCCCCGGTAACAACGGCTTCAAACCAGCCAACAGCGAAATAGCTGAACTAACTCCCCCCTCCCATTAGGAGTGGTCTATCAAAATTAACCAACATAAAAATGTTCAAATAAACACCCACTAGTGGAGCAGAGGAAAAATGTTCCTGAAAAATGCAACCACTTGAGGAGCCTATCTAGCGCTACCTCCTTAACACCAACACTCGAAACCTCAAAAATATAACCTCAACCTTCACCTCATTCCTGTGGTTAAACCCTTACTAGGGTAGGTACACAGCAACAACACCTAGGCTCACCACGAGCCTACCAGACTCGCACGCACACACACAAGAAAGAAGGGCTAAACCACACGACAAGTTTCTCGGAAAGTGTCTTACCATAACATAGCAAAAATGCTTCTACTAGTGTTAAATTGCTTATTCAATTGCGTCCATTTGCTACCTTTATAGTCCATTAGCTCATTATACACGTCAGAACCCGGCGGTACTGTTCGTTTTATCTTTCTTTCTTTCTTGTTATATCAATATTTCTTCCCATTTCTCCTATTTAATAACTGTACCTATGTTTACTTTCTTGTTTTCATTAGTGGGATCACACTAGAAGTTTAAGAAACAGTTATTGTTTGTTCTTTTCCTTCATTTTCGTCTTCATTCCACACAAATGCTTCCCCATTCTGTATTTGAAATAGCATTCATACTTAAATCATCTCATACTTCTTTTCTGGATACATTAAGTGTTGTGTCCCAGTGCGTTTAAAACTGGTACATACTGGTAATGTATATATATATATACATACTACCTCATATACTATATATATATATATATATATATATATATATATAATATACTAACTCATCTCACAATTTATGTGATTGCAATCATCTTTATATTTTTCTAATTCACAATGACATATTCGATAATTCGATCTCTGTCCTCTGCTGCCCAAGCGAATTTATGTACCTCTAGATGCTAAAATATTATCCTAAAATTATTAAAACCTCAGTCGCACCTTAAGTTAAATCCATTATCATTACAAACGTGCTTTCCCATTGACCCCATGCGCTTTAAAATTGGGTGTTTACTAACTCCTACATTTAAATCAGCTAGAATTACCCAGAATTTTTTATTCAGTTTATCCATTTCTTAAACGCAAATGACCATAAAACTTTGATATTTATTTGAGATCTCTATAGGGGGCATAAACTCCACGATTTTATACACGACTTCTTCCAGTTTTAGTTATGAATAACCTAGATAATTGATGCTTATAAACTAGCAAAGCTTACACCGCTAAAATATAGACTTCCGCATACAATTGTCTTTCCCCTTCCTCTGATTGGTCGTTTACTCAGGAGAATGTCTCTGTCTTTGAACTGCAGTCGTGCAGTGGAATGGGGAGCTTCTTAGTATGATGCAAGTAATGGAATATCCGAAATTCAAAATTATTGTCAACTAGTGCGAATTGTAAGCAGTGTCATTGTAGCAACATGGCTATGGGATGCGAGTCTCCAATTAACATAATTAATTAGTAATAATACGGCTAGCTTTCGGAAAAAACTGATGCTACTTCGCGTAATATACAATATACACTATGTGATCGAAAGTGTCCGGACCCTGGCTGAAAAAGACGTACAAGTTCGTGGCGCCCTCCATCGGTAATGCTGAAAGTCTATATGGAGTTGGCCCACCCTTAGCCTTGATGACAGTGTTCACTCTCGCAGGCATACTTTCAGTCAGGTGCTGGAAGGTTTCCTGGAGAATGGCAGCCCATTCTTCGCGGAGTGCGGAACTGAGGAGAGGTATCAATGTAGGCCTGGCGTTCCAAAACATCCCAAAGGTGTTCTATAGGATTCAAGACAGGACTCTGTGCAAGCCAGACCATTACAGGGATGTTATTATCGTGTAACCACTCCGCTAGAATCCTTGCAATATGAACAGGTGCTCAATCGGGTTGAAAGATGCAATCGCCATCCCTTAATTGCTACACAGTGGGCAGCAAGAAGGTGCTTAAAATATCAATGTAGGTCTGCACTGTGATCGTGCCACGCAAAACAACAAGGGGTGCAAGCCCCCTCCAGGAATAACACGACCACACCATAACACCACCACCACCTGTTGGCACTACAAACACTGGCAGATGATGTTCACCGGGCATTTGCCAAACCCATACCCTTCCATCGGATCGCCACATTGTGTGCCGTGATTCGTCACTCCACTAAACGTTTTGCCAATGTTCAATCATTTAATGTCCTTACACCAAGCGAGGCACCGTTTGGCATTTTCCTATGTGATGCGTGGCTTATGAGCAGCTGCTCGACCACAGAATCCTCACTATCATAGTACTTGGAGTGGATCCTGATGCAGTTTGTGATGGTCTGGATAGATGGCTGCCTGTTACTCTTAAGGACCCTCTTCAAATGTCGGCGGTCTCTGTCAGTCAACAGACGAAGTCGGCCTGCACATGTCCCTTCACGTTTCCACTTCACTATCACTCAGAAACAGTGGACCTAGGGATGTTTAGGAGTGTGGAAATCTCGCGAATAGACTTCTGACACAAGTGACACCCAATCACCTGATCACGTTGAAAGTCTGTGAGTTCCACTGAGCGTCCTATTCTGCTGTTTCACGATGTCTAATGAATACTGAGGTCGCGGATAATGAGTACCAAGCAGCAGATGGCAGCACTATGCACCTAAGATGAAAAACGTATGTTTGTGGGGGTGTCCGGATACTTTTGATGATGTAGTGTATACTATATACAGTTGGTTCCTGTAACTCCTAAGTGGAGCACCGGGCAACGTTCCGATGTTTCAGTGATCGGATTTGAGTTTATAGTACGTGAATGCGCCAAGGTGACGAGGGATCAGCTCGTCACCGACAGATGTCACTATAGGGCGCAATCAAGAATTACGGGCCGAAAAATGGCGAACGATCTACTTTCAAGGTATAGTGTTCTTTTACGTGCAAATAAAGATACGGGACCACCGCTTTACTTCCCTTCCGAAGGAAGTCATGATAAGGATTTTTGGTCCGAAATAATCCATCACCCTCCATAACCCTTGAACCTGCACTCTTGGGTTTTAGAGTCCAGTATGGTAACTAATTCACCAGGGTATATATATAATAATGTATCGGGAAAGAAAGGATAAATCACTTTTGAAGCAGGGTGTAAACATTGGTTTTAGAGTCTAGTATGGTAACTAATTCACCAGGGTATATATATATATATATATATATATATATATATATATATATATATAATAATGTATCGGGAAAGAAAGGATAAATCACTTTTGAAGCAGGGTGTAAACATTAGACGAGAGAGAACAATATCGCTGTCTCAAGTTTATTTCTATCAAAAGGTAATAAATGAGTCACTTACAGTATACCTTTAAAAGACTACACAAAGCAATGTCGGGCGATAAAAGCGAGATAAACACTCCGTTATGATAGATGCGTGTGCTTTCGTCAGCCGAGAGACAGGTTTAAAACCAATTTTGTTTATGTACTTTTTATAAAAAGCTACGCTACTTAAGATGCGTTAACTCTTGTTACATACTCGTAATATAAGTGTTTTATTTATGCTGTTAAGAAATTGTAAATTTGACAATTCGTTAAAAAGTAAAATTTGATGTAATCCATTCACATGACTTTCTCTATATCTCTGCGACAAATTTTTGTTAAAAAGTTTATGCTTCTATTTACTTCATGCTAAGTTAGGAAAAATTAGCAGCAACAGTCTTATTACTTGCTTCCCTGTACGTAGAAGCGAAATAAGGGAGTACCATAGGTTAAAGTGATAGCAAAAGCTGGTTGCTATGTGACTGAAGTTCCTTTGTTTGTATGGACAGGAGTTGACAAATTCCTGTATGAGAAAAATATGTTTTTTAAGGCTGAAACAAAAAACAAGGAATATATAAAAAACGATCAACTCCATGAAAAAAATGTATACAGCATAAATTGTGTGTTTTAATGTGCTCTACATTTTTGTGTGATAAGTTTTTGTCTATCTCTTACGGTTCACCAGTTACACAAAATCCCGTAAAATTCATCCAGAATAAAGTAGTCTTCAGAGGCTATTCCCAGAAAATTCAAGATATACATATTATTTGTCAAGTATATATATATATGATATTTTTATCAAAATCGTTAGAGCCTTTTTATAGAAAATCAAAATGTTCGCACATTTTCCCATGTGAAGATTAGTTGGGGGTGGGGATTTTCATGAAAATCTTCGTGTCGCATCCTTGGAAGATTCTGAACTTAAATACCAAGTTTGGTATTTAACGGTCTTTTCGTTTTTGAGCTATGCTGTCCACAAACACCAAACACACACATACACAGACACACACGGACATTTTTCTAAAAAGGCTTTTTTTGGATTCAGGTGGTCTCAAAACATGTATTTCCGGTGAAATCTCGGTATCGAATTTTTGGGTACAATGCAATACCTTCTCTAAACACTATGTACATAGTACGTATAGAGAAAGTAATGAATGTAAATATTTATGTTAAACAGAGAAATACTTAATACTGCTCGACCGCCAATGAGAGGTGACAGTTAAGAAATAGGGGCAAATTTAACGTGGAAGATACCTTATGTTATTTATGCATTGATTATCTTCATTATATTAATCGTAAGAATCAAACAGCTTTGTATCCTACGAGCTTCTTAAAAGATGAATGTTGAATATTTTTACTTTCTCTGCACGTACTATGTACATAGTGTATAGAGAAGGTATTGCATTCCACCCAAAATTAGATACCGAGATTTCACCGGAAATACATGTTTTGGGTCCCCCTGAATCCACAAAAAGCATTTTCAGAAAAAGGTCCGTGTGTGTGTGTGTGCTCAAAAACGAAAATACCGTTAAATATCAAACTTGGTATTTAAGATTGGTGTCTTCCAAGGGTGCGACACGAAGATTTTCAAGAGAATACCCCCACCTCCAACTACCCTTTACATGGAACTTTTTTCGTAAATTTTGATTTTCTTAAAATTGGCTGTAACGCGAGTAAAGCTTTTCCTAAATGATCGTATTGCCATTTCCCTTCTATTTAAAGGAAGCAAGTAATAATGCCACCTGCTAATGTTTATATCAATTAGCATGATGAAGATAGAAAGAATAATCTTTTATATTCGCAGAAGAGCTAGAGAAAGCCCTGTGAATGGAACACAACTTCTATATGATAAACACGCCCAGCTACATCATAATGTACATATGCAGGCATTGTTGTATCTTCGAGCTCCAGACTTTAAATTCAGTTCCTGTATAGGTTCAGTTACATAAGCTATCGTTGTACCAAATCTAGATCTATTACTGATAGAATTAAAGTTTAAAGTTTGATTACTGGAAAGATATAATGGGTGAAATCACCACTACCATCAGTCGTATGCTTTTTCTTGGGCTTTCCTCTCAGATGACGTGTTTGCCCAAGGATGAGAGCACGTTTTTCGTGTCTTTTACCAGTAGTATCTTAATTGTTATCACAGATGGCCATGAGATGCAGTTTCCACCACTGTTGTTTTTTTCGGGTTCACCAACGTAGATATTTTGATTTCAATGACAACAATTTAAACCGCAATTTAAGCTTAGTGCCAATGCTGCTAGTCTTGGGTCTGTTTCAGCCATTTGGAATTAAAATTACTGTTTGAATTGGTTGGACAGCAGTTGGATAGCAACAGTAAGACTGAAAAATTCAATGCCATAGCCGGGATTTGAACCACGGATCTGCCGATCTCTAGCCGGTTGCTCCACCACTGAGCTACCATGGCAACATGTCGGCAGTTCATGGTAGCTCAGTGGTAGAGCAACCGGCTAGAGATCGGCAGATCCGTGGTTCAAATCTCGGCTTGGCATTGAATTTTTCAGTCTGACGTAACGTGATATAGTTAATGCCACTGAGCATGGACAACAATGCTCATTTGTCCCGATGGAAAATCATATGCCTTCTTGACTCGGATCATTCGCAGCTCAGGTCTCAAAAAAATCTGCGAGTAGTACGGATCCTAGCATATCATGATATAGGTTAGATACACATAGTAAAGTCAGCTGCTTAAAGGAGTAGCTTTTATTAACGGTGACTGACTAAAACAAAACAAAAAAACAACAAAAAAAATAGAATAATAATACAGCTTTATGTTTTCTTTGGATTCATTTAAAAATGGTATATTTTTGGTGATTTCCAGCAAGAAAAGTAACATGTTACTAGTGTGTTTAAGCGCTGGTAGGATGGAAAGATGTGAACTAAGTCGGCACACTCGCTCTGTTACCATCTAGCGGCCTTGACGGCAGTAACCGCGTGCAATTATAATGATGCCGGCCCTCACATTTTGAGATTACGTCGAGGTCACTGGGGAACGTTAACATTGTAATGAGTACTGAAAACAAATTCTCAAAATTATATTACTATATTAACTTTAAAAACATTGTAATCAGGCATTCTGTTTTATTGTCATGCAACATTCTCATTACTACTAGGAATGCTACTTTTATAGCAGTAAATGTTACTAATGGCAGCACTGCCTGCAATTAACCGCGGGATGTTAAACTGTAGTATAAATCCAAGGTCTCTTTTTTTTTGTCGCCCTCCGTGGTGTAATGGTTACCATGCTAACTTCATATACCCAAGGTCGCGGGTCCAAACCCGGCGGAGGACGATGGATTTTTTCGGGTGTAAAAATCCTCAGCATGGCTTCCTTTGGAAGGGAAGTGGGTCCCGTGTCGTAGATTTACGGCACGTAAAAGAACCTCAAGCCTGAAGAGAGGCCTCTGAGCAAAATTAAGCGGTCTTTCACGCCCAATTTAGAATGGGACGCTGAGAACCACAGTAGTTAAAGAGTGTCCGTAAATAACACGCCATTTCCATTTTCAAGGTCAACCATTCTCTCTGCTAATTGTAAGTGTTGCGAGCTGCGTTTTATAAGGACCACATATTTTTGGTGTTTTCACAGGTGACGTTTGTTATTTTAAGTCTTCTACTTCATGGACTAGGCTCAATAGCCTGTTTCGGCATAACTGACCTTATTCTTGGGCGTTCTCTGCTTGTTTTCTTCGGGGATTATAATTAATAGCCAACTTTGGTATTCTACCGTCTTCCATTCTGTTGACACATTGATAACAGTTATTTTAAGTTAATATATATATATATATATTAAGATATGGCCTGTTTATTGAAATGTCGAAGTAACGTCTATAAGTTTCTGAAGTGCCAGTACGCCACGTATCGCAGCATGAAAATAATAATAAAAAACATTTACTCTATGGCAGGAATCCAACTCATGACCTTTGGGATAGCAGCTGCCCGCGTTACGCATTAAGCCACCAGAGCAGTTGAAAAAACGCCTCCAGAGTAGGCTACAAAACTCAAGAACATAGTTAATGAATGCTCAGTGTCACACTGTCAAGTAATTAGTTCGAGATTTTACAGATTTTTGCGACATTAATTTTGAGATGAGCTGCTAAAAATCGATATTTCTATATTCGGGCAGCAGTTTTAAGCCATTTTTTCAACCTGCTTTCCTTTAACACCGCTTGTCAGCACCTGATACCCACACGTTTAACGTTATGTTTATCCGGGGACCATACATCGCCGATCTCAAATAACTTATATCAGTCACGTGCACAATCTCGAAAATTATTTCGGTGTAGTTCATTTGTTATATGCTCCGTTTTACTACATCCTTTCACCCTCTCAGAAAACCTCATCTCGGCCGTCTGAATCTTTCTTCTATCATTCTTTCGCATTACTCATGATTCACAGCCGTAAGTTTATAACACTTTAGTTGAGTTTCCCTCCTACAATTATGTAATGTTCTGCGAATTATACCCAACACCCTTGAGTACATTCTAATTTTGTAATCTATATCTTCTTGGACATTAGGCATACGACAATTTACAACCCAGATATTTAAATGGGTAACTTCTTAAAGAAATGTATTATTTGTACATAGTATTAGGGCCTTTTAAAGCCATAATTTTAGTTTTCTTTATAGATAGTTCTAAACTATATTCTTTACCCATTAATAATATATATATTTCTGAAGGTTATCTTCTATTGTGGCGATAATGGCTTGATCATCGGCAAAAGCATTTAAGACCTGGTTTTGTTTTAAGTAAATTCCTTCAGGGACTTCTTATTTCTACTTCTTAATTAAACCATCCATATAAATATAAAAAAGAAGAGGTGACAGAAAACTCCCTTGTCTCACTCCTTGATTAACATATATCGACTCAGTGGTGTCGCCATTATTATAAACCTTGGAAATTGCAGTGTTCCTTCTATAACTTCTATTAATGTTTTGGATAGTCTTTTTCTCTTAAACTACTATATAATTTTACACGATCCACCTTATCAAGTGCGTTAATAAAATCTATATATTCAATATGTGTTTCTAATTTTTTTTTTCTTGGCGTTTCTTTATAATCTGTTGAAGTGTAAAAACAGCATCGCTACATGACCGCCCTTTCGGAAACCAATTTGTTCTTCTCTTAATATTACTTCACTTACACCTTGTATTCTTGCTGTTATAATTTTCATATATATTTTGTAACCTCTATAATTATTTGTATTCGCTCTATTTCCTTTCTAAAATAAAGATATAACCTTTGCAATTTTCAAGGCTTTGTAACCAATACATATTTATAAAATGGAGGAAACGTAAGTCCACAATATTTAAAACGTTCACCATTTATTCCATTCAGCTTTCTTGCTCTTTCTTTTTACTGTTGCTTGTTGTAGCTCATCAATTGTTATTTTACCAACATTACCGGTGGTAAACGTATTAATCTCTTTATCACCCCCCATATATTTCAATTTTATCATTATACCACAAATGTCTTTAATGGTGTAGCCATTGTTCTTTTGAAACTAAATGTATCTTTATCTTCCATATTTCAGTGTTTTAGAATGTTGTATGCTTTATCTGGTCTACCATGAACGTCATCTTCGAGGTCGCTTATATAGTTTTTCCCAATTAGTTAGTTTTGTCTTATTTCTTTGGTTTCCGTACTCTTTTTCATTTTACTCCATTCTTTTTTGTAATAGTTGTTTATAAGCTTTCTTTTTGTTACTTATTGCGTCTTCTATCTCTCCGTTCCATAGTTTTAGTCCTGTTCTTCTATAATTCTTTTTACGTTATCCAAAACTTCATTAGCAGTTCTGTGTATTATTTGTTTTATTACGAACCATTATTCCTCTATCTTATTTTCCGTAGGATAATCTTGCATATATGTAGTAATTCTACTTTGATATACATATTTAATGCCTTCATCTTGAAGTAAATATACTTATTTATTTCTTCGCTGCTTTTAATTTGGTTTCCTCTATTTTTTTGTGGAATTGCTATTTTACTTCTTTCAAGGTAATGGTCTATTCCTACATCTGGTTCTATCAGTAGTCCTGATATCTTTTTGTTCACTATTATGTTATTTATTATACTGCGATTACTTTTAGCAGTCTACGCAAATTTATTTATATTTCTTTTCCAAAGAAAGAGTTTGTTTTGTTCACCATTATAATTTATTATAGTCTCCTTGATCTCCGACAATATTAGGAGTTATCTTATGGCTCACTCTCGCATTGAAGTATATAGTTGTTTTTGTTTACTTTATTATAAAGCTTTTGTGAGTTTTCATAAAATTTCATCGTTTCTTCTCGTTTTCCTTCTTCTGGAGCATACACAGTAATAATTATCTATTCCTCTCTCTGTGTCTTAAGTTCAATACTCATAATTCTTTCATTTATATATAGCTTCTTATATATTTTCTCCATTTTATCATTATAGCGATAGCTGGTTTTTCTTTCCCCTTGGGAAACTCTACTCCATGTTATTAAATTATAATCAGAATCCCTTTAATTTCTTCTTGGTTTCAGGAAAAATTATATTCATGTTTTCATTGATGTGTTCAGTTTATTTCATTGTCATACCTCCTCCTATATTCCACGTGGCTATAAGTCTTTTTTCTGTTGCATTCCGAGATCCCCCCGGCTTGAGATCGTCATTATGCTTATGGGTAATTAAAAGTTAGATTACTAGCCCCACGTTTCGTAGGTTTTTGTTCGAGGTTTGTTCCTCTAGCCTTTGATGATCCCTCATCTCTCTACAAGGCAGTAGGTGATTTTTTTTAAAGGTTTACTCCTTTAGAGTTATTTTAAGTGTGTGTGAGAATTCCGATTTTGTGTAGAAAGGTTTATTATTAACATTATTATTATAATAATATGGCTACTGGTTCGTAAGAAAAATACTCTTATGCGAGCCAAATCCGTGAATTTATATTCAGGCTTCGTGACTTTGAGAAAGAACGGGGCAATGAGTAAGAGAACTTGAGGGGCACTAAAAGGAATAATTCTTATAGGTGGTCATAAAGAACCAATACCTGTAACTAAACTGATAGACGCATTGTAGTTTGGGAAACATTACGTGAAAAGGAAAAGTGCTCAATTGATTTTAATACGCCGTCTGCGTTATTCCAGGAGAGCTAAGGCCCGAAGGCAACCCTAAAGATTCACTTGATGCATTTCAAGAGGTTGGATTTAGCAGCATATGTATTATGATGAGCAAGATGTTTCATACTGTAAGAAGCTGCTGTACGATGGTGTTTGATGGCGGAAAAATGTAGCCTGGTATTTGGTTTAAGAAAGAAGTGACAGTGTTGCATGGCGTGGTAACATTTTGCGGTAAATTCTAAAAACCAATCCTGAACAGATGACACTACTTGATGAAACATGAGTACGTATAGAACACATGAGACTCTTGCAATGAAAGCGCCAGTTGAAATTCATACTGGAGGTGTATAGGGACAATGCTCATTTTGTTAGATTTATTGCCTAAATTGAACACTGAATGTTTACAATATATACGTACATTGCAATTCATTAAGTAAAGCTGGTTCTCGTTCTCTCTCTCTCTCTCTCTCTCTCTCTCTCTCTCTCTCCCTCTCTCTCTCTCCGAGGACTGCTAGTACAACACGCTAGCTTCATTTCACGTCTCTGCAACAGCGGACTGCCATATTAACAATCCAGAAAGCGGTCAAAGTATTTCATGCGTTCTTTTCGTGATGTTAATATTTTCATTGCGATTCAAATATATTGTAGTTTCCTGGCAGTACAGTATAATCAAATTTGATTTTACATACGAAACTAATGTTCACACAAGCAACAATGAGTAATTTAATAGAATGATTAAAATCTCGTCGTTTTGGCCCTTTAACACTGCAAGAAATGTGACATTAACGTGCGTGGAGGGCCGACTGCAGTGTTAAATATTAGTCAAAACTGCCACATGCCGCCAAAAACAATATAAGTGTAACACTCTTGAAATTTACACGCAATATAAGTAAACATGTAGATGTGAAGTTAGTAATTTATGTTTCTCTTCCCTTTCATCTGGAATTAAAGGTGATGCAGCTAACATTACATGAGCTCAAAAGGGGATGTCAACTTGTAAAAACTATATGTAAATATACATATTTGTATTCAACGAGTGCAGAAGCTCGGAGTAAACAATTACCAACCAAGAGCAGCATTGTCAATGACTAAACGAACAACGCGTGCCAATCCTAACTTTTCGTCAAAGATGCTAGTGAGTAATGAAGCGTGTTTCACAAGCGTGTTGAATTTTCATAATCATTAAACGTGGGCCTTTGAAAATCCTCACACAGTGCGACAAGCTCCTTCCCGGCACCAGTTTTCACTGAACATCTGGGCTGAAATAATTGGAGATAAGTATCACTCACAAGATTAACTGAAACAACTTATCAGCAGTTTCTTAAACATAAACTGTCCTCTCTTTTGGATGGTGTTCCTTTTCAAATAAGGCAAAGTATGTGGTTCATGCATGACGGGGTGCCCCCCTCACATTAGTACAGTTGTTCGATGACATTTAAATTGCACATTCCGTGATCGTTTCAAGATCTCCAGATCTGAGCCTTTTAGATATTTATTTCTGGGGAAATCTGAAGAGTGTACCAGACGAGGTTGCTACCATTAATGATCTTAGCACACGTGTGTTTGAAGTAAATTGCAACAGCTCTAACAAGGGAAGGGTAAAATCGGCTTGCTTTTCACACATCTGATGTTTATTCCTCAGATAAATTAGAGAAGATTCAATTATAATAGGTATAAATCTGCACCACAGATTTCTGAACATTGTCCATAAAATTCTCCAGGACGATTAAATTAAAAGGTTGCTTGATTTAATCGTCCTGGAGTATTTTTTGCGGTGCCTGCATAGATTTTAAGTGAACACATTTTGAGTATCTACTGTGAATGAACAAATTATTGATATTGCAGTTATTGACCGTTAATAAATCTTAGCAAGGATGTAGCTTTCATTTCATTGTCCACGATATATCTGAATAGGTATTTTCATAATTCACATTTGAATTTGCTTTATCTTTGACTAAACCTTATGCGTAGCCTCTTACACAGTTTTTGTTCAGGTCTCGTGAATACGATTGGGTAGCTTGAACCCGTCGGAACTAGAACTAGCAGTAACTGATAAACACAGGCATGTTGCGAACCGGATTTCAAGCGCTCACCTAGCATAAGACTTTCACCCGTTGCAGGTATGAATGAATGTATGTCTGACCGTAAACCAAAACATTTGACCTTGTTGTGCAATCATTCAACAACGTTCAATAATCTTCATTAATTGTTATTGGACTCTATTAGTCGTCATACTTGGATCTACCAAGACGCCAAATATGCGCACTCGTACCTCAACACCCTGTATAAAGCACGAATTGATTCCCTCTTAATGGTGCCTCATTTTAGAGGAAATTCTAAGACAATACAAAACGAGTTATTTCAGCGTATTTTTGCAGCCTTTAAAGAAAACATCTTAGAAGAAATTGAAGAACGGACTATGTGACTACTATGGTTGACGAAACTACAGATATTGTTGACATGTTTTAGCTTATAATAGTCTTAAGGCATTGTAATGCCTTCGGTATTCCTGTTGATCGATTCTGTGCAGTTTCATTCCGATTGGGCAAAATTGCAATGCAACTGCAGAAATTCGAATTTCAGAACTTGGCAAAATCTTATCGGCCAAAGTGTTGATGGTGCAGCGGTAATAAGCTGGCACGGATTTTTGGTTCGGGGCTTTGGAGGGGGAGAAGGAAAACGGTTGGATTGCCGGCTAGCTCAGGAAATGTATGGTGGTTTCAGGGTTTGCGGAGAGAAACCTAAATGAAATCCTCTCAAGTGCCCTTTACAGTCCCTCACGAATTTTGTTTTAGAGCCTCGCCTCGCATCGCAAAAAAAAAAAAAAAAAAAAACAGCCCAGAAATTATATGAACTGTTTCACCTTTCCCTTCGCATTAATTTCCTTTCCCGCGTTAATCAACTTCTTCACATCGCGGCGGACTTGTATACTCTCGTTAGGCTAGAGGTATAACGCGACGTGGGTTCACTACACCGTGTCGGATGTACGAGAGTCAATGTGACCCCGTCCTTTCCGAAGTCCCAGCGGCTAGACAAGAGGAGCCAGGAGCAGGAACTAGTCGCCCGAGTGTACTCGGGCGGGGGCAAATCACCACGGTACCTATCCGCTTTTCTCGCGGATTTACCCGTGTGATATAAAAGATGTAGTCTTGTGCAAGCTTTTATGTCTGTGTCGAAGTAATGTGGGCAGGGTGTTTCCCTCTGTGCAGCCGGCGCGGGCTGGCTTACCTACCTGAGTGGTCACCCACCCAGAGAGGGACCAGGCCCGATGCTGCTTAACTTGGCCAGCCGCTTGCGGGCTGTCAAGGAAAGCAGTGCCGGCTAGCGGGGAGAACTGAAGGGATGTAGGTACGGGGTGGGGGAAGCCAGTGTTGCAGATCTGTCGGAGTACAACTGGACGGTCACCCGTCCGAGTCGGGACCGGGCCCGATGCTGCTTAACTTGGCGGGTAGAACTGTAAAGAAGGGAGAGGCGGCCGGAAATCTACCATCCCAAGGCGTCCTTGGGAAGGCGGTAGCTTACGCGTCTCCTAGGCAGCGTGTGGTCGTAAAGACCGAGAGTGTTCACCTGGGGATTTGGGTGGGGAGCAAGTTTAGCGTATATTGTGCGAGCTCTTTCTCGCACAACGTCCACTATGTAAGGGATTCCGGAGTGGGAATGGAGAATGTGGGAGGGGAATCTACGGTCTGTGCCATATATCATCCTCAATGCCCTGTTCTGCACGGTCTGCAGCCTGCGGATGGTGGAACGAGCCACCGAACCCCAGACCTCGCAGCCGTACAGCATCAGGGGCGGGATGACTGCGCGGTCGGCTAGACAAGAGTATATTCGCCGCCCGCTTTCTAGCATGTGCCTAGACCTTCGCTATTTTGATTACTTTCACCAATTTTACTGGCTGAGATTATGTTGCATTTTAATATTTTGTCGCGTTTTCATTGAGTCTCACGATTTTAGACGCCACGCTATGTTCTTACGGCTATTACCATTTAAAATGTCTAAAAACACATTCTGTGTTTGGTGGAGCGTGAATTTCGTCTGGGCTTTTCCCTTCATTGTCCGAACCTTGGAGCTGCTAACTTTCTACATACCAGTTCCTTTTGTTCTAATGGCTCGCCTTGCCTCTTGCCTTTCTGGACTCACAATCCTTTCGAAGCGATATTATTTCATGTTTCTTTTCCCTTTGAACATAGCTAGCTTTATTTAAGTAGTTTTGAGTCTGTTTTAATCGCGATTTTATTCTATTTATTTCTTTTCTCAAATTCCCTCTTTTTATTAGCTTTATTTTTTTTATTTATTTAATTTGTTACATTTCATTCGTTTCTACTCGTTTTATTATTATTAAGTTACTCTTATTTATGAGTCGCGATTTATCACTTCAGAATGGAGTGTACCGTGTGCACGTTTATTACATCAATAAAATTTGATCATGGAGAGAGCCGCCAGGCAAAACACAAATACCAGCATTTTCTTTTCAAAGCTTTCTGCTAACCGCACTAATCATCGGTGTTATATTCATATGTTAAGAAGAGAATGTACAGTGGTAGATCAACAGGAGAAGCTACAAATCCGGGACTGTAAGTATGTTTTCAGATTTTGTTACAACCAGAAACTTCAAGTAGTGCGACAGTAAATGAAGAATCTACATGATTGGAGTGCATTGATTGGAGAGTTTTTCTTCTGGTTTATTTTTTTCGATGTAATTATGCTTCATGCAGATACACTGGATAATCAACTACAGAATTGTCAAGTGTGCATAATCTACTTTCGCTGCTGAAATTAGAAAAGTAAGAAACAAGTGTTATTTGGCTGCAGAAACCCCACGCGAAAGAAAAATTGTTTCAACTCGTAGGCCGCAGCAGCAGGCAAGGAAGTATGTGATGTTTTACTGTCTCAGTTGGATCTCCGTTTCCAGTTTAGAGAACATCTTTCGTATCTTCGCATGCTACAAGGATCACAGTTTCAGCAATTTAGTTCAATATTACCAGAAAACGGGTTCAGCGAATGCGTAACATTTTTCCAGTGTTTGATAAGTTCACACTACATAAGGAACTTTCAGTCGTCTATACAAGAGAAGAATTCGGGAATAGTGGTGGTGCTGTAAAACTGCTTCAACATCTTAGAGTTAATATTTTCGTACTTTCCCGAAATGTTAGAACTTCTAAAATAGAAATTAGTTACTCTCTCTTTAAACACACCTGATTCTGAATGCTGTTTTTCTGCAATGAAAAGAGTTAAAACATTCCTTAGGGACACTACGATTTTGATTTAACATACCACATATTAAAGTCATATCTATCACAAATAAAATGTATATCTTGAATTTTCTGGGAATAGCTTCTAAAGACCTGTTTATTCTGAATGAATTTTGCTTAATTTGGTATAACTAGTAAACCGTAAGAGATAGACAAAAACATACTATGCAAAAAATGTAGATCTTGTTACAGTACACAAGTTATGTCATATACATTTTTATCGTGGAGCTTGCCGTTTTAGAGGTATTCCTTGTTATTAGCTTCAGTAGTGAGGTATTTATACTTTTCTCAGACGGAAGTGTTCGTTTTTCTTTTGTTCCACTCCTGGTCAAGCATAGAAGCGATTTGCAATGACAATCGCATGAAGACAGCTTTTAAACATTTGATCATCACTTTCGCCTAGTGCATTCTCTTAGTTTCAGGAAAACCCAAGAGCTGTTACCAGCAGTGAACATTTTTGGTGGCGTTGTGAATGACACAGGTCCGTAATTATTGTCTACATGTTTGATGAGCAACATTTACTTATACTTTTTACTTTCTCTACATATACTATGTACATGGTGTATAGAGAAGGTGTTGTATTGCACCCAAAAATTCGATACCGAGATTTCACCGGAAATACATGTTTTAGGACCTCCTTAATCCAAAAAAAACATTTTTAGAAACATGTCCGTGTGTGCATGTGTGTGTGTGTGTCTGTGGGCAGCATCGCTCAAAAACGAAGAGACCGTTAAATACCAAACTTGGTATTTAAGTTTGGTATCTCCCAAGGTTGCCACACGAAGTTTTCAAGAAAATTCCCCCACCCCTAACTACCTTTTACATGGAACTTTTCTTGAAAATTTTGATTTTGTAAAACATGGCTCTAACGATTTTGATTACAATATTGTATATTTAAGATATTTACCTGACAAAATGTATATCTTGAATTTTCTAGGAATAGCCTCTGAAGACTACTTTATTCAGGACGAATTTTACGTAACTGCTAAACCGTAACAGAAGAACAAAAACTTACCTCACAAAAATGTAGAGCACATTAAAACACACAATTTGTGTTACATGCATTTTTTTCCTGGAGTTGATCGTTTTTGAGATATTCCTTGTTTTTGGTTTCAGCTTTGAAAAACATATGATACAGGAATTTGTCTACTCCTGTCCATACAAACAAAGGAATTTCAGTCACATAGCAACCAGGTTTTGACTATCAATTTAGCCTATAGTACTCCCTTATTTCGCTTCTACTTACAAGGAAGCAAGTAATAAGACTATTTCTACTATTTTTTTCTCGATTAGTATAAAGTAAATAGACGCATAAGGCTTTTAACAATAATTTGTTGCAGAGACGTAGAAAAAGTCATGTGAGTGAAACACATCAGATTTTTACAACATACTTTGCCAGAACTTTTGGAAGTCGTCCCTATAGGAATAAGCAGTTAATGTGGTTCCAAGGCGATGGGGCACCTGCGCACTATTCGGTGACGTAAGGGATTTTCTAAGGTAACGTACTCTAATTGATCGGTAGAGGAGCACCAATATCATGGCCAGCAAGTTCACCAGATCTAATTCCTTTGGGGACATGTTCAGGCGACGGTTAGTAGTAAAGAGGAAGTAATGGCCAGGATCTTTGTAGCAATTTGATGCTATTCGTGATGTGCCAGCTATTTTTGAAAGAACTCGGCAATCAATACTACGACGCTATCAGGGCCACGCCCTGGCCACTCGCCTCTCACCTAGACGGTCCAGGTTCGATCCCAAGCGACCGCAAGTGAGATTTGTGGTGGACAAAGCGGCGCAAAGGCGGCTTTTCCGGTTTCCCCCCGCCATTGCATTCCACCGGTGGTCCATCTTCATTCCATGTAAACCAGTCATCGCCTGCGGTGCCACAAGTAGTAAAAGGACGTTAAGCACTACAAAAAAAAAACAAAAAAAAAACCGACGCTATCAACTATGCTCTCAAGTCTAAGGCCGGCATTCTGAACATCTTTTATAAACATTTATGCACTTGTTCAATTCTTGTTTTCTTCTTATTTTAACTATGTTCGAAATCTTTTAAAACCACTTATGTATTTGTATCATTTAACACTGTTTTACATTTTAAGAAGTAATTTCTATAAAGATGGAGAAAATTAGTCCAACAATAGTAGTACTTACGTAAGTTTTTGACAGATCAGTGAAAAGCTTTTACGTATTTCATAGCATATGAATGTCATATTATTAAATTGAAATTTACAGACTTTTATATTATATTGTTTAAATTTAAAGATACCAGCTACTCTTATTTCACAACACTCAATAATGCCTTCTAGTAAAGATGTTAAACATTTTCGGCGTAATTTCATCAAGTTCAAAAACGTCAATGCCCTCTAACACGACAGACAGACATTTACCGAATATATTCCCAATAAGAAAATACTGAATTATAAACCTGATTCTCGACTTAAAATTACTCGCTGTTATTCCGACTCATCCTATATACATACACAATGTATGAGAATTGAACCGCACAAGTTGGCAGGATTTAGAAGGGAACAGTTTGAGATAGGGTACATATGGACTATGGTTCCTAATTTTTTCTTCAGCATTAAATGTATTAAGGATTAGCACGGCACTAATCAAACCGCAAGGGACTCTAATGTGAATACCCGAATTTCGGAAAGTGTAGACATCATGGCATTATTTAGCGCTATCATTAGCATCGTGTTAAATGTTAAGGAAATTGAAGGCTCAAGCCTTCATAGACACGTGTATTACTTTCTCTACACGTACTATGTACATAGTGCATAGAGAAGGTATTGCACTCCATTCAAAATTTCGATACCGAGATTTCACCGGAAATAAATGTTTTAGGATCCCCTGTATCCAAAAAAAGCATTTTCACAAAAATGTCCGCGTGTGTGTGTTTCCTTGTATCCGTCCGTGTGTCAGTATGTCCGTCTGTCCGTGTGTCTGTGAACACGATAACTCAAAAAATCTTGTGTTCCATTCACATGACTTTCTCTATATCTCTGCAACAAATTATTGTTAAAAAGCTTATGCTTCTATTTAATTCATACTAATCAAGAAAAAATCAGCAGAAATAGTCCTATTACTTGCTTCCTTGTAAATAGAAGCAAAATAAGGGAGCACTTTTGGTTAATGTGATAGTCAAAAGTTGGTTGCTATGTGACTGAAGTTCCTTTGTTTGTATGGACAGGGATTGTTATAAGAAAAGTATGCTTTTAAAGCTGAAACCAAAAGCTAGAAGTATCTCAAAAACGATCAATTCCACGAAAAAAATGTAAATAAGGTAAAGTGTGTGTTTTAAGGTGCTCTACATTTTTTGTATTGTAAGTTTTTGTCCATCTCTTACGGTTTAACAGTTATGCAAAATTCCGTAAAATTCATCCAGAATAAAGTTATCTTCAGAGGCTATTCCCAGAAAATTCAAGATATACATATTATTTGTCAGGCAAATATCTTTAGTATACGATATTTTAATCAAAACCGTTAGAGCCATTTTTGAGAAAATGAAACTTTTCAAAAAAAGTTGCATGTAAAGAATAGTTGGGGTGGGGGGATTTTCTTGAAAATCTTTGTGTCGCATCCTTGAAAGATACCAAGACGGCCGGAGTTCGATCCCAAGCGACCGCATGTGAGATTTGTGGTGGACAAAGCGGCGCTGGAGCGGGTTTTCTCCGGGTATTCCGGTTTCCCCCGCCATCGCATTCCACTGGTGCTCCATCATCATTCATGTATCATCAGTGTCACCGCTAGAGGTGCCATAAGTAGTTAAAGCGGGCGTTAAACACTACCAAAAAAAAAAACCCCCGTTCACACACGGACTTTTTTCCAAAAATGTTTTTTTTGGATTCAGGGGCACCCAAAAACATGTATTTTCGGTGAAATCTCGGTATCGAATTTTGGGTGCATTACAATACCTTCTCTATACACTATGTACATAGTACGTGTAGAGAAAGTAAAAAAAGTCGGTAAAATACTAAACTTGGTATTTAGGTTAGCATTTTCCAGGGATGCGACACGAAGATTTTGAGAAAAATCTCCCCATACCAAACTACCCTTTGCATGGAACATTTTTCGAAAATTATGATTTTCTCAAAAATGGCTCTAACGATTTTGATTAAAATGTCATATATTATAGATATTTATTCGACAAATAAAATGTACATCTTGAATTTTCTGGGAATAGTCTCTGAACATAACTTTATTCTGGATGAATTTTACGGAATTTTGCATAATTGCTAAAAAAAATGGAAAAAAAAACTTACCACACAAAAATATGTAGAGCATTTTAAAACACACAATTTATATTACATGCATTTTTTTGATGTAGTTAATCGTTTTTGAGATATTCCTTGTTTTCGATTTCGTCTTTAAAAAAGTAAACTTTTTTCACACAGCACTTTGTGAACTCCTGTCCATACAAACAAAGGAACCTCAGTCACATAGCAACCAGCTTTTGATTATCACTTTAACCTATGGAACTCCCTTATTTTACTTCTACTTACAAGGAAGCAATTAATAAGACTATTTCTGCTTACTTTTTTTCGATTAGCATTAAGTAAATAGAACAATAAGTTTTTTAACTGTAATTTGTTGCGGAGATGTAGAAAAAGTCGTGTGAATGGAACACGTCAGATTTTTACTTTCTCTATACGCACTAGTACATAGTGTATAGAGAAGGTATTGCACTCCACCCAAAAAACCGATATCGAGATTTCACCGGAAATATATGTTTTACGGTCCCCAATATCCAAAAAAAGCATTTTCACAAAAAGGTCCGTGTTTGTGTGTGTGTGTGTGCGCGCGTGTGTGTGTGTCCGTGTGTCTGTGAACACGATAAGTCAAAAACGAAAAGTCGGTAAAATACGAAACTTGGTATTTCAGTTTAGTATCTTGCAGGGATGCGACACGAAGATTTTGAGAAAAATCCCCCCACCCCCAACTACCCTTTACATGGAACTTTTTTCGAAATTTTGATTTTCTCAAAAATGGATCTAACGATTTTGATTAAAATTTCGTATATTAAAGATATTTACCTGACAAATAAAAGGTATATCTTGAATTTTCTGGGAATAGCCTCTGAAGACTACTTTATTCTGGATGAATTTTTCATAACTACTAAACCGTAAGAGATGGACAAAAAATTAACCCACAAAAAATGTAGAGCACGTTAAAACACACAATTTATGTTGGGGGTGGGGGGATTTTTCTCAAAATCTTCGTGTCGCATCCCTGGAAGATAATAAACTTAAATACCAAGTTTGGTATTTTACCTACTTTTCGTTTTTGAGTTATCGTGTTCACAGACACACGGACACACACACGGACCTTTTTCCGAAAATGTTTTTTTTTTAGATAAAGGGGACCCTAAAACATATATTTCCGGTGAAATCTCGGTATCGAATTTTTTGGTGGAGTGCAATACATTCTCTATACAGTATGTACATAGTGCCTATAGAGAAAGTAAAAAAGGAATGTTTAGAAAAAGGTTTGTATGTCTGAGCTGCATAACCCAAATACAAAGTCGGTAAAACACCAAATTTGATATTTACATTCGGCATTATCAAAAATGCGACAAGAATATTTTCAAGAAGCTGCCCTACCCTAAACTATGCTTTACATGGAAAAGCTTTCGAAACTAGCGCTAATGATTGTTATTAACATACCACACATTTAAGATACGTGTTTGCATGACAGGTAATTGCGTATATTGGATGATTCCTAAACCGGAAGAGGTAGACAAAATCTTACTGACGAGAAACGTAGGTTACTGTTTGCTATACCAACCAGCGTTTAAAAGATTCGACTACCGCTTTGGCCTAGTGTACCGAGCGGATTCGGGAGGTCGAGGGTTCGATCCCCGTGGCCCGCCTACCTAACCCATGGGTTTTTCGGCAGTTTCCACGAGTGTCGGCTTATCGTGGTTGCCGGGATGAGAACTGTCCTGTGTGGAGTGCTTCAACCTGGAAGCTGTAGACTGCGTCGCTGGCTCCGGCTCCCTTACTCGGTACCGAGTATCCTATGCTCTTTTCCTAGCCTGGTGTATTCCTTGTTTCTCTTGTAACAACGAGCAAATAAGAAGATAATACAGACAGAATAATTTGTTGCACAAAGTCCTGTGAATGGAACACTCAGATATTTAGGTAGCGACAATTTTACCAACAGAAATACACATGTTTTGAGACCCACTGAAACAAACAAAAAATTAGAAAAATATCTAAGTGTTTGTGAGAAGAGCTTAACTTAAAATGAAAATTCGGTTAAATATCTAACCTGGTATTTAAGTTATCTGACGATAGGACAAGAAACTCTTTAGGAAGTCCCCACTACCTCAAATTATCCATTTGCAAGCAAGACTTTTTCAAATTTTCGAGTTTCTAAAAATTTGCTAACAGAATTGCTTAAAATACATGTTAAATATATTTGTATTACAAATAAAATATATATCCTAAATTTTATGTGAATAGCCTCAGCAGCCCTATTCATTCTGATGACTTTTGCGTAACTATAAAACTGCAATAGATACATAAAATGTTACTGCGCAAAAACTGTAAATCTCGTTAAAACACACTACGTCTTTTACGGAGTTAACCAATTTCCGAGATATCTCATTATAGGTTTAAAATGTATTTTTTTATACTTTTTTGGTAAATAAGTTTATCTTTATTTTTTTCTTTAACACCTGACCACGCAAAGAAAGACGGATTTTCAATGTCATCATTTAGCCACCAGTTTTTTAACTTGTTATAGCCCTTATTTATCTTGTACTTACTACCAGTAACGTGTCTGCCTCAGAGCTCCGACACCGAATCTTCGTTACAGCGAGTTGCCCGGATTTTTTTTTTTTTTTTTTGGGCTTTTCCCTTATCCTGAGAAGATCAATGTTGAATAACTTTAAACTCCATGGACCCCAAGTTCATGATTTTACCCATTTGATTTCCGTCTCTTAAAGGTTAAAGGACGTTAAAACTATAAAAGGCAAATAACTATATATTTGTCCCGATTTGCATGGAATAGAAAGAAGAATTGTAAGAATAATTTAATATTACTTAATTTATTGATTTATGTAACTTTAATAAAAGTCGTATAGCGAAAGAATAATTTGGTGCAGAATAGGTGGAGAAAGCAATGTAAATGGAAAACATTAAATTATTGAGAACCAGGTTGTTTAACGTGTTGTATTCCTAAGAAAAACTGACTATAGGAGCAAATGTGATATTGTGCAATGAATAAAAGAGTTATAAAAGATTAAAATGTTTACCCAATGACAGTACAGTTTACATATCACTTATACACAAGGTGAGTTTTCAACAAACGCTACTTTAGTTGCTATAGAGTGCTGCTGCACGCGATCCATAAGTAATAACCGTTAAGGCTATTTTTGCTAGCCAGTGCCACGTCACATCGGTCCTGGTACCACGCTCAAGGAGGTTCAAACCCGGCGGCCCATATCGACGGTTTACCAGTAGACATGGTATCTAAAAGAACCTTCTGGCACACCGGCCAGAACAACCCTAGTAATTCACAGCGTAGTACAACAACAAATAGTATGTGAATTTGGGAGGGGGTAGCTTAACGTCCTTTAACCTGCTTGGTCATATCGGACGATGAATGAAATTGATGAAATGATACTCAAATGATCTCAGGGTCCATGGAGCTTAATGTTATTCGACATTCGTCTTCTCAGGATAAGGGAAAACCCTGAAAAAATCTTATCCGGGCAACTTACCCTAAGCGAGATTGGAACTCACGACCTTTTGAACGTGAAGCAGACAGGTTACCACCAAATTACCCAGGCATTTATTTCACCTTACATCAGCGTCATTAGTGTGCTAAAATGTTTAATGTATTTATCTTAGTCGCATAAACTATTAAGTTAGGAGGGGCTATGCAAAATTTACCTACATTGTTTTTCAATACAAAATATCGGAAATAAAAAATCAGCAATATAAAGGATAAAAATAATGTTGCCATCTTGACAATGTTAAACTCGATGGTTTTACGTTAGGCAATAGAAAAAGCCACAATGCATCTGAAAGGAAAGCAACCTCTAGGAATGGTGGCATACCCAATGGCAAGAAGAACTGACGAAGACTTTAATGTTTGCAATAAAATTATCGAAACCAAATAATTCCCAAAGAAATTGCACATTAGCACCTTTGTCCTCTTAAACAAAAACGAAACCAGGAAAACTTAACAACTGCAGGCCGATAAGTCTTCTACCGAATTTTTATTTTAACTTCGGAACTAACCAGAATTAATTCACAAATAGGCTTTCACTCACAATTCATCACATTGGACCATTTACATGGAATAAACCAGATTACTGAAAAGATGCAAGAATTGAATCATAAACTTTACAACGCAGATCACAGATCACAACGATGGAACAAGTCCCGAAAGCAATAAGAACAACAGATTACATCAGAAACATATGACTAACAGGCACAATATGCACCACAGTAGTACAGAAGAGAGAACTGAAATAGAAGGAGTTGCAACAAAACTATTCGCATGCCTGCTCGAGAAGATATTCAAAAAAATGAATTAGGGTAGGAAACGTTTCGGAATCAACATCATACGTAGAAGCCTGAACAATCTTATATTCATGGTTGATACTGTGATATTTGCGAAATCAAAGAATTTGATATCAAAGTTGAATGAAAGAACAAAGGAGTAGGTACGACAATGAATCCGTCGAAGACCATATTAATTGCCAACTAAGATAAATTGTCGGTCAAAATTCAGTCCTTACCAGTCGATTATTGTAATGAATATCTGTACCTAGTCGAGAAAAGGAGGTGGAAAGAAAAATAACTCACGCATAGGGAGAATCCTGGAGCATAAAATTTATACTGCAAGACAATTTGACCACCCCAAATTAAAATTTGAATTATTGCAAGCCTTCGTCATCTCATTTCTTGTAAATGGCAGCCAGACTTGGTGATTCACGAAAGATTCCAATAAACAGTGCGTTAACGAAAAATGGAGAGATGAAATCTGGACATCAGTCTGAAGGTCAAAATAAGGTATGAAGATTGGGGGCAATAGAAGGTACAGCAACCAGAGCGAGGCTGCTACCTAAATGGCGCTGGGGAGGTCATGGAATCACAGCCAGAATGATTCAGGAAAGATAGGTGCATCCCAGAACAATATGGGACCCGGGAATAAGTAAAAGAAGTACATAGAGAATGTCCGCGAAACAGATGATACAAGACTTTTAAAACGGTGGCGAAAGAACAGTGGAATACAACTGGATGAAACGGGGTAAAATGAGATCCGCTGATCTCGGATTTAGTTTAACAAATATTTTAAGTATTTAAATATATAAAAGTGTTAAATGTGACAGTGAAAATGATTAGGCTTGTAGAGTAGATTCATGAGCCGGTAAACTATAAACTATTACTGGTTTCTTAGATACTACGAAAGGTATTGAAGGTAAAAAGTGTTAGAACAATGTCACCCAGTAACTAGTGTAAGAGGTAACCTTACCGAGGGCAGGGAGCCCTTGTGCTCCTAAGGGATCAAACGAACTTGTTATGTTTGCTATAAATTTTGAAAGGTTACACAGAATAGCTCGGCTTTTAATAAGGTATTCACGAATCAGTTTCGAATAACCGGGTAAAAATTATCTAGCCCTTTCTTTAAATGCTGAATATGTAGTTCACGTTTGAGAAATTTTATTGGAGCGCTACATCTTGTTTGAACTACTAAGGCGTGTTTTGAGTTCCGTATAAGAATTGTTTTTCCTATGTAACCAGTGAATGTTGCAGATAAAGCAGCTACAGCTTGCAGAAAAGAATTATAAATGTGAGTCGACAATGAAACCAAGTGGTCAATAGTAGACCGCCGTTGTCGAAACTCACTCTGAACAAGAATCAAAACAGCTGGAGTTTCAAGACCCCACATTAATCGCTTAACAACCATAATTTCCAATAGCTTACGAACACAGGTTGTCGGCGAAATGGATGTGCAACTGGTAGGCAACCGTGAATATCTCCCAGACTTAAGAATAGGGATGACAATTGATTCTCGTCATTGACAAGGGAAAACTCTATGCATCCAAACGAAGTTGAAGGTATCTAAAAGAGAAAGTCTGCTATTAGGGGGTAAATGTTTAAGCGTTTGTGCTGTATTAAGAGTAACCGAAGAGGCGTATTCCAGTTCGGATATTGCAATCTTCGAGATTCAAAGAGGTGAAATTGATACTGCAGTGCTTTGGCAATCAAGAATTGGGCGTCATACTCGTCACTACTTTCAAATGGGATGAGGTTTGTCCTTGAGCGATTCTAAGCCGGCAGCCAATCGGAGTGCTGCTGTGTTGACAAATTGTATTCACGCTTTACCGGGGAGTAACGCGCTCAGTGATTCCGTCTCTCATAAATACTACATGCGCTAACACAAAATGTTCAAATTTTGTAAAACAAAATAATTCACGAGGAAGATAGGGAGTAATTTTCGTAGCAGAACCGTAAAAACTACAGATTTTTAGCTCAAATAGTTTTCAAAATACACATGAGTAAACATTATGTCTCCAGGCAGATTTGCATACTCAGAGTGCGATTGAGAGGGAAATATGAAAAGAGTGGGGATAGCGATCTGGCAACGCAGAGCACGATAACGCATCTCATTCGCTGCAGAGTAGAACTCTTCCCATTTGAAAAACTACAGAGGCAGAAGCAAAGACTCCACCCAATAAGTTGGCTATGTGATAAGGATCAGTAACAACATTGTTATCTTTGGAAAGTCCAGGGATAGAGAGAGTTAGAGATTTACCACATACACGTCAGAGTTCATCCGACACCCAAGAGGACGAGATGCAACGTGACAAAGTGGAGACAAAATGTGTCCAGGAAGTTTTCTTGCTCCGTCGAATTATTTTGCGAGCCTGAACACGCAACTTTTTGAAGGTGATCAAATGTTCCAGGGACAGATAGGCTCAATCACATTCAAGGCCTTTCGAGGTGCCCGTATAGCTACACGACAATTCTCCGACCACCAGGGAATTAGAGCACACTGCCGAGTACACGACAACCGAGGAATGGAAAGTTCCATACTATTGATTGTGTCCCTGAAGTATTGTATCCGTGCATCAATAAGAGGAAAAGAACAGTTATTATTCACATCCGCAAAGTCAGAATAAAGACGCCAAGCTGCTTTACCTGGGCGGCCAAGTAGGATTGACCATATGGAGCACTACAGGTTAGTGGTCGCTATCAGAAAACAGACCATCGCAAATACGTGGCGAATTATGGAGAAAGTTCGATAGAGAAAATGAACAAAGAAACGTGAGAGACTCCGAATTGAGGACAGCTAAGTTGTGGATGTCTACAATTACAGATACCCTTTTACCCCGAGGGCACTCACGAGACGACCCCATGAAGGACGATGCGTACTGAAGGCAACACGTACAGCTACAGCCTGTAAATTCGTATGAAATGAACAGGAGTACAATACAGGTCCCTAAGCACTAAAATACAAATCCCATCATGGATGGCATAACCACCATCAGCTACATTCGCATCTTTACGAAAAGGCATATAGCGCTGAAAATAGTTTAGTCTCCTAGAAACACACACTCAAAGGCAGAATCAAGTAGCCTAGCTCTTCCTTGTGGGAATGGTAACCACGCTGGTTCCAGTGCAAAATGGCTATAGAAAGGAAATATAAAAAAACACGAAAAACTAACCTTAAGGGGGAAAACGCGAGAAGTGCTTAAAAATCAGAGTCTGCCTTTACATGATCAAGCTGTTTCGAAGCACGTTGGTGAAGTCGTTCTTGAGCCTTATTTTTTGATAGTGTTTAACGCCCGCTTTTACTACAAATGGCACCGCAGACGATGACACTGAATGAAGATGGAACACCAGTGGAATGCAATGGCGGGGAAACCGGAAAATCCGGAGAAAACCCACCTCTGCGCCGCTTTGTCCAACAAAAGGCACACATTCGGTCGCCTGGGATCGAAACCGAGCCGTCTAGGACAGAGGCGAGTCTTCTAATCACTCGGCCACGGCGCGGCCTGCTCTCGAACCTTAGACGCCAAGTTGTTTTTCCTGAGGTTTGGCAGCAAGGGTGGTTAAGGAGACTTCTTTTTAAAAGTATCAGTAGCGCTGACAGAAGTAGAAGGCTTAGCAGCAGGTTTAGGCGGCTTCTGGGATTGCGATTTGAGACCAGGCACCGTACGAATAACTGTACTTGCAAGGATGTGAGTAGCAACCGGGGCACTGGTGGGCGACTTCTGGGATTGTGATTTGAGACCAGGCACGGTACGTAAAACTGTACTTGCAAGGATGTGAGTAGCAACCGGGGCACTGGTGGGCGACTTCTGGGATTGTGATTTGAGACCAGGCACGGTACGTAAAATTGTACTTGCAAGGATGTGAGTAGTAACCGGGGCACTGGTGGGCGACTTCTGGGATTGTGATTTGAGACCAGGCACGGTACGTAAAATTGTACTTGCAAGGATGTGAGTAGTAACCGGGGCACTGGTGGGCGACTTCTGGGATTGTGATTTGAGACCAGGCACGGTACGTAAAATTGTACTTGCAAGGATGTGAGTAGCAACCTGGGCACTGGTGGGCGACTTCGAATATTGTGATTTGGGACCAGGCACCGTACGTAAAATTGTACTTGCAAGGATGTGAGTAGCAACCGGGGCACTGGTGGGCGACTTCTGGGATTGTGATTTGAGACCAGGCACGGTACGTAAAACTGTACTTGCAAGGATGTGAGTAGCAACCGGGGCACTGGTGGGCGACTTCTGGGATTGTGATTTGAGACCAGGCACGGTACGTAAAATTGTACTTGCAAGGATGTGAGTAGTAACCGGGGCACTGGTGGGCGACTTCTGGGATTGTGATTTGAGACCAAGCACGGTACGTAAAATTGTACTTGCAAGGATGTGAGTAGTAACCGGGGCACTGGTGGGCGACTTCTGGGATTGTGATTTGAGACCAGGCACGGTACGTAAAATTGTATTTGCAAGGATGTGAGTAGCAACCGGACGACTTCTGGGATTGTGATTTGAGACCAGGCACGGTACGTAAAACTGTACTTGCAAGGATGTGAGTAGCAACCGGGGCACTGGTGGGCGACTTCTGGGATTGTGATTTGAGACCAGGCACGGTACGTAAAATTGTATTTGCAAGGATGTGAGTAGCAACCGGACGACTTCTGGGATTGTGATTTGAGACCAGGCACGGTACGTAAAACTGTACTTGCAAGGATGTGAGTAGCAACCGGGGCACTGGTGGGCGACTTCTAAAATTGTGATTTGGGACCAGGCACCGTACGAAAAACTGTACTTGCAAGGATGTGAGCAGTAACCGGGGCACTGGTGGGCGACTTCTGGGATTGTGATTTGAGACCAGGCACCGTACGTAAAACTGTACTTGCAAGGATGTGAGTAGCAACCGGGGCACTGGTGGGCGACTTCTGGGATTGTGATTTGAGACCAGGCCGTACGAAAAACTGTACTTGCAAGGATGTGAGCAGTAACCGGGGCACTGGTGGGCGACTTCTGGGATTGTGATTTGAGACCAGGCACCGTACGTAAAACTGTACTTGCAAGGATGTGAGTAGCAACCGGGGCACTGGTGGGCGACTTCTGGGATTGTGATTTGAGACCAAGCACGGTACGTAAAATTGTACTTGCAAGGATGTGAGTAGCAACCGGACGACTTCTGGGAATGAAGCAACAGCAAGAGACGCTGAAGAAATGTGCGGATCCTCAGCATTGGCAGATGGAGATTTGAGTTTAAGAGGCGGAGGTTACAGAAGACGAAGTGTAGGCAGAACTCTCAGGCGTACTGGACACACTCAGACAGTCGAATCTCCCAATATGGACGGATGATGGTCGCTGGGAACAAACTGAAGCTTTTGCAGATGATGCACTCACAGGAGGTTCCATTCGTAGTGCAGAGGGTACACAATTAGGCCTTTGTAAAGAAACGCTAAAAAATGCTAATATGAGTATTAATTTATATCTAATGGAGTGCAGTAGACTTACAAATAACATTGCTAAGAACAGCTGTAGTAGAATGATATAAAATTCTAGATCCGAAGTGGCTCCTGGTCGGCTGCTAAGAGTTAAGCATGGACCTCCGAGATAATCAAGTGCAAGTATTATTTTACGGCGTGTTTAATGAGGCTGTAAGAAGAATTATATGATACTAACTCTGACGAAACGAAAGCATGTTACATGTTTTAAGTGAACATTGCATATCATGAGGGCAGACTGTTTCAGAAGACAATAATCGCCTTCAAAGTTTAATAAATACAAGTGTGATAATCTACAATTATGAGCTGTGAGAAGTTCTTTTCTATACATTTAGCTTGTGTTCTCTTCTGTGTTATTGTTTCTTGAGAGAATATAATCTAACTATACCTCATTTTTACTTTCTCTATACGCACTCTGTACATAGTGTATAGAGAAGCTATTGCACTCCACCCAAAAATTCGATACCGAGATTTCACCGCAAATATATGTTTTAGGGTCCCCTTTATCTAAAAAATCTGATGTGTTACACTCACATGACTTTCTCTAACTGTTCTACAAAACTTCTTACATAAGATTATTCTTCTTTCTGCACCTTGCGAGATCTCATTAGCACAATGTTCTTATTATTTAGTTCCTTATAAGTAAGAAAAAAATAAGGGAATACACTAGGTTAAAGCCATAGTCAAATGTTTTAAAAGCTGTCGTTATGCGATTGTCATTACAAATCCCTTCTTTTCTTGGCCAGGAGTAGAACAAGAAAACCGCACACTCCCATCTGCGAAAAGTATAAGTACTTCACAACTGAAACCAATAATAATGAATAGCTCGAAAACTGTAAGCTCCACGAGAAAAATGTATGTCACATAACTTGTGTATTTTAACAAGACCTACATTTTTTGTATATTAAGTTTTTGTCTATCTCTTACGGTTTACTAGTTACGCCAAATTAAGCAAAATTCATCCAGAATAAACAGGTCTTTAGAAGATATTTCCAGAAAATTTAAGATGTACATATTATTTGTCAGCTAAATATCTTTAATATACAATATTTTAATCAAAATCGTTAGAGCCATTTTTAAGAAAATCAAAATGTTCGAAAAAATTTTCATGTAAATGGTAGTTTGGGGTGGGGGGATTTTTCTCAAAATCTTCGTGCCGCATCCCTGGAAGATACTAAACTTAGATACCAAGTTTGCAGCTTTACCGACTTTTCGTTTTTGAGTTATCGTGTTCACAGACACACTGACACACACACACACACACACACACACACACACACACACACACGGACCTTTTTGTAAAAACGCTTTTTTTTTTTTTTGGATACAGGGGACCCTAAAACATATATTTCCGGTGAAATCTCGGTATCGATTTTTTGGGTGGAATACAATACTTCTCTCTCCCTATGTACATTGTACATACGGGGCTAGAGAAAGTAAAAATCTGATGTGTTCCATTAACATGACTTTCTCTACTTCTGTGTAACAAATTATTGTTAATAAGCTTACTCTTCTATTTACTTCATGCCAATCGAGAAAAAATTAGCAGCAATAGTCTTATTACATACGGCCTTGTAAGAAAAGCGAAATATGGGAGTATCATAGGTTAAAGTGAAGTCAAAAGCTGGTTGCTATGTGACTGATGTTCCTTTGTTTGTATAGACAGAAGTTGACAAATTCCTGTATGAGAAATGTATAAGCTTTCAACGCTGAAACCAAAAACAAGGAATATTTCAAAAACAACCAACTCCTCGAAAAAAAATTATATCACATAAATTGTGTGTTTAATGTGATCTACATTTTTTGTGTGGTAAGTTTTTGTCCATTTCTTACGGTTTAGCAGTTATGCAAAATTTGTCCAGAATAAAGTAGTATTCAGAGGCTATTCCCAGAAAATTCAAGATAAACATTTTATTTTTCACGTAAATGTCTTTAATATACGATATTTTAATCAAAATCGTTAGAGCCATTTTTGAGAAAATCGATATTTTTTAAAAAAGTTCCATGTAAAAGGTAGTTTGGGACGGGGGGATTTTTCTCAAAATCACGTGTCGCATCCCTGGAAGATACTAAACTTAAATACCAAGTTTGGTATTTTACCGACTTTTCGTTTTTGAGTTATCGTGTTCACAGACACACGGACACACACACACTCACACTCACACACAGAGACCTTTTTGTGAAAATGCTTTTTTTGGATATTGGGGATCCTAAAATATATATTTCCGGTGAAATCTCGGTATCGAATTTTTGGGTGGAGTGCAATACCTTCTCTATACACTATGTACATAGTAAGTGTAGAGAAAGTAAAAAAGCATTTTCGGAAAAAGGTCCGTGTGTCTGTGAACACGATAATTCAAAAACGAAAAGTCGGTAGAATACCAAACTTGGTATTTAAGTTTAGTATCTTCCAGGGATACGACATGAAGATTTTGAGAAAAATTCCCCCACCCCAACTACCTTTTACATGGAACTTTTTTTGGAAAATTTTGATTTTCTCAAAAATTGCTCTAACGCTTTTGATTAAAATTTCGTATATTAAAGATATTTACCTGACAAATAAAATGTATATGTTGAATAGCCTCTGAAAAGTACCTTATTCTGGATGAATTTTACGGAAATTTGATTAACTTCTAAACCGTAAGAGATGGACAAAAACTTACTACACGAAAAATGTAGAGCACGTTAAAAACACAATTCATGTTGTATACATTTTTTCGTGGAGTTCAACGTTTTTGAGACAATCCTTGCTTTTGTTTTCTGCTTTGAAAAACTTATACTTTTCTCACACAGGAATTTGTCAACTGCTGTCCATACAAACAAAGGAACTTCATTAACAAAGCAACCAGCTTTTGACTGTCAATTTAACCTATGGTACTCTCTTATTTCGCTTCTACTTACAAGGAAGCAAGTAACAAGACTATTTCTGCTATTTTTTTTTTTCTGATTAGCATGAAGTAAATAGAAGTATAAGCTTTTTAAGAATAATTTGTAGCACAGATGTAGAGAAAGTCATGTGAATGGTACACATCATATTTTTACTTTCTCTACACGTACTATGTACATAGTGTATAGAGAAGGTATTGCACTCCACCCACAAATTCGATACCGAGATTTCACCGGAAATATATGTTTTAGGGTCCCCTGTATCCATAAAAATTATTTTCACAAAAAGGCCCGCACGCGCGCGCGCGCGTTTGTGTGTATGTGTGTGTGTGTGTGTGTGTGTGTGTGTGTGTCCGTGTGTCTCTGAACACGATAACTCAAAAACGAAAAGTCGGTAAAATACAAACTTGGTATTTAAGTTTAATATGTTCCAGGGATGCGACATGAAGATTTTGAGAAAAATACCCGCATCCCAAACTACCCTTTACATGGAACTTTTTTCGAACATTTTGATTTTCTTAAAAATGGCTCTAACGATTTTTAGTAAAATATCATATATTATAGGTGTTTACCTGACGAATAAAATGTATATCTTGAATTTTTTGGGAATAGCTTCTGAGGACTACTTTATTCTGGATGAATTTTACGGATTTTTGCATAACTGCTAAACTGTACGAGATGGAAAAAAACTTACCACACAAAAAATGTAGAGAGCTTTAAAATATATACTCTATGTCATATGCATTTTTTTCATGGAGTACATCGTTTTTGAGAACTTCCTTGTTTTTGGTTTCAGCTTTAAAAAATTATACTTTTCTCACACAGGACTTTGTCAACTCCTGTCCGTACAAACAAAGGAACTTCAGTCACATAGCAACCAGCTTTTGACTAGCACTTTAACCGATAGTACTCCCTTATTTTGCTTCTACTTACAAGGAAGCAATAAATAAGACTATTTCTGCTAATGTTTTTCGATTAGCATTAAGTAAATAGAACAATATGCTTGTTAACAATACTTTGTTGCAGAGATGTAGAGAAAGTCATGTGAATGGAATACATCAGATTTTTTTATTTCAGTATTTATAGAAATGCAGTTTTAATAGATTTCGTATACTTTTGCCGAGTGGTTTTTGAATATAATTTTATACGATTGATATGTCCTCTTTTGTATTCAAAACTAAACGTTCATCAAATAACTAACATTATATTTCAGTAATAAACGCATGGTGGTAGTGTCTCCAACCTTAACGCGGGATTGCGATCAACTTAGCAAAAATAATTGCAACGTAACGTGAAGGTTAACACACTGCATTAAACGAAGCTGATTCAAGTTGCCTTAAAGTGACTCTTATCAAAGTGGCATTTTCCTTTCGGCAACGCTCACTTTGACACGAGATAATGTGCAACTCCGTGAAATAGGTGCTATAATAGCAAAATCCAACAATCATTTCTATTATGTGCAACCTAGTTAGAATTAAGTTTAGGACAATTTTTACTTTCTCCAGCACGTACTATGTACATGTAGGTGTAGAGAAAGGATTGTATTCCACGCAAAAAGTTTATACCAAGATTTCACTGGAATTACATGTTTTGGGAACCTTTGAATTAAAAGAAGCATTTTTAGAAAAAGAACCGTGTGTGAGACAGCATAGCTCAAACACGAAAAGTCGGTTAAATACTTAACTTGCTATTAAATTATGTATTTCCCAAGAATGTGGTATGAAGATTTTCAGCACTGCCCTTAAATGGAAGAAAAAATGACTAACAATTTTAATTAAAATACCATAGATTAAACATATTTACATCATAAATGCAATGTATATTTTTAATGACCTCTGAAGCCCTCTTCATTCTGGAATACTTTTGCACAACGGGCAAACCGTAAGAAAGAAGATAAAAACTTGCTACCAAAAAAGTAGTTCTTGTTAAATACACTTTAAGGGGGAGAGGTTAACCATCTCCGATTATTTCTTGTTAATTTCAATTTTAAAATACTTATATTTTACTCTAATAGAATGTCCTTTAACCTGATACGGCATATATGATTCAGCTTAAAGTTATTGGACATTTGTCTTCCGAGGATAAGGAAAAACCTTATCCAGGTAGGTAACTCCGTCTAACCGAAATTTGAACTAAAAACTTGTTGAGCATGAGGCTATTTGCACACTACAGAAACATACCGCTTTTCTGCTCCTGCTAGAACCTAAAAGTAAAAGCCATAATTTAGCGACGAGCTTTTAAATGATTTGACCATCGCTTAAGCCTAGTTTACTACCTTATTCCTTTGTATTACAAAAGTAATACAAACATTTACGTAAATGTTTAACTGGATTAAAAGAATTTGCATCTTGAAGAATGGTTTGTTGAAAAATCGATAGAGAATGTCATGTAGATATAACAGGTCAGAATTTGTTTTTTAAAAGTTCACATCACGTCCTGGCACGAAAACTTTAGCATAATCCCGGCTTTATTAAAGTTGAAATAAAAATAAAACCACTGTGATAATTAATGAAATATGGTATAGTTAACTAGAATCCATAAATGCCGAAGAAATGACAATTTATAAAATAACAGTTACGTTTTCTAAAAAACAAATAGGTATATTAATAAATAAACAGCACAGCAGTAATAACCCCCTACACTTTTAATATAATAATCCATTCGAAGTTCATTTATTTCTGGGCTTCTGAGTATGACATTGCACTCCCATTAATGCAGTTTTAAATTATCCTAAAGAAAATAAATTCCCAGTAATAGGGAAATTATTGGGAGAATAGTTTTTGGACACCGGCCGTGAAAGCTTACGCATATATTTAGAATAGTTTTTCTTTATAGGTATTTAAAGAAACACGAACACGGCTTTAATATGTGGTTTTTTAATCGAAACCGTTACAGCCATTTATGATAAAAACAACACTTTTGAAAAATTTTCTATGTAAAGGGTAGTTTGGGGTAGGGGGATTTTCTTGAAAATCTTGGTGTCGCATTTTTGGAAGATACCAAACTTAAATACCAAGTTTGGTATTTAACGGTCTTTTTTGAGCTAAACTGTCCACAGATACACATACTCACACACGGACCTTTTTCTAAAAATCTTATGTGTTACACTCACATGACTTTCTCTAACCGTTCTACAAATAGACTTCTTACAAAACATTATTCTTCTTTCTACTTCATGCTAATCGAGATAGGCATTCGCAGAATATATCTACTAATTACTTAGTTACTTATAAGTAGAGGGAACTAAAAGAATGCGATATGCTAAAGCGATAGTCAAATGTTTTAAAAGCTATTGTTATGAGATTGTCCTTTGCTTGGTCAGGAGTAGAACAAAAGAAAAAACTGACACTTCCGTCTGAGAAAAGTACTACACAATTGAAACATTGAAATTAATAACAAGGAGTATCTTGGAAACGGTCAACTGTACCACAAAATGCATATGATATAAATTGTGTGTTTTAATGAGGTCTACATTTTTGGTGTAGTAAGAATTATTTCCGTGAAATATCGGTATCGAATTTTTAGGTAAATACAATACCTTCTCTATACACCATGTACTAGTATGTGTAGAGAAAGTATAAAAAAAATCTGACGAGTTCAATTCACATGATTTTCTCTACATATCTGTAATAATTTATTGTTAAAATGGTTATTTTTCTATGCACATCATGCTAATCGAGATAAACATTTGCAGAAATTGTCCTCTTCAGTTGCTTTCATGCAAGTAGAAGGGAGAAAATTTAATGTATTCCATTCTCATGATGTCCGCTAACTACTCGATAAACAAACCTTTTATTCAAAACATTAATCTATTATCTACATCATGCTAATCAAGATTAACATAAGCAGAATTACTCGCTTCCTTGTAAGTGGAAGGGAAATAAGAAAATGCACAGATTAAAGCGATAGTCTCGTTCTTTAAAAGCCGGTCGCTATGTAAAGCAATTGAAATTCCAATCTCTTTGCTTGCCAGGAGTAAACAAACGAGAAACGAGAAGAAAGATGTTATCCCGTTTGAGAAAAATTTAAGTGGCTAAAATTGAAACTAAATATCCTGAATATCTCGAAGGTTTAAATCTACAAAAACTGTATACAACATAAATAGTGTGTGATTATGGGATCTACATTTTTAGATACATAATATATTTTAATTTAAATTGTTAGTCATTTTTGAGAAAATCAAAATGTTCGAAAAATGTTCCATGTAAAAGGTAGCTTGGGGTAGGGGATTTTCTTGAAAATCTTTGTGTCGCATTCTTGGAAGATACAGAACTTAAATAGCAAGTACGTATAGAGAAAGTACAACTTTTTAGGGTCCCAAAACAGGTATTTTCGGTGAATTCTCGGTATTGAATTTTTCGGTGCAATACCTTACCTTCTGTTTACACCATGTAGAGAAAGTTAAAATATTTTTTTTTCTTTTTGGATTAAGGTGACCTAAAATAATATATTTTCTGGTGAAACTCTACACTAAATTTTAGGGACAATTGTATTAGCTTCTCTATCTACTACTATTAAGACAGATAGGGTAGTGTAACATAGCAAGCAAATGCATTATAAAAGCACTTCCTTTAATTAAGTTTAGTCTTCAATATTGTACAAGAGTTGTAACCCAGATTCCTGCTTCCTGTGACGTAATTGATGGGAGTGGTCTGTATTTAAAAATGTGGAATGAGCACACAAGGGAATAAAGATTTCTAAATTCCACAGAATTTTCAAAATTAATTGTAATATAAGAACTGCACTTATTGTTGTAAAAGATCTAGAATGATTACAATATAGGGCTGCAGCTTTTATGATGCGCTTTGAGAGCACCGCTGTGTTAGGGCAACAGGTGATTGACGAGCTGGGCGTGTTTGGTTCGCTGCACGAACCGCATGCCAAACAAATGAAAATCGTTTAGCCTTAAAGGGAAGCACTCATATAAATTTATATTTGAGCGGTTTATCATGTTAATTTGAATACATTCCAATTGTTTGTTTTACTTATATGAATATACATAAAATATATGCCATTGTCAAGATCATTATCATTCTTAATAAAAAGTTAAACGGCCAACTTGCTAGCAACATACTATAAACACTCTCTTTAATCGTTTCAAATCTTACCTTATTGTGATATCCTCGTAAAGACAACTGAATTTATTCACTGGAAGCTTTCAGCACACAATTTTAATATGTAAGTGAAAGAAATGGTTTTGACACTGTTATTTTTTATGCACTTCATTTATTATTTAATGAAAGTTGATTCTATATGCGCTGTCACTAACCCGTGCAGAACACGTAAACAAAGCTGTTCCGCCGTCAAAATATTCGAAAGGCAAATAATAAAGACGAGCGACAACAATTATAAACTGAACAACACATGATAACTGTTTTTGTTTAATGTCCCATTACTTGCAATGATAAACACAGTAACGAGTGACGCACTTCCCTTACTGTATGTACCGCGCATTCTGCCACACTAAAGCAGCAGACGATACACGCTTGTGTGTGAGCGTGGCGTAACAACACTAGCGCTACCTATCAACTATTTGATCCTGCTATCTGTTGGCGAAACGTGGTATCCACGTGCTCCCACCACAACTGATCGTACAGTAACTTATGACCTCAGAGTAAAGTTAGAGTAGAGGAATTGAATAAAATCCAGCACTGAATTACAAATACATTTTATAGCACAACCCCTTGCGCAACACTGATAAAATATATTATACACAATTTGGAGATTAATCCTAAAATGCTCAACATTTTAGAAACGGACAACCTAACGAATTTGAAACATACCACGATTATTTAAAAGTTTAACTTTGTACGCGCAGCTGTTCACCGCCAAATAATAAAGCATGACTAGCAATGTGTTGTTATGGATTTCAGCTAAATCTGTAATGTTAAGATATTGTCCTCAACTCATCACTATTATTATTGTTGTTGTTGTTCTTCTTCTTCTTATTATTATTATTTTTTATTTATTTATTCAAAACAGCATGCCCCATTACCGAAGTAATATTACATGCAGTATATACATTGTGTATATATTATTATAGGTCACGAGGACCGCATTAACCGACCGGTAGGGATTCGAGGCGCTAACCACGTCTCATCCGTCTGTCATGGACCGAGATGGGGAACGCAGCGGCCGAGCGGTAGGCCAAGGTTCCTTGTGAGCTGTCGTGGAGTTAGTTATATATTATTATATAGTTTTGTATATTTCAATACTTTCTTTTTGTTAAGCCAATCATTCACTATTGTTATCTCATGTTGTATCTTGTCCTTCAGACCCTATCATACATTGCCTTCACATATTTGTTAAAATATTATTATTATTATTATTATTATTATTATAACAATGTCATTTATTTTATGCGCTTAAACTTACTTAACTAGTAAGTACAGAGGTTTGCTTGGCAGTAAAAATTAAACTAGGTATCCTTTCAACAAAATCTGTATAGAGTTGACAAAATGTCTTGCAAATCGATCCGCGAAGAATTATATTTCATGCGTACTGAGGCTTTAGCTACATTCACAATGAGACGCAAGCGCAGATGTGACCAGCATAAGCGCAGGCGCGAGGGAAGACCATTCAGTCGTAAGTGTAACGCAAGAAGTTGGCACGGGTTTCTACATCTGTAAATTACATGCACCGTAATGTTCAAATTGAATAACATAAGTAACAATACCAGATATATTTTATAAATACATAGACAGGTTTTAAAATCGCATACACATAACTGATGCTTGCGTCACTACAATACTTTGATCAAAATCTTGAAAATAGTGCAAACATGGAGACTGCAGAAAGTAATAAAGACGTGCCTTACTATGTGTGAGAGCCGAGAAATATAGACACAGATGATGGGGTACAGGTCGCGCGCCAGTTCTTGACGAATGACAAAAGCAAGATGTGTACCTTGTTCTCATATTTCAGCATTGCAGTAGTTCAGTCACATGTATTCACTCCCAACCTCGGTTACTGCTTACACTATACTTTACTCCTAATTTTCTTGTATTTCTTCTATTCCCGACATTTCTCCCTCACCTTTTTCTTCTGAATTGCTGTAATTTTCATTAATAACTAAGCATCTCTCGTTAAAACATTGGCAATGTCATAAATGTAACACACAACACTTTGTAGTCAAGTGTATCTGCTCTTGACTGCGACCCGTTCTTTACTCACCTTCCTCAAGTAACTGGCGCTACAAACTTTGACCTGGCACGCCGTTTCTGCCGTTCGGGTGCAGAACCTTGACTGAAGGCGCAGGACATTGCCTGCGATGTATATATTCTTTGCCTTATTTCTCTTCCCATTATACATTCATGTTCTTCTTTGGAGACTCCCCTTTACTTTATACTCTTTAGAATGATATTTTCTTTAATATTCTATATATCTGCAGTTTGTATAACATAATGATGTGACGTATTCTCGAAGCGGAGCTGTTTGTTATTGTAAGATAAACTATTAGCCGACGTGTTTATAATGGGTAGGCTAGCTCACTGTATCTTCTCTAAAGGTCATTCGTCTATAGAGATTTTCACGTCATGAAGGCACAATGGGCCCTTATGGTCCATGCCAAATGTGTATGTTTTCAAATGCGACTAAGATAAAATAGCAACGTGCATTTCGGTATAAAATATGTGAAACAATACGATGGTATGCACGAAAAGTCTTTTATATAATTGTACATTTTTTAAAATTATAAAATTTAAAATTTTGTTGAAAGTAAATTTTTAACTTCTTTCTCGCTCCTAACATTAAAACATGGTTTTAAACCAAATTAATTACAATGAAAAAACATTATTCGCTTACTTTCATAGGTATTTAGATTGTATCAATATATCTAAACATATTTATTAAAAAATAAAGTTTAAAACAAAGTGTTTGGATTTTTCGTTTATTCAATGGGAAATGTCATCGCTGGCTAATTCTTGTTCAAAGTCCATGTAGAAACCTCCAGCAACAAAGTTGTCAAGGAAATAGTGAATTTATTTTTTATTTACACATAGAACATCTCCAGAACCAAGGCATCCATGAATCAACAGTTTGAGGCAAAGCGCGCAAGGCTCACAGCGCCAACAAACCTGGCCCTCGCGTCTTGGAGATGGTAAAACCAGATTGGTATGACAGTTCAATGGGCGATAAGGCGTCGTAGTTCAGTGCGGTTTTTCAGTAGGTTTTGGGAATCTGAGGCGTGTGTGAGTTTTACAAAATGGCATGGAGTCAGGTATGTTGAGCGACATAACACAACATTTAAGAAGAGGAGATGGAACTTTAATAAACAATGATTTTGAATCAGTCACCCAAGATCAGTGGTTAAATTACTGCAAACACGTTGAAGGGATAGCAGACTATATGTGGAAAGCAGATCAGCTGCAGGATGATATCATTAGGTTAACCAGCAGTTCCTCCAGCAATGACTCCAGTTCTTGTGAGGTCAGTGAACAGGCCAACCAGGACTCCTCTATGAGTGTTGACCCCATGTCGATTAAGGTAACATTAACTATTAAGTGTATTACATTTAGGTTAAATGTAAAGTGCTGGAAGTTATTAAGAGAATGCAACAAATTGAAGCATAAATGTGTTTCGCTAGAAATTAACTGACAAATATACAATAGTTATTAACCTAATCAAACGATAGTAGTGTAAGTACAATAATGCATACAATGACCAAATAATAATAATAATAATAATAAGGAATAATAGCTTTAATAATAATAATAATAAACCTGGTTGTAACAAAAGCACAGTAATCGCGGCGGCGGAAAATACGTGGCAACGCTGCGCAGATTCTCCATAGGAGAACCTTGTGCCTTCATGACGTGAAAACCTCTATAGAAGGAACGAGCAGCCTGTATATCTATTAGATTAAAGCGAGATTCAGCAAGGAGATTAGCATAACTTATTCAGGGAAATGAGATGGCGCAGCACGGCCAATAGAAGACAGCATAATATACACAGTAGGTACTGTAAAGTCTCGAATTGCGATCGTCTGATGTTGAACAAGCAGGCATAAAAGAAAGAACGCAAAATTCTTCCTCTAAGTACGTAACGCAAGCAAAAGTTTAGAGTTTTAAAACCCTTGGATTGCGTAGCGTGTCACGCGAATCTTTATGCTTACATTGAAAAACATGGCTGCTTACGCTCACATCTTGTTGTTAATGCGGCATTACCTTGTAGACCTAAGACTAGCTCTATCGCCAGAAACTATTCTTAATTAATATTTCTCAAATAGGGCTTTTAAAATACATAAAATATCTGCTATGTGTACGATTCGCTAAGTATAGAGAGTGGACGTTATCTTCAAGAGGGGGGAAATGTAACTTTTAGGAATTGACATTTGCATCTTCCTGTTCTCCAGGAAGTCTTTTATCCATTGATACACTTTACATTGCCTAAAGGCAATAAGCTTTCCTTTTAACACATGTAGAGAACATACCTGAGACCTCAAAGTCTCGTTTGTGTGAATTATTAACCCCCATTCACAAACTACCCTTTTCTTTGTATACAACCCTTTTCTTAGCTACATTTAAAAATAACTTTATTCCAAAGTTAACATATACATTATGAAATAACTCTGTATGTGCAAGTGGTTCACGAGTAAGCTCAAGGGTAAGCGCATAAAACACACCTAAAATGAAGCTTTGATCTGTAGTTATCCTAGGGTGTAGGCAATGAGTGCATACCTTCTCTAGCTTAGTACATTGTATGCTAGAGAAAGTGAGAAAAATCTTCTGTGTTTCACTCATATGACCTTCTCTACATCTCTGTAATAAATTACTGTTAAAAGGCTTATTTTTCTATCTAATTTCTGCCAATCGAAACATTACCATAAGTATGAATGAATGGATGAATTAGTGTATTTATTGACTTAACAATATCATGCATAGAATTTCAACAATCGCACGGGTCCACAGACCGTACTGCATTTGTAATACACATTACAAGCAATATTAAAACAACAACCACAACAAAGAATTAAAAGAGTAAACACGAAAATAAAAAGACAAAGGTAATACACAATCAAAAGCAATATTAAAACAATAAAGAATTAAGAGTAAACCCGAAAATAAAAAAAACAAAGATATTCAAATATAGCAATTTAAATTTACAGCACAGAGTACACCTTCATAAATGCACCCTCTTATAATAGATAATTACACTTAAAAGACATATACATATAATATATACACAATATATAAAACCATAGCACAACAGTGACCTAAGTATGACATAATATATGTGTATGTAGAACATTGTAGTCACTTTTGTTTAGTTGATCTTATTCCTCCCCCCCCCCCCTTCTCTACTGGCAGCCTCCTCAGATCTCAGCTGTCTTGCCTTAAGTATAAATTTACCTAGCCCGTCCATGTTTTCCGTGCCTGCCAGTAACGTCCAACATGCTTCTAGCCCTACATTCGCGGTGGTAAAGAATCGTGGTAAATACTTTTCCCACCATTCCTCCGTATCCCTACATGTTGCCAAGAGTGAGTCCACGACTCTTCCTTCTCGCAAATGGGACAGATTCTCGTACCATTCTCGTGCTCCTCCATGTTCCCAGTCTAATCCACGCGAGCCCCTCTCTAATGAGTTTGGTGCCTGTTTTGATGTATTGCTCCATAAACCACTCCGATTTTAGCCCAGACTGTACTTCTAATGAAACCTTCTCTGTGCATATTAGCATAAGTAATGTAAGTAGAAGGGAATATATTAGGCTAAAGCGATAGTCAAATCTTTCGATAACTGATTGCTATGTGATCTAAATTCGTTTGTTTGCATAGTCAACTTGCCGAAAACCTGTATATTTATGGGCTATTTTTCATAAATTCCATTTGCACTCGCCCCATTGTTTTTAAATTGCCGGTATTCACGCGCAATTTTGTTGTTTGCACTACTTAAATCTAAATAACTTGGGTCCAAAAATGAAGATGCTACTGCGTTCTTCGCGGTGCCCTGCTCTCCGGGACATGTGTAATAAATATGTTTCATATAAGAACAGCTGATTGAAAGTACCAATTACCAATGGACCCTACACTTGCAATAATAATGATAATAAATGTACTATGTAAATCTTCAATCTAAAATTAACATACTTGAAATTATCACCCTTAAATTTCAATAAATTTTCACCCTGAGAAACTACTTTCTTACATGTTTAAATTATTAGAGTTGGATGTTTACACAAAAGTATCATGAATTCTCATAAGCATATTTACAACATATTATTTTAGTCTTTGGAGAATCTTTAGCTTGTTGGAGCAATTTTATTTTTATGTTTTAAACGGCTTTAATAGCTGCCGATGATATCCACCTCAAATGTTGTGATCTTCAACCCCTTGTAGCTTATAGGTGTGTGCGCCAAACTGGGCTGTTATTTTCGCTGGTCCTCTAAACAGTAGATGCATCCTGTGATATTCCTTACTCCAAGGAGCTGTTTCTTCTTGTTTCTCGCCAAAACCATTATTCCGATTTGCGGTGTCCATTTCTTTCTGTGTCTTTTTGCAATTTTCTTCCGTTGATCCACTTTTCTACTTTCCCTTATTTCGAATGGCAGGTGACGGACTTGTGTATATGTAGTTCAATAGGCTTCACTTCAAATAGTGGGGTAGGCCGAGCAGCGGCTGTTTTTCCAAAGTATTTGAGAAAGCCTTTGTCTTTCAGTTTCCGACAGGTCATTCGCAACTGCTACCTTTTCCTTAGCCTGCGCGGCTAGATCTTTGCCAGCGGTCGGAATCTGTTTGCCCGCTCCTCTCTGACTGTCGGCGTGTGGCATTACAACTTTTTAACAGCTGTTAGTTCTGACTCAACCTCGTGCTCTAAAGCTAGTTGGCCTTGTGCCAAAGATTCCTGCACTTGCCCTGACATCCTTTGCAGCTAATGTTTCTACCTGGCTATTGACAAATACTGATAAAGTAGCTACTTCACTTTTGCTAAATTGTAATTCCTCTTTTAAAGTTAATACCTCTGCTTGAATCTGTCCTGGCCTGAGCTAATTAAGTCTAACTTTTGTCTTAATTCTTGTCTGAAAGTGTGGTTACTATTTACAATTTGTTCTTGTAATTGTTGGTTGTTATAAATGAATTTTTGTCTCAAATGTTGGTTACCATTTACAATTTGTTGCAACATCAGCATTAAAATGGCTGAACCTTATCCCAGATCTAATATGATGTTACTTGATCTTGTCCTGGCGGTTGTGACTCAAATTCTGCGTTCACCTGCTGGTCCAGAACATTCTCCACCATGTTTACAATTTTGTTGCTCCTTAGCAGCATACAAGTACAATAAGAACAAACAAAGTATAAACGTTTTGGTACTTTACTTAGTATCGACTAAAGGTCTGGAGGATCTTGAAGATCTAGTTGCGTTGACTCCTTGAAGCGATTTGCGTGGTTGACTGCCTCCTTGATAAAATGCGTGTAATCACCTTCTTAAAACACGTTGGGTGCCAGTTGTAGCGGGATCTCTGCTTTGGTCTTCTTCTCCAACGTCCTCAGTTCAGTAGTTGACGAAGATTCCACTCCTAATATCTCCTAACTAATGCTATCTCAGGGTGCTTTGTGTTTGAGGCGAATATCAAATAGCACTGCATTTTCCCTTGCTGCCTGAATTTACTATCCCACAGGTTTAACGGCCGGCTAGCTTGTTTCCTTGCAATAGATGTTACAGTGGACGTGCGCACATCACAATGTATGCGTAACTGTGTAAGTCAAGAGTGTAACGAGAGACAAAGAGTAACTACACAAGAGATATGCTCTCTTATATACTCCACTGCTTGACGCCAACCTTCGCGCCATAAAATGTAACAGTATCTCTGATTGGTCCCTTGATAGCATTACTTCACATGCTATGAAAATAAATTGTGACAAGTTTTACCCTCATCGGTCCACATGACACGTTTGGGAAAACCCAAGGCTTCCCTCTCACTTTAATTTCCTGTCTGCTTTGTCTATTTCTCCAATTCCCTGTGCTACTTGGAGAACAAGTCACTATTCCTGTTTCACTTATTTCTATGTCTGTCCTTTTCTATCTCACATTCTTTAGCCTAAACCTGTGCTCATTAGCAAGTACTGTTACCTGAAATTAAACTAGCTCGACTTGCCTTAATTACCTAAGTTACAACAACTCACCTTTATGCATATTTCTCCCACAACTATTTTACCTTGCTTTCTATATGTTATAATATTATGTACAATTTCCCTTTTATATGCTTTGTGAGCATATGGTATGTCCTCCTACGTTTGCTCTACATGTACTGACTACATATTAGGTAAAGAAGTTATTGTATTCTACCCAAAAATTCGATTCATCAGAAATATATGCTTTGAGGGCTCTTGAATGAAAAAGCAAAAACTTTGTAGAAAAAGCACGTCATGTGTGTCCGAATGTGTAGTGTGTGTGTGTGTCTGTGAACAGAATAGCTCTAAAACGAAAAGTCTGTTAAATACCAATCTTGGCAATTAAGTTCATTATCTTCCAAGGATGCGACACGACGATTTTCAGGAAAATCTGCCCGCCCCAACTATTCTTAATTGGAGCATTTTTTGTAAATTTTGATTTTCTGAAAAATAGTTTTAATTAAAATGCCTATGTTTTTAAGATGTTTTTATGACAAAAGAAATCTATATCTTGAATTTACTGGGAATAACTTCTGAAGATCTCTGCATTCTGAATGATATTTGTATAACTGATAAATAAGAGATAGACAAAAACTTAGAACACAAAAAAATTAGATGTTCTTAAAGCATACAATCTCTGTCATGCCTTTTTTTTTTTTTTTTTTTTTGTAGAGTAAACCACCTGTTGCAAAATACTATGTGTAAGTTATGTGAATGGAACACAAAAAATATTTTTGTGTACACGAAGCTTATTTATTGCATAAATAAACAGCACAATATACAACATTTACTCGCCCAAAGCTTTAATCAATATGCACCAAATTCTGAAGAACCCTTTTCAACAAAGAAACCATCGTCGGAGGTCGTTTAAGTTCCTTTCTGATTAATTTTCCCCCTTTTAGGTTTTCTCGGTTCTCGTAACTGGCAAATGCTGGGGAAGTGCCCTAAATTTAAATTTATGCCTGCTACATTTAGTTCCCAGATTTACTTTCCCAATAATCATTTCATATATGTCACCGCCTCTGGCGTCAGATACAATAAAACGGGCACCAAACACAATAACATCAACAAACATTAAAAAAAAATGGTTTCTGGTACAACCCTCACCTCAAATTAATATTTTTATAAACTGAGAATACCATACTACGAAAATACACGTCCATAGGACAGCTAAGACTATATCACTAAAACATAAATGTGCCTTACAAGAACTTGGAGCACATAAAAACTAGCGTATTCGGATTTCGCTGCAATAACCTTAAAAGGTTTGAAGCACAATCGAAGAAAGGCAATGTTAAAGAAAGCGTAAAAAGTAAAGCTTTAGCTGAATTCTCTTCGCGGTTATTTTCTTCTTCTTTTTCCTGAAAGCATTTGAAATTCACAGCAAACAGCTTTTATCGTCAGTTTATTTAAATTCGAAACACTATGGTTTCCTTTGCAAAGCAAGTAAAACCGGTGGTCCGGTATCGTAATTTACGACACGTAAAAGAACCTCTAGCCAAATAAAAAGGTCTCAGAAGATAGTGTCTTCATGCTCCAGGAACGTTGAGAAACACAACCTTAAAGAACATCCATAAATAAAACTTAATTTCAATTTTTCAAGTTTACGTTTAACACAGAATACATTGATACCCCATACTCGTAAAATGACTCAGCAAAGTACTTTGAAACAAATTTACTTCACAACAACAAAAATAATTTATTTAATCTTCACTTAAATGTTCTTGGTTTAGAATAAGAACACTGTCCAGAATAACTTCAAAATAAGCCACACTTTCAGCGTATTTACCGATACTGATATTAATTAAACAAAATGGTGGAACATATGCTTTCATCTTTATTCTCCTGGGCAAGCTACCATGGCATCGTTTCTCCGTGCACTGACTCACTACTGAATAAAAATTCAGGGAATCTTATATTTTAACTATTTTTATTTTCTCTACACGTACTATATACATCGTGTATAGAGAAGATATTGCATTCCACCCAAAAATTTGATACCAAGATTTCACCTAAAATACACGTTTTATGGCCCCCTGTATCCAAAAGAAGTATTTTCAGAAAAAGGTGTGTGTCCGTGTTTCTGTGAACGCGGTAACTCAAAACGAAAGGTTGGTAAAATACTAAACTTGGTATTTAAGTTTAGTATCTTCCAGGATTACGACGCGACCCTTTGCGTGAAAAAAAAAAATTCAGGCACTCTCATTTTCTCAAAAATGGCTCTAACAATTCTAATGAAAATACTGTATATTTTGAGATATTTATATAACAAATAAAATATATATTTGATATTTTCTGGGAATAGCCTCTAAAGACCTCTTTATTCTGAATGAATTTTGCGTAACTGATAAACAGTAAGAGTTAGACAACAACTGACTACACAAAACGTGTAGATCACGTTAAAACTCACAATCGATCTCATATACATCTAATATATTCCTTGTTATTTGTTTCAGATTTAAAATACTTAAACTTTTTTCACACGGAAAGTTGGAAGCTCCTGGCACTGCATAGAAAGGGATATCAACCACAAGGTAACCGGATTTTTAAAAGATTTGAATATCATTATAGCCTAATGTATTCCCTTATTTTTCTCCTACTGGAAAGGCAGCAAGTAATTTCTGTTAATGTTTTTTTTTTTTTTTTTTTTTTTTCGATTATCATAAAGTAGATGGGTCGCCCTCCGTGGTGTAATGGTTACCATGCTGACTGCATATACCCAAGATCGCGGGTTCAAACTCGGCGGAGGACGATGGATTTTTTTGGGTGTAAAAATCCTTAGCATGGCTTCCTTGGGATGCGAAGTAAAGCCGTTGGTCCCGTGTCGTAGATTTACGGCACGTAAAAGAACATCAAGTCTGATAGAGAGGCCTCTGAGAAAAATTAAGCGGTCTTTCACGCCCAATTTAGAATGGGACGCTGACAACCACAGCATTTAAAGAGCGTCCATAAATAACACCCCATTTTTTAAAGTAGATGGAAGAATATGCTTTTTAACAATAATTTGTTACAGCGATGTAGGGAAAGCTATGTGAATGGGACACATCAGATGATTGGGACTGCCAATCATATTTCGTTAATTACATAACGGAAACAGTCAAAAGATTCGAACACCACCCGCTCTAATCCCTTGTCACCGGTTCGGTTTGTTTGGGTATAATGGGGTGAAATTTTTATTTAAAAGGTATAACAGGAGTCAAGTATCGTGCCCGCCAACCCTTATCAACTACAAAAAGGAATTCCAACTAAAGAAATGACAGCTAGGGATAAAACCCTAATGCACCCTCTAAACACACCCTCAGGTGTGAAACATCACGCCTCTGCTTACCTCATATATTCCATTCACATGACTTTCTCTAGCTGTTCCACAAACTTCCCTTACAAAAGACTATTATGTTATCTATGTTATGTTAATCGAGATGAATATTAGTAAAACTTGTTTTATTACTTGCTTTCCTGTAAGTGAAACGGAAATAAGGAGTACGGTAGACTAAAGCAATAATCAAACCTTTTAAACGCTATTGCTATGTGAAATCATTGAAATTCGGTTCTCTTTTAGTAAAACAAAAGAGATTAAGGGAAATATACTTACCGCTGGATAAAAGTTTTAAGTAGTTTAAAATTTAAACCAAAGTAGTTATAGTCCCGGATTAACCCATTCGATTAATGCTAATCCTGCTGCTAGGGGCATTGGTGTCGCTGTTAACCCACCGGACTAAAAGCTCCGATAGAGCAGAAGGATTACCGTTATCGCAATTGGATGATCCGGGCTGTATTACCGCGGAAGAGTTAATCCTTGAAGTGGATTAAGGTCACGCGACTTGGAGAAATGTTGGGCAAAGTGATGGGGACGGGAGTTTGGGTTGGAAAGAGGGTTTGATATGGTGGTACGAGGTAAAAATGGGATAAGGAAGTGACGTGGAGAGTTTCTATTGTTAAAATAAGTTATGATTGGTGGTTAGGAATGACATAGATGGCAGGGATTGGTGGAAATTAAGCGTGTTGTGTTTGGGTGGAGTATTTGTCTTGGCTTAAGGCTGAAGAAAATAAAAAATAAAGTGAGTGTGAACATCGAAATGATGTGAGAGGGAGTTAGGAAGGGAAACAGGGAATGCTTTGCAAGAACGCTGTAAAATGAGTTGAGGAAGTGACGTGGAGTGATATGATTGGTGGAAATAAAAAGTATTATGATTAGTGGAGAGAATGAAATAAAAGCTTGTGATTGGTGGAAATAAGACGCGATGTGATTGGATGGAAGAGTGTGTAGTGGATGATAAAGGTGTAAAAGGGGGGTAAAGTGAGGGTAGACGGTGATAGATGGAAAACATGATTGTATTTGTGATATGGTGGCGGCAGGAATAGGTAGAGCGGAGAAAATCTGCGATAGTTTACGAGAGGTGTGGATTGGAGTTGAATGACGAGACGAGTCATTTGGAAAGTATGACAAGATGTGATGGGATTACGAATTGTAACTAATTGCACGTGCCTATACCGGAATGGTAAAGGGTGTAGGTTTGCATTTGACTTTATTAAACTGGGGACACTTAAGAACGTGTATAATTGTTAAAGCGATAACGAGATGTCAAAGGGATGATATATGGAGGTGTGAAGATTGGTCAGATGGAGTGTCCGGAGGGGTACGTTGTAAATGGAAGTTGTGAGTGTGAAAAAAATAGGAAGGGTGAGGAGGCGGACAGATGTAAATGTTATAAAAAGCCGGTGCGCATGAATACTAGCCACAACAGTTGGATTTTTGTGGCGATGATAGATTGTAGTTCGTTGATGGATTCGGTAGATTTGCCGGAGGGGTTGAGTTTCGAATGGAAATTGACACCGGAGGAGCTTGAACCTGTGATGGTTTATAGCGTGGTAAATGAGATGAATTCCTATTTTTCTGAAAATTTTGTATACATATTTCGTGAATGTGGGAATGGCGAGTGGCAGTTAAACCTGAGCGGAGGGATGAAAGTAAGTGAAAGGATGAAAGAGTGAGTAGGTGGTCAGCAAAGGGGAATTTGAAAATAAATTCGGAATGTAATGGAAATGGTGCGGAAAATGGAAGGGTGGTGGTGAATAGTTTAAGAAAAGCGGCATCAGAGAGGTGTAAGAAGGGAATGGATTCGATGAAACAGCAAATGAACAAGGAATGCGATAGCAAGGTGGAGGTAATAAAAAGGGGTATAGACGCGGCGAAGGAGAACGAGAATGTGAAAAAAGGGCAGGAGAACTACGGGAGTTTATCAAAGAATGAGAAAAGTGGTTGAGGAAAAGAAAGAGAATATAACGAAGCAGCTGGATTGGTGAACCGAATAAAAGGAAATGTAGATAGGCTGTACGATGAATTTGAACCCTAAAGGGAATGATTGGGACGTTGGAAAATGCATGTACTGGAGGAGTGGAGCGATTCCCTAATTATGAAGATACGTACGACGAAGAACAAAGACGGGGGGAGGAGGAGGAGGAGGAGGAGGAGGAGGAGAGGATAGGGGACAGAATGGTGAGGAAGATGGGGATGAACGGTAAGCGGGATTTGAAACGAAATTAAACGGGGAAAGTAACTGAAATTGAAATATATTTATATATTAAAACAAGAATATCCATTATAAAGGACCTGAAAACCTATTGTTTCACTTACAGTATTTTGTTTAGCTGAAGCAGTAGATATGAATTAAAAATAGATGTATTTATATTGCCGTACCATGCGTAGCAGGCAACATAAATATTACTTATTGGCCGACCAAGATTAATTCTTTTGTTATTTTTCATTTGGGTTCGCAACTGCTAGAATTTTTTTAGAGAATTTATTTTATGACAGCTATGAAAAAAACAAGGAGAAGGAAAGGAACCCTATCTGGGAAAATGGGTCAAGGAAAATGAAAATACACATACAAACACGCAAAGAATAAAGCAATGTAGTAACAGATATACTTTTTAAAAAAAATAGAACAGAATTTACAAAACAGTGCAGCACATGAAACAAATCGATGATATAATGACAAAGTTGTTATATACAAACAATTTTAATGAAACGATACTCGACTTCGGGACCATGAATACCGTCCTATGATTTGTAAATGTTTATATGGAATAGTAATATTGTGTAACACGCACATACGACGCGCCAGACATTCTAGACATAATAAGAGGAATTTGATGTTGTTGCATACACACTGTGAATAGTTTGTATGGACGCAGAATTATTTGTTTTTGACGTAGGTCATACTTTGCTACGCAACGAGAACTACATTATGCTTTTGTTTGGTGCACAGCACTGCGTGATGTTTGTGGACAGGGTAACTTTTTGAATTACACTTGTAAATAAAATTACTTTAAGAACCTACTAACGGAGCATGCAAGCAGAAGAAGAAAAGACACTGTACAAACATATAGGAAAAACACTCAGAACAATAAAAAAAACTTATATACACATATACTTACACACGTGCTTTTCGGAGCCTGAACCGTGACCGCTTTTGCAAGTAGCGACGTCAAGCTTGCCGGGTAAGTGGCACCGGTGAGGGCATGGAAAGATCGGACACATTCTCCTGGTCGTCTTTTGCGGGCTGTGGGATGGCGGGGATGAACCTATCACACCATCATCGGCGCAGCACCACTCTTGGCTGTGTTGTACCACTACAGGAGCAAGGGAAAACTGTGGAAACAGCTTTCTGCGGGGTTGCCTTCGCTTAAACTTGGCCGGTGTGCAGGACAGCATCTGCAGCAGCGACGTGGCTGGAGGGAAAATGTCGCTGAAGTTCGGGTTTCGCAACGGTGAAGATGGTGTAGATGGGGAAATGTACTTTTGAGGCGATATGGGGGTAAATGCAGGTTGCTGGGTAGGCGGAGAAGGAGCGAGAGGTGCTACGTCTAAGGATACGGGTACAATGGCTTCGAAGAATGAGTACGGAGGAATTCAGAGGCGTAGAGGTAGGACATGGTGAGGGAGAGAGTTTGGGATCGGAAGAAGACGGACTGGGTTGGAAATCGAACTGAAGCTGTCGATATGGTGAGGAAAGAGAAGAGAGCATGATGACGGAAAAGGAGGAAGAAAAATCAGAATAAGATGATAGCGGAGAGGACTTTTGCAAAGGTAGAGGTGGAGGTGTAGCTCCTGCAGCAGTTGTGTTGGTTCCGGGAGCAGAAAACACTCCGCTGTCGGCGCTGGTGGCATTCACAAAACCCTCAAATGATAATGCCGAATCAGGATGGTGTTGTTGGTAGTGGTGGTGGTGTTGGTGTTAGTGGTGTTGGTGTTAGTGGTGGTGGTGGTGTTGGTGGTTTTGCCACGCTATCGGTTGATGGTGAAAGGCCTCCGGCGGTAGAACGTGGTGTCCGTCAGGCTGATGGTAAAAAGCCTCCGGTGGTGGAAGGTAGGGTGCGACAGTCTGATGAGGAAAGGCCTCCTGGAATGGTGGTAGCACGGGCAGTTCAACAGGTTGAATAGGATGCAGGTAGATTTGCTGGATCAATGGAGCCGCGTATGCTCGTGAAAGATGAAGAAGCCAAAACTCGTTGGGCCGAATTTGCACACAATGGTAAACGTACCTGTGATGTCTGTATACGGTGTTGGAGTAGTGTTGCTGCTGAGTGCGTAACTACGCATACACTCTTCCCGATTTAGGAGACAAAAAAAAAGTGAACTATAAACGAAGACTGAGAATGACGGCCGGAGGGCAAATTAGAAAGTTTTCAAACGACGGTGTAGCAGGAGAGGGGATTTGCGTCATGCAATGCGGCTTCCATGATAAGAAGGTTTAAAAGGATCGTTAGGTTTACAAATTATTGTGGGAACGGAAACTTAAGAGCATGAAATTTTTTAAATGTGGTTTTGCGGTGGATGGAATAAAAACTTGGTTCATATCGCAACCGGATGCAGCAGTGGCTCGGTGGTGTGGCCGGAAATCTACCGTTAAAGTCCCCGATCACAACTTGGGAAAAAACAGCTGTGAGATAAACCGTTGGGATTTTTAATGAAGCATTTAACTGACTGCGCAGACGGAAACTATGGGTGGGTAAGCTGCCGGTAAAAGCAATGGGTGATAAGCCGCTGGTCGAAGTGAGAATTTTCCGAAAAAGTGAATATTACGAATGTCGAGTATTGGTTAACATTCTTACATGTATATGACTTTACGCTTATGCTGTGTCCTTACGAATGATTATTCGTGTCGTGTGAAAACAATGTGTTTATTTGATTTACGCCGTAAACAATATATTAAGCCATACAGTTGACTTTAGGTGTTCCTGGAGAATATATACCTTAAAAGACGTAGCGAAAAATGAGCAGTTTGCAGATCGAGAAGTGCTTTTGCGTATTAGACATTGTGTTCATGAGCATTTCATAGCAGAATGGAGATAAGATATGGGGTAAGTGAAAACTTAACCTTAAAGTCCGTGTTCGACATCATTAGTCACAAAAGAGAACCGTGAAAAAGCTTTGTTTTGGTTATATTGAGACCGAAATTACCGTGAATCCGGTGCTCAGAGATACAAACCAGAGCTTTTCGCCATATATTTTCTCAGTGCGTTCCTTGGGTTCTGCAAACGGACAGGGAAAACCGAGTTAACGAAACTTTTCGCGACTTTCTAAAGACACACAACTTGAAGCATTACACGACGAAGAATAATGTGAAAGCCAGCGTTGTGGAGCGCTTTAACCGCACCTTAAAAACCTAAATATGGAACTATTTCATAAACAAAAAAAACAGTTACAGATACGTGGAGAAGCTTCCGGCCCTACTCGAGTCGTTCAATAGTTCGCACCCCAGGTGCATAAAAATGGCGCAGAAGGACGTGGGCGAATCTAACATTTTAATAGGTGCACCACAATCTCTACACCAATAGGCACCTCCTCCGCGCCAGAAAGCCCAGATATTCCGTAGGCGATCACGTGCACATCTATAAAGAAAACTTGAAATTCAACAAGGGGTACAAACAGAATTGGACGGACGAAATTTTTCAGATAGCCGAGGTGGTGCGTGGTCGACCCGTGTATATAAGTTGAATGATCTAGCCCGAGAAGCCATAGACGGCATATTTTACACCGAAGAGCTACAAAAGATCGCGCTTCCCAAGACTTTCAAGAATGAACGCATTTTACAAAACAAAGGTTATGGCCGCAACAAGCAGGAATTGGTAAAGTGGAAGGGGTATCTGGCCAAGTTTAATTAGTGGGGCTTGGCTTCGGCGATCGATTCGGCATAATTAAGACAAAACCCTTTTCCCTAACTCTTGTCAGCAATACTTCGTTGGACCACTTTACCGATAACACCAAGTCCAGATTTTCAAACGCCTTGCCTGAAAGATCGTTCTGCAGGGGGATTAGGAAGTCGTTCTGCAAAGGTCGGGTATCCGGTAAAATTTTATAACCTCTTCCCTGACGATGCCCAACTGGTGGGTACCAAGTGCACCATGATGCATCTCCCCACGCACTCCAAATTTAGCTTAGAAATGCCGCGAGGCATCGTACACAATCTCAAAGACCTGGTGAACCTCGTAAAGGCGGTTATACTGGAGCACTTGCATGTCGAAAACTTTTTCCCTTTCGACGATCGCAACAAAATGGCGAGCGTGAATGCAGCCGTCACGCATTCTGAACAATTGCCCGATATTCCATCCGACGGTTTTGTAGAAAATGTGTGCGCATGGCTAAGTTATAAGCGATCGGCGGATTCGAGATTTTGAACGTTTCACCCTACCAGAAATCTAAGGCGAAACCTAAACCCACAGTTTCGGGGAAGAAAAAACCGCCAAGGGCGCGTCTCACCATTTGAAACCTTCTTCTTTGTAGGCTGCCACGAAACCAAAACGCGACCGTGCGGCATCTTCGCGAGTCAACAGGGCTGGAGGGGGAGGAGGAAGATGGGCACGGTGCAACTTCGAACCCAGGAAAACCGGAGCACCCACCGGGACCGCTACACTGCATCCACAGTTTGCTCTTAACTCCCGCTATGGCGAAAATGCTGGGGTTCGAGCCTTACATTAACATCATCGTTGAGAAAGGTTCTAAACCTATAGATCCGTATACTGGTTTCCTTACGAAATAATAGTTTATCGCAATCTAGTCGCATGTGGTGGGCGACCCCTTCGTGCAGGTCATAGAGAGCGTGGCTGTGGAATACGAAAAAAGCAACAACACTTACATGAGCGATGAAAAGACAATCTTTCCACAAAATGGGTACCCTTAATTCAGCTAGACGGTCAACATAGATTTAAGGAAAATTATGGCGATCTCTTGCCATTTGCTGGCGAATTTTCCTTTGCTATAGTTCTCCCCCTTTCGCACCAAACCGTCATAATGGACGTGCACACCATGACACAGAACTACCTCAATCAGGCGGGTGGCGCATTCGACGATCGCGATTTCATGCTTTAGAGGGGCAAGCGCTACCAAAGAAGTACTGGATTGTTTTGAGCCCTTGGAGGACCCTTTCGAACGGTGCTGCCGTTTTTAAAGAGCGAAGCTAAAGCGGTCGGAAAGGAGTAGTTAAAAGTGGGTGCTCACTGCTCTTCGATGTGGTCACCGTGTGAACGGCGCTAAAAGAAGCGTTTAAACCCAGGTTCAAGGAGGTAGAGTCCAATTTAAAGCGAAAGACCAACGAAAAGCTCGACGCCATGCTTAGTTCGGGCGCAAGACGACTCAAAAGAATAAAACACGTCAAACCAAAAAGAGCGAACATCGAAGCTTAAACGGTTAGGCGTAGGGTGCAAGCCGAGTTCTCGTAATGGCAGCCATGCACATGAGTACCAAACTGGAACTGTTTAAAGAGGTCCCGGTTCTTATACCTAAATCCTGAAAACATTTTAATGAAAAATGCCCCCATTACCTTTCATTATTCTGGAAATGCGGACGATTACCTGGAATTGACTTATGTTGTGCTCGAACTCATGGTCCACGCTGTCGATGACAAACCAGGCTCTAAAGGACGACGTTAACGCCACTTTGGTCAACAATGCCTTAAGTTCCCTGTTTCAACAGGTAGACGTTTTCCTCAATAACGTCATCGTCTCCATGCCGCAGGCTGATTACCCCTTTAGAACCTACCTCGAAACACTTCTCAATTATTCCGAAGATGTCATGAGCACCAAACTAGAATCCTCTCTCTGGAGAAAGGACACAGCCGGCATCATGACATTTTTTATCTCCAATGTGAGTTTTCAGTGGCGTCACGGGTTTACCAAAGGTGGGAACGTCGTTCAGCTCATCGGTTCTCTGTCCAATGCTCTGTTTAGACAGCAAAAGCTGTTTTTAAACATCGTAGGCATGACCGTTAAGCTCACTCCTGCCTCTCCCCAGTTTTATCTGTTTTCCGACACAGACGACTTTAAGGCTACGTATCTGCCATTCTGCGTTTAAAATCGGTGCGCCCCTCGCCAACCATCAAGCTCGAGCAAAGAGTAACGCCAAATACCATCACAATGATGTGAGCTTTCACGCTCTCAACATTCCCAAAGAGTCGAGAGCAATGACGTTTAGCGACGTCTTCATCGGGCAAATTCCCAGGAGAGTGGTCGTTGTCATGGTCGCCGACAAGGTTTATTCCGGCCATTTTAACGAAAATCCGTAATATTTGCGAAATTTTAAAATTAACTTCCTTCGGCTTTATGTGAATGGACAACCCGTTCACTCTCAACCTGACTTTGCAAAGGGACACGTTTTGCAATGCAATCAAACCCTGCGGGATGTTCTAGGTATTCATTTCAAAGACGAGGGACACTCCATCTTTAGAGAAACCTTCCCACAAGGGTATACCATGATGGCTTTCGATCTCACTGTAGACAACAGCGCCAACAAGTCTCACATCTCGGGTCAGCGCCACGGCATCGTGTCTGTAAATATTGGTTTTGCCCATAAACTGACAGAGCCCATTTTTCTTCTGGTGCTGGCGGAAATACATCGCACCATCGAAATTGATTTCAACAGAACCATTTTGGTATCATGAACACCGTCCAAATCCAGCGATTTCTATCTATATGGCGCTCTACGCGCCCCTACTTTTTAGGCGTCTACCCCTACGGTAGACTACCCGCACTTCACGGCATTCAAATGCTTCCCTCAGCACTAATGTCTAACACCGATCCCAGCACCAAATCTGGGCAACACTGGGTTTGCATTTTTGCGGACAGAAACTCACAGGGGGAATATTTCGACAGTTACGGCATAGGATCGTGTTCGCCCCATTTTCTTCGTTCTTAAATTCAGTCTGCGGGACGTCAACCAACACCAAAGATCTGCAAGGTTTCCACAACACCACTTGCGGTCATTACGTTATTGACTACCTTACCCACCGCTGATCCGACCTACCTAAGCATGTGTTCTTTTCCAAATTTCACGTCAGCAATTTCGCTCATAACGATGAAGTCATTCGCAAAAGCTACAAAAACGTATGCCGCGCAAAGTGCTCCGACGCTCAGCAAACCTGTCAACCGTTCAAGATGAGTTCGTACCATTTTGTACCAAACATCACAACTAACCTTCTCTGCCTTGCATGTCATTTCAGATCACACTCCTGCTCATATAAAACCACTGTCAGGTCACCGCTCGCATCACTCACAGTGAGCCATGCAGAACGAAGAGGCAACCCCCGCCATCCAGGTCCATGCGCAGCTGTATTCACTTGCTTCGTCTATTGTGTTGCTGTTTACTCTTTTCCCTCACATGCTTTTTTTGTATCCCGGTTTCAGTAAAGCCGGACTTCACCCCGACAGCCCCAAAACATAGAGCTAAAATTAAGCTTCGCATCCTCGATGACGATCACGCACAGCAGTCCGACATTCCGTGTTACGGAAGATTCTTAACTGCACATTTGGGTCTTGATTTATTTTATATCCTGCCCGATCACGTACACGGTGATTGGATGTTCAGCGTTGACGAAAACAAAGCCATAACATATTTTAACAGCAAAGATTGGTAGTAAAATCAACAGACCAGTGATTTTCCTACGGATGTTTTGCTTACTGTGTGTGTCGTCTCGCTAAACCATTAGCGCTTCCGGCGAATATGCTAAACGCCTATCTCCAACGAATTTTTTCCCAGAAGTGTTTTCCTGCGGGTATTTTACTTCCTGTAACTCACAGAGCAACTGCGCTTCCGGCGAATATGGTCGCCAGCTCGGTATATATAACCGTCCGTTTTTCCCTTCAGTCTGTGCTAAGCCGTCGTACAGGAATGCCACAGCCGACGGATAAGGACTTCCAGTGCTCGTTTTACTTCGACCAAACATGTGGCTGCAATCTTGCTCACCGTCTCACTTATCTGTGCACGCGTTGCCATCTGGGATTCTACGAAGACCTCGCTGATCTCAATAAGCAAATCAACGAATTCCTTCGCAAGTACACCGCAAGCAACAGCGCATGACTTGCGATTGCTTCGCCGTTCTGTGAAAGCTGCTCGAAAACGGGAGTCGAATTGAGGTGTTACTGCTCAGGGAACGCCAAGTGCTGCTACACAGCGGTAACACCATCCTTAGTCGTTATCCCCGTACGACGTCGGTGTTATGTGGAATCAACTTCCCACAGACCAACAGCAAAATGGCGCACCTTTCCGCAGGTGTAAATAACATTATAACCTCCCCACCCAATCCTCCTCCATTTGTTAAACACTTGTGCTCTAAGAGATCATGTCCCAGGCGTGCCTAGCCAACTAGAAAAGTTATCACACAGTTCCGACACATTCAGCGTGACTTCGCTTCAACAAAACGTCCGATACCGTGTCATCAGTGTGAAACCCCTCGTCACCATACACGGAACAAAACTGGTCGCCAAACTCGACGACACTGAAGTATTTCTACCCACCAGATTCGGAAAACCACTCCGGAACTCATCACCAAACTCGACTCCATTTCTTTCTTCATTATATACCAAGGAGAGGAAAAACTTCGCAGAGGATTCAAACGATATGTCAAGTTCATTCTCTACACGCCCCAAAAATGTCAGACTTTACCTATCCCGTCGACGAAGGCAATAACTTCAACCTCCAACTCCTATTCAACGCACAGAATGTTGAGTAATACGGTGTGTGTCACCAGCTTGGCTGCGCCGTGGCCGAATGGTTAGACCACTCGCCTCTCACCTAGACGGCCCGCTTCGATCCCAAGCGATCGCATGTGGGATTTGTGATGGACAAAGCGGTGCAGGGGCGGCTTCTCCGGTTTCCCCCGCCATCGCATTCCACCGGTGCTCTATCTTCATTCCACGTTTCATCAGTGCCATTATAGTAAAAGCGGGCGTTAAACACTATTCAAACAAATCACCAGTTAGATGCTCAGTAAACTTCCGTGCTGATGACATTAGCTGGTGTAGTGGTCGCTAGTTGCTCTCACTACAATGACAGTGTTTATGAGGATTTTGATTGTTCGTGCTTCTTGTGAGTGTTGTACATGGTGGATTCAGTTATGTAGAAGGGAGGATAATTTCTCTCCACATAATTCCCACACTCTATGTTCCATACATTTTGACGAGGAAGATTATGAACGAGATTTAAAAGCGAACTCCTCAAACTTGCTCCTAAAAATATTAAAAAGCATAGCTGTACCACATTTAAATTTAAGGTTGTCTAATGACTTGTATCACAAAGTTAACAGTCCTAAGAAAAGAAGATAAAACGGCTTCTAAACAGAGATGCAAACCAATAGTAAATGCTGTGTTAGAAGAAACAAACAGCAATTCTGAAGTAAATGTACTACATATCTCCGAAAATCCTGTTACCTCTCCCTCGTCATTTAACCCAGCACCTACAAATATAAATCTGACGTTGAAGCACCTAGAAGTCACAATTTAAGATTAGAGAAGAAAGTAACACGTTTAGAAAACGAATTGGAAAAAGTAAAATCCGAAATGTATAAGTTAAGAAGCATTGACCGTGCATTCCAAAAAATGTTCTCATTATACCAGCAGCAAGTTTTACTTACAGGTAGATATAAAATTGGGACTCTAATGACATTTCATAGAAAATCATTTTGAGATGCATGTCTTAGAAGGCACATGATTATGTGAGTGAATGCCTTAAATATCATCTACCAAGTTCTATAGCCATTAAAATAGGCTTGGCCCAATTCATATTACAGGAATCATTAAATTAAATGTGTACCGATCACAACAGAGAGCAAGTTCAGTTGGAAAGTTTGAGAAGGATCTTGTTCTGAGTTTTGATGAGATGAAAGTGCAATCCGATTTTTAATGCGACGACACAGAAGACACAAGTTGCGGTCTGCAGTTACTGGTTCTATGCAGCTTAGCAGGAAAGTGGAGACCACCAATATACTACAATTTTGATGAGGCAGTATCTAAAGAATTACTTAGACATTGTTCAAATGGTCGAAAGGCAGGTTTTAAAATCCATGCTTTACTCTGTGATATGGGAGGATCAAATTGGAAATTACTCTCTAATTTTTGAATTATAAGAGAAATCCTACATCACGCATCCTGCTATAGAAGCTTAAAATCGCCGCTTATGGGCTTTCTGCGACATTCCTCGTGTGTTGAAATTATTCAGAAAACCATTTATTGGACGAAGGATTTGTTTACATAATGGTAAGGAAGTAAAAAAAAAAAAAAAAAGTTTCTAAAAACACTTTGATGCGCAAGAAAGCTATGACTTACGCCTCAATCTCATGTTATTTACAGGCACTGAAAGCCAAAAAGTTCGTCCTGCCTTTTATTAGGCTGAAGAATATGAACAAGAGAAAATCAGAAAAACGGAATATATCCGGAAACAAACGCACTGATTTGGCAAGAAAGAAAATGAGAAAAGTGTGCTACAACTGAATAAATAATTGCATATGTACACGAAGCAGGAAACACTACATCGAGTAGTCGCCCTCCATAGTGTAATGGTTACCATGCTAACTTCATACACCCAAGTTCGCGGGTTCAAATCTGGCGGAGGACGATGGATTGTTTTCGGGCGTAAAAATCCTTAGCATGGCTTCCTTCGGAAGGGAAGTAAAGCCGTGGGTTCCGTGTCGTAGATTTACGGCACGTAAAAAAACCTCAAGCCTGATATAGAGGCCTCTGAGCAAAATTAAGCGGTCTTTCACGCCCAGTTTAGAATGGGACGCTGAGAACCACAGTAGTTAAAGAGCGTCCGTAAGAAACACTCCATTTCATTTCACTACATCGAGTAACATATCTTATTGCATAACTACTGTTTCTTTTCCGCAATACCTCTATAATTGTTGAGTTATTTATTCATCTTGCTTTAAACTCTATTAGGATGCAGTTATCAAACTGCAGAATTCCAGCAAGATACCTGAACAACTAGGGACAACATTTAGCGAGCGTGAGATATAGGGGCATACGGGAGCCTTTATATATAATATTTCAAACAATTGCTCCTTTAGATTCAATAATTTACATAGAATGGTTAGAGCTGAACAAGTTTCTGTTTTATTTGCCATTTGATAGGGAAAATTTGAATGTGTATCTTTACACAGCACCATATCCTTTAATTTGTTAACAATGACTACAGCAGTAAGCACGCGGTGGCTGAGTATATACACATGACGTCACGGCCAGCGTGTACGAGAGAAACATGCGCATGATACCTACCGTGATTCAACGCACAATCTCATATCCGCGTTCTCTGCATCTCCATCTCCTATTTCAACGGCTACAAGATCATCACCATCTCACTCATCATCCAAAATACTGACGCCAGCCACCTACCAAGAACCACCATAAAAGTTAACAAGTCACACTCTGCTACATATACCTCAACAGCAAAACTCCTGCTCTGTGCCACAAAGTCGCTTCCTCTGGGTGCTTCTCAACCAGCCGTGTCAACGACTTTGCCATCCCCATCTACATACCTACCTTCACCGAGTTTGTCAACGAAAGTATTTCTCACCTGCGTCACCTCACCCATCAACAACACCTTTACCATCGATAGCAGTAGCAGCAGCAAATACAGCGATGAACAGGTGGCATACAACATAACAATAATATTTAAAAATGCAAGCTTAAGCTGAAAATAATGTATCCACTTGGTTTTTAAACATTTTACTAAGGAGTATATAAAAATTAATGAGGATATAAAAACAAGGATCAAAACAAGGAAACATTTTTTTTTCCTTTAGATTTGTACACCTATAAAGTTGTGTGTCCATGTGTCTTGCACAATTTTGATAAGCATGCGCTCTCTTAGGTAGTAACACTTAACTTGTTTATTTACAATATTTAATATTTTACAATATATACAAAAATTACAAATGACCCCAATGAAATAATGAAAGGTTTTGAAAACAGCATTAGGTGACAAAGAAGTAAATTTGATGCATTGTTCAAGAGAATGTCAACCTAAAATCAATATAGTTCAGCAAGTATAATGAAACACTATAATTTCTTGCCAAATGTACCTTTGCAATGTAGAATGCTAACAAAAATATATCAATTCAAGTAACACCCTTTAGTCAAAGCGATTAAAAGTAGAGATAATTACTAAAACTGAAATTGAGAACTTACATAAGACATGCTAATCAGTGTCAAAATGAATTGTTCTTTCTTTGTTTTTGTTTTTTTTATTTTAGAAAGTATCCTTTCACAAAACCATTTTCATATTATAAAAATTATATCATGTCATGTAAAATGCAATTTTACATGAACATCATGGAATATGTGGCACTGAATTTACTATTGTGTCTGTTTCGGACAAATTATAAGACATTTTCCTCCATTTCTCATAGCTTTGTTCACCCAATCATTTATGCAGTGAGACATACTAAATTGTACAAGTAAGGATCTGCCTCTAGACCTACATACACTATTATGTACCATTTTAAAACTATATTTTTATGCAACATAGTTTATACTTAAGTATCAATTCTTTTGTAATTATTATCCAATGCTTTCACACATATCAGTTTTGTAAAAAGATTATTACGAGTTTAGCATTGGTACAGCATACCACTAACTTTAGAGGGCTCTTTTGTTTACTATAGCTGCATAACATCAACAGGATTGGATGTTGTTTGGTATTGGACAAACGAAAATAAGTCATCAGCTCAAGTCAATGTACAAAATGGATACAGTGTTTAACATTATCTCTTTGCTTTAAAACAAATACTGCTTGATAACATATTAGGTCATCCTTTTTCTGTGAAACATGTAGCCACATCAATTTGAGTATATATTTGAAAACTCAATGTTCATGTTTCTGATTGTCATAGACAAGTTGTTTTTGTCAGTTGATATATACAAATAATATAATCATTGTGAATGTGTGCATGTATGTGTGTAATTTGAATATCACAATTTTCACCACATCACTTCAAATACCTTATAAATATACATGAAATTAATAGAAACAATGTGCATAAGGTTTCAACTACATGAAAAATTACTTCAACTGAGCATTAATATTTTATTGCTTCATAGTTTTAAGGGTCTCCTCTTTGATTGCAATACTAAGTTCCAGCTCTCGTTTCCTTAATATGTGCAGTTCTTCTTCTCTGCATATGTTCAAGTTTAGGCTCAGTCTTTTTCTTTTTTAGCTCATGTAATTCCTTCAAGTTTGTTTCTTCTTCTGCTTGTGTTTTGTAGTTTTCTCCCACTCAATGAAAGAGGTGGAACTTTGCTTTGTAGCATAGGCTTGCGTCTCTGCAACCTCGGATAATTACCACTCAGTCTAGGAGTTTGGACCTCTGAAGCAGAAGCATTGTTACCCTCTTTCTTTAGAAGAGTGTTGTGTTCCACTTGTAGTTGCAACAGATTAATTTTCTGTTGCTAGATGTCCGTTAGATGCTCCATCTTTTAGTGTCTTCTCTGTAAAGCTGCAGGGTCTTGGGTACCTGCAAATCTCTTGAATTGCAGAGCTGGATGTAGAGGAGCTCTTAGCATCAGTGGGCTAGATTTGTCCCACAACACTTGACAGGCATGTTTGTTCAGGTTCGGCTTGAATTTCCCACTCTGTTGTCTTTTCTACATGAACAACGGATACCATGCACTCAGCTGACTGAGCAACGTTCTCTAGAGAATAAGGTGCACCATTTTCTTCCTCATACATAAATGTAGCATCGGAATCAAATTCTCTCTTGTGACCTTCCCAGAGAGCTTTATCATACACAAAAGTTTTTTTAGAATAATGCTATTACAATTTCGCCTGCAGAGCCTCTGCCAATCTGTAATCTTTGCTGTCATTTTCTTGCTGCATACTTTCTCGCTTCTTTCTTTAGAGAATCATATTTTTGCCAAAGCAGTTCTGTTGGCAGTTGTCTGTGCATTACATATTGCACATATTGACTCCCAGGCTCTTACCTTTTCAAGAGAAGTCACAGCATCTGTCCTTTTATTTTCAACCACGTGTTTGTGCTTTTCTAAGGAATGACTCAAAAACGATGAACTCCATGAAAAAAATGTATATAACATAAATTGTGTGTTTTAACATGCTCTACATTTTTCATGTAATAAGTTTTTGACCATCTCTTATGGTTTAGCAGTTATTCAAAATTCCGTAAACGTCATCCAGAATAAAGTAGTCTTCAGAGGATATTCCCAGAAAATTCAAGATATACATTTTATGTGTCAGGTAAATAACTTTAATACACGAAATTTTAATCACAATCGTTACAGCCATTTTTGAGAAAATAAAATTTTTCGAAAAAAGTTCCATGTAAAGGGTAGTTGGGGTGGGGGGATTTTTCTCAAAATCTTTGTGTCGCATCCCTGGAAGATACTAAACTTAAATACCAAGTTTGGTATTTTACAGACTTCGTTTTTGAGTTACCGTGGTCACAGACACACTGACCTTTTTCTGAAAATGCTTTTTTTTTGTTAAAGGGGGCCCTAAAACATATATTTCCTGTGAAATCTCAGTATCAAATTTTTGGGTGGAGTGCAATACCTTCTCTATACACCATGTACATAGTACATATAGAGAAAGCAAAAAGACAGCATGCATACAGTTCCAACTAACAAATCGAAACCTCAAAAATATAAATCTAATAATAGACGGAGTAAATATAAAAGAAATAAATAGTACAAACTTCCTTGGAATGATAATTGACAAAAGTTTAAACTGGAAAGCACATGTAACTCACATTATCAAAAAAATAAATAAAGGTATATATGTATTGAGACAGATCAGTAAGACGATGATACAGGTTTAATATATTCACATAGTAGTTGTAGTATTACGCTATGGGGCAATATTACTTATAGAGAAATGGAAAAAGTGCTAACATTGCAGAAAAAGCTATCACAATAATAGGTAGGATAAAAAATAAAGAAACACATAGAACTACTATAAACAGAAGCACTATTAACAGTGAAGTATTCTTCACCAACTGGCTGCCTTCAGAAGCTTGATCCAACGATTATACAGTGTCCCATTGAGCAAGGAGGAATTTCAAAAAGAACAAGTGTATATTTTAGAAGTAGCAATGGAAAATTGATTCAACCCTGACCTCATTAGGAACATGATCAAAAAGAAAGAAAAACTCAAAGAAATTGCGTTAAATACAGCTCTAACACCTCTTTCAAACAATGATTGGAAATACAAAAAATTCACTTATCACCCCTGGGCTTATAAAAAACACCTATTACGAGCAGACAGACAGTGTTGCCATAGGCCAGGAGTAGGAACTAGCTGTAAAGATTGTGAAAAATTCTACATAGGTAAAACAAAGAGAAACTTGGAAATTAGACTAAAAGAACATCAGAGAAACATAAAACTAAAGAAAATAGACAAATCTGCTGTTTCATATCATTTTTGGGAAGAAAACCACAACATTGGGCAAAATATAAAATTGTTGAAACCATTAGACTCACCAATAGACTGGGAAAAAATTCACATTATAAAAAACAGCAATAACGTTGTAAATTTTGAAGTGGATGAAGTGTTAAAACTTTGCACTCCCAACACCAGATGGAAACAAGATCCGATACAAGAAGAGGAAGAGAGAAAGGGAAAGGAACGCGTCACCAAACTGCTGAAGAATAGGGCGAATGTCCTGGAAAATGTTTCAGTGTTTTTTAACATATTAAGAGGAGATTTTTAAGTGTAAATAAGTGTGACTCAATACAACTCCAAAACAAGTAGAAGTTTGTTTAAGAGCTTAAAAATATTAACTGCTCCATGCATATATATTTATGAAAGCATAAAAGTTATTGTACATAAAAGACAGACAAAAATTGTAATATACATTCCTATGGATTAAGAAATAATATGGATTATTTCAGAACAACTCTAAGGGGAACCTTGAATAATTGGTCAACAGAAACCATAGGAAGTGAATTGTTCAATAAACTACCAAATGAAATAAAGAATATAAATCAAATAATAAAAATGATGAAAACCATAAAAACATACTTAATTGAAAATGCATTTTATAATATAGAAGAGTTTAAATATGGAAAAATAATGTAAAACTTTGTATATAATGTAAATAGGTAAATAGATTATATTGACATGTTCCTTTAAATGTATGTAAAAAGGATGAAAATAAATTGAATTGAATTGGTAATAAGACAATTTGTTTTTCTCGAACAGGGAAAATCTGTATAATATGGGACCCTGACAAGTATAATTTCATCTCTAATTTTATAGTGGTTACAAAATACGCGAGTTGACCACTCTGATTCTAGGCAATGTATGGTGGCACAAAGTGCTGTATGTTATCATCTGCTGGGATTATTAAATTTTAAACATCTTAAATTTTGACCATACAAGCTTTTTAGTATATTTTGTTAGGGAGGTTTAGAAATCACCTTTGTTCTCAAGAAAAGAAAATGTTGAAACTACAGATTTATTTATTTTTCTATCTTACATGTGAAGAGATCTTTGGCTAAATATTTTTGACGTGGATTTGATTCAAACTTTAATTTTTGCTTTTGTCAGTTCTTATTTTCTCTTTGTGCATATGCAGCAAATGCCCACATAAGCATGAGGAGACACTTTTTCTCTGAACCTCTTGTACTCTGCACCAACATATCATTACATCTAAAAAAGCTTAATTCTTCTGCACAAGTGCACATAATGGCTACAAAATCATTTGTACCCACAAAATGTGACTGATTAATATTACCAACAGAGGCGTGCTCCTGTGCCCCTTAAGGGCAGCCACCACTGAAATATGAACTCAAATACCAACGTCGTATTTGACCAACTTTTAGTTTCTGAGTTATGCTGTTCAGACAGACACACAAATGGAATCTTTCTGAAAATGACATTTTTGGATTCAGGGATCCTCAAAACGCACTTCTGGTGCAATCTTGGTACTGCATTTTTTTATTTATTTAATGCAAGAACTTCTCTACCTCTATGTACACCCATGGACACAAAAACTGGATCATCCCCAGATTCCATGTGTTGATAGAAGAGCTTCATTCTTCATAAAAACTGTGTTCACAATGCACATGAAAGAACTGTACAATGGTCTGTGACTGACAGAACAATGGTTAACTTATGAGACCTGAAAACAATGTTACGGTGGCCAAGAGGTTAAGAAGTTCTTGCTCCCACTCATAAGTTCCTAGGTTCAAACCTCGGGCTGTTGCTAATTTTATGACTGGATATGTCATAATATTACATTAATATAACTTTGACATTTGAAGTTATGGGCCTACATATACACACAAAAATATAATTCTACTAACACTCGTGTTAACAAAACAGAAGTGTAAATAAATTATTATCTTCTAAACTTAAATCGCAAAAAATAAATAACTAATATTGAGTGTATGAACCCTCAGCTCATATAACTGCCCTCAAATTTTGGGCATGGAAATAATTAAATTCCTGGACGAGAAGCTACAAGATCCCAGGCTTCTTGAATTTGTGGCTTTATCCTTCATCCACCTACAAGTAAATTGGAGTGCAGCTCCCTTTTTACCTCAGCCCAAACATTCTCAATAGAATAAAAACTGAAGCTTTACTGGCGACGTATTAATTCAAAATCTTCTCGGGCTTCTAACCAGGTAAAAACTTGCGCTTGATACCAACGTTTCGAAGAAGTGCATCTTCCGCACCTTCAGGGTGAACTGATGGATTTAGCTTGCGGAGACTGGTATTTATAAGAGCTGGAATGAAGCTAATATCTGATTGGTTCGCGTGATATTATGGCCATGTTAGCTGGTGACAGAGGAGAGCCTGACCACATTACTTTGACACGACACAAACGCTTGCACAAGACTACATCTTTTATATCACACGGGTAAATCCGTGAGAAAAGCGGATAGGTACCGTGGTGATTTGCCCCCGCCCGAGTACACTCAGGCGACTAGTTCCTGCTCCTGGCCTATGGCAACACTGTCTGTCTGCTCGTAATAGGTGTTGTCACAAGAAAATAAGTGGAAGTAAGTGTGAGACTAAACAGTGCAGTAACTAACAGTGTAGGTGCTAGTTAGTTTCAATGTGGTATCTCTCTTCACCAGAGTTCCCCTTGCAGAAACAATACAACTACTGTCAGAACACATTACTGCACTGTTTAGTCACACACTTACTTCCACTTATTTTCTGTATGACAACACCTACTACGAGCAGACAGACAGTGTTGCCATGGGCTCTCCTCTGTCACCAGCTATTGCCAACTTCTATATAGGATTTCTGGAACTTGAAATGCTTAACACAGCCCCATTAAAGCCTACACATTTTTTCAGGTATGTAGATGATACATTTGTAATCTGGCCGCATGGACTGCAACACTCTTCCAGATTTTCTTGCACACTTAAATAGCCTCAGATCACAAATACAGTTCACAATGGAAGTTGAGAAAAACACTTCCCTCCCTTTTCTGGACATTCTGGTTACCAGAAAAGCGGACGGAACTCTTGGTCATGCCATCTACCGAAAACCTACACACACAGATCTTTATCTCAACGCAAACAGCTTCCACCAAAGTCACAACGAATGGGCATTCTCAACACATTGGCACATAGAGCAGTTTCTGTATCAGATTCAGATAACTTGCAAACTGAATTTCATCACCTAAAATTCACACTCCAACAAATGGATATTCAGCCAAGGACATCACATCTGCGCTGAAAAGAAACCCCAGCAAGAACACTCAACAAAAAGACAAGCCAGCCGCCATAGTCTATATACCGTTTACCGGCAATTTTTCGGGAAAGATTAGTAGACTACTCTACAAATATGTCAAAACCATCCATAAGCCACCACCTAAAATAAAAAATTTGGTCAGGCCAGTTAAAGATAATTTAGCTTTAAGAGTACCTGGTGTCTACCACATTCCTTGCGAATGCAGCGCAGCTTACATTGGCCAAACAGGACGCACTATTGCCACATGCGTTTCTGAACACCAAAGATCTATAAGGCTTTTGCAACCCGAAAAATCTGGACTGTCTGAACACTGTATAGAACAAAGCCACAGAACTAACTTTACCAACACCAAGATAGTGGCTAAGTGTTCGAGCTACTGGGAAAGGAGAGTAAAAGAAGCTTTAGCCATCTCACTGTAATAATCTAAATCGCGATTCTGGCCTACAACTAAGTTCAGCATGGACACTGATGTTAAAGAGCTTTAACACCTAATCCTCTACCTGCTTGTTTTCTAGCAGGTCCGCGCTCAAACTGCTAAAAATAGTTTTCTACGAAGTCCATGACCATGTCTCAGTCATCTTAAATACCAGTTTCAACGTGACCATATATCACGCGAACCAATTAGATATTATCTTCATTCCAGCTCTTATAAATACCAGTATCCGCAAGCTCAATCCATCAGTTCACCCTGAAGATGAAACGTTGGTATCAAGCCAAGTTTTTACCTGGTTAGAAGCCCGAGAAGATTTTGAATTCTCAATAGGGTTCAAATCTGGTGATCAGGAAAGCCAGTCTATTACTCTGATGTCCTGCCTCTCTGAAAACTAATTTAGAGATGTGTGGACAGGATGATATCCTGTACAAATTCAACAATTCCATTAGGATATCTTGTCCTCATACAGGTAACCAAAACTTATCGAGTATTACTGTGCATTGCACACTGTATTGCCAAGCTGCCACAGCACACCTAGACCAGCTCCAACATGATACAAATACACAACTATGACAGAATTCTGAAGCCATGCATTGAGCCTCTTTAGACGATCACCTTACCCTTACGTGTGGAAGCAATTACTGTTACCTCGTCTGAGAATATTAGTTATTCCATTGCAATTAGCATTTTCCTGTTGGATCAGTTTGTAAAGGGTGTGTTTGTCGAGTTAATAAAAAAAAGTTCCTACCTCCCCAAATTTTTCCAAAATTGGATTCCTAAAAATGTTTCAAAACATTGCTTTTCTTAACAATACTTTTAGTATTTTTTCATTCTATACAGATTCCTTTTTTTTTTTTTTTCCCCATTAAGAGATAAATGTTAGTGCCTGATGCATTTGTGCACCATTCTGCACACCACATGCTTACGCATGAGGCATATTGCTTACAGAAGCATCACAATAACTATCTGCTGTATTGATTCAACATCAATAGAGAAAGGGGGGTAAGTGAACCACAAGAGTAGCCTATGTTTTGTCACAGTGCTAGAGGGAACACACATTGGAGGTGGCAGGTTTAGTATTGCCGTACAGTACAAACTGTACCACATTTTGTGTTGCTAATTTTTTTACTTAAAATTGATGGTCTATTGTTCAAGAAGCTAAAGTTATGTATTTGCTTATAATTATTGATCATATGGGTTAGTAATGTTAAGATTTTGAACTTGTACAACTTGTTGCTGCCACTAAACTACTGTAAACAAGGTGCTGTGCCCTGTAGGACTTAGATGAATTTGGAGTTCCAGACATGACTCATATTTTTTGTCCACGGATGTACATTGTATTTGGCAGAGAAAGTAATAAGACATATACATATATACAGCTCAGCAGTGATATGATAATAGTGAAAGAAGTACTGTGGAAAAAAAAAATTCAAGAAGCTGAATTCCATCATAAATTAATTTTCATGATGATGCCAGACGAAGGTCAAAAAATAGAGATTCTGTAGTTAACCTTCATACTTTATTTGTTTCCTGAATGGCTCTTATTGCTGCTCTTAAGCTATAACAATCCTGCAGTAAAAACACCACCACTTTTTTTACCAGGAATACAGACATCTGATATTCCAAGATTTAGGGAATACCGTTAAGGCACTGGTTAAAATAACGAGACAAAATACTTAATCTATAATTAGATGATATTGTATTTTGTAAAGCCATGCTCTATTATGCCACACATTTTTAATTTTCAGTATTTTGTAACAATTTTATTTTCAGAATTTTCATTTTAATATAGGGATAAAATTATGTTCTGAATTCAATTTTCTGGATTTATACATTACTAAGAACTTAATGAAGTCCCCTCACCCCAAAAGTCATCTTAAATGATAATTCCAATCTGAAGCATTTTAATTTTATGTGCATGTGTAAACTCTCTCACTCGGCCACTGTTTTTTCTTTTGAAAAGTAAGGAAAAGTAGCCTTGTTCCATTTTCTGTCGAACCATCAAAATACATTAATAAGAGCCTTGAAAATGTTAATTCTTAATGTGGTTTACAACAGAAATTTTACAGTTTATTAGCATTAATTGCATTAACAATCCTTGTAATACCTAAAGCACAACAATGCTGATTCTTTCTGTCAAATGCCTTCATCACAAACATTCTTTTTCTGAAAACTGTACAGTTATAAGTGTAGTTATGAAACAATTTTATTCTTCAGTAATTATAAAGGTTACCAGCAAAAGGCATTATTTGACAGTTTTACTAAATAGAAAATGCAAAATATGTATCCAACTGTTAATATCATGTAGTTTGAAGGTAAAAATTTAGGCTCTTGATGTACTAAAACTTACAGTGGGCATCTGTCCTGGAAATAATGCCATATCGACAGCAAGAATGCAATACACTATAGAAGGCTGCTCTAACTTGACTTCTGCGTACTTAATCTCAAAACTCAGAGTAGAGTTGGAGGGGGAGCGTTGTAGCCAACATGTCACTGGGCAAAGGTCATACATACTAAATACTTCCATCCCTTCCAGTCGATACAGAATAGTCAAATATATTCCAGGGAAAAAACATGAAAAGGAGAATGATGCAATAAAAGAAACCGCAAGTTGCACAGAAAGAAGCAAATTAACATTTATCCCATTATATACACCAGGATCTGCTTACCACTGCAGTGCCAAATGTGGCCACACAGTTGCCATGGAAAGAGGCAGCTTCACAACACAAATATTGGAATAAATTCAATACAAAAATTATAAAACAATTATTATTACTATTATTTTAATAATATTATTTTTAACTGCCTATTAACAATGAAGGGAAAATACACTATTAGTTTCGATTAAAGCTCACTCAGGAATAAATGGAAATATAATTGCACACAATTTAGCAAAATCTGCAACAATATCTGGCCAATCGCATCCACATACACATGCAAGGGATTTGATTCCTTTGCTTAAAAATAAAGTTAGGGAATCTTGGAACAACTGGTGGAAAAATTCAGCACAATTTAAAGGCAAATATTATTTTTCAAAACATCCTGATGTACCCGAAAAACAGTGATATGACAGTATGAAAACCCCAAGGAAAATTATCACAACTATAGCCTGTTTAAAATTCAGTCATGGATGCTTCACAAAACATCATAGGATTAATATTAAGGATCTTCCTTTCTGCAATTATTGCGACGGACAGGTAGAAGATTGTGAGCACATATTCTTTGCTATGGACAGCAATAACATTTCCGATCAGATAGTGAAATTAGGCAATCATCTTCCATGTGACGTTGCTCAATTACTTGCGACTCAAAATGTTCATGTATATACTGCTATGATAGCATTTTTAAACCATTTACATTTAAATGTAAATCTCCTGTGTAATGTAATGAAATATGTTTGAAGATTACATGTAAGTGTTCTTTGTAAATTTATTCACAATTGTTATTGTTATTGTCTTTGGCTGTATGGCAATAAATTAATTAAAAAAAAAAGAACTGCCTATTAAACTGGCAGAGCTACAGCTCTTTAGTTGTTATGAACAAGCTGCCCTAATGATGGGTCAGCAGATTCAAAGCACTGAATTACCTAACTGCAGCTTTTAAAGACTCTTACAAAATATGGACAGTGATAAGAATGACCAAGGTCATAAAGTCATCGATATCTGGCGTTCAAATCCTGCCAGGCCTATCCCCCTGACTGAAGGTTATCCTGGCGAATGTGAGAGGTACCCTATACTTAGGCCTGCATTTCTTTTCCAATTATCATTTCATTTAAAAAGATAATAGTACAAACTGCTTGTAGCACCAAGTACATGAAGAATAGGCATTATACTGTTCTGGAATATATGTATGCTTATACAACAGAATCTCTTGTCCAGCATCAGTAAAGTCCTTTGTTAACAGCCAATAAAAATTTTATTCTAGTGCCAAAATGCTCAGAATAAATAAGATACAGTACACTCCTGATTATCCATGAGTCCCCAAAATTATAGTAGATTGTTTTTCTTTAGGAAACAGCAATAAAGAGTTCGCCATATGACAATAAGTGTCATTTCCATTGTTTAAACGATCACTGAGTGACAACAGAGTACTGTTGCCATTGTTATTGGCCTGCCTGTTTCATGTAAATTAAAAACAAGTTCAGTTTTTCTGATGTTAATCAGTGTGTAAGTGTCAATGAAGCAAGTTAAAAGAAATTTGTAAAAGAGATGGCAGAGAAATGGAACAAAAAAGAAATGTGTGTTGACATTAAAACAAAAATTTGAATTAATTGAAAGGTTTGAGAAGTAGGAAATTAAGTGCTGATTATGGGATTAGAATGCACACTGTTTGGGATATTAAAAACAATAAGCAGAAAATACAGGATTTTAATTCTGGACCATCTGCACAAAAAATATGAACAAATCTACATTCAATGACTTAAATACAATGGTTCAACCAAAAATGAGCAGAAGGTGTCATTGTTTCAGGCGAAATGTATGCAGAAAAGCCTACATATTTTCATGAAGCTCTAGGGTTAGAGGAAGAATTTAATGTCTCATTTGATTGGCTAAACAGATTCAAACAATGCAATGGGATTTGTGAGCTAACTGCAAGTAGAGTGGCTTAGTTCTAATATTGCTGTAGCTGATGCCTTCTGCAAAGAGTTCCAGAGATTTGTGGAAGAAGAGAAGCTCACACCAGGCCACAGAAGTGGTCTGTGTTGAAAATGTCTACCATCATGAACCCTTGCTTTTAAGAGCGAAGTTCGTGCTTCTGGATATAAGACATCTAAAGAATGCACAATGCTTCTGGGAACCACAAAGTGAAACTACTAGTAATTGGAAAAGCAAAAAACTCCAAGTATTCAAGGATATCTAAGATAAAGATCTCCCTGTGCATTATTACAACCAAAAGAGAACATGGATGAATAGTGAATTTTCAAAAACTGGCTCCACAAAAATTTTGTACCAGAAGTTTGGTGATTAGTAAAAGAAAAAGGATTGCAACAAAAGACTGTTTTACTGCTTGATAACCCTCCTTCAAATCCCAATGAGAGCATTTTTATATCTGATGGATTCATCGTTACCAAATTTTTACCACCTGCCCTTAGACAGCTAATGGGTCAAGGCGTAATTGCATTAGTAAAATGGTGCTACCAGTCTAGTCTACTGAGAATGCTACTTGATGAAGATGATTTGGCAGAATGTCAAGCCACAAACACAAGTTTGGTCATGGAGGAAAATTCTTCCAGATAGAGAAGAAAGTGATTTTCGAAGTTTCAGTAATGAAGAAGAAGCAACTGCACAATAATGAAACTGGCAACAGGTTTAATAACTTTGAAGATGTCAATGAAGAGAACGAATGAGTGGCTGAAGATCAATGCATGTGAACCTGGGCTTCAGGTACATTGTGATGGCTGCTTCACAACATAACAAAGAACAATTCAGTCATTGCAATGTGTTGATACTCTTCTAGGTTACATGGGTACAATTACATTACTGCTGCAAGAAAAATTCAAAGTATTGTGCGAAAAAACGTCAATTCCTCTCAGAAGTATACCAACATCACAGATCATTTTAAGAAATATACAGGCACACAATATCTATGCACAGAAGTAGAATAAACTTTTGAACAAAGAATACATGATGAAAAAAGCTTTTAAAAGTAATTTCCCATTTACATATTACGTTGTGCCCTAAAAGCAGTAACTTATGGGTTTCTCGATTATTCATGTTTTTCGATTATTTGTGCCTCTTCTCCCCCACATTACACCGGGTAATTGAGGTATACTGTATATGATCAATAACTAAAAAAAGAAAAGAATGGATATCTTATATATTAAAATCAGTCATCTTCTGCTGAAGAAAATAAATATGTTGCTGAGCTCTTCAATTATTTTTAATTAATCACACTCTTTTATTTATAACTGATAAGGCTAGTTGTTTAGATGGCCTGATCATTCAACAATATAAGAAATTACAAAATGACTTTAGCACTGTCAATCCAATCCCAATAAATGATTCATTAACCTATAAAACAGTCACATTAGCCATTCTTTATTTACTGATGAAATTTTCCGCTTCAACTTGTCACTTTTTTCCTTATTTGCTGGTCGTAAAACAAAATTATGCAATTTCTCTATTAAGAGAACTTCATAGTAAAGATCTTGTACAGACATCTCCAATAATCTTGCACATTCAGTTAAAAGCCACTGAAAAGATGGTGGGAGCTTTGAATATACTTGAGCTTTGAATGTACCACAAATTGTTATTTTATTCGCTTCAAGCATCCAGTAGTGTGTATGGGGTACATAGAGTTTCAAAGTCTTACTTTGCAGGTTGTTTTCTTCTGTGCTTTCATCTGTATGACTTGTGAACTTATTTTCTATTATGTTGCTTGTTTCTTTTAAACTTTTCTGCCTTAATTTTTGACTCAAACTTTTAGTATTCTCTTCTTTTCTTTTCTTCTTACATACTTTTATGCCAGAATCTGCTTCATCTGTACTTTCTAGTCTTTTCCTCTTTTTCATCCTCATTCCACTAAATTTCTTACCACTAATCTTCTTTTTTGGAGATGGTCCTTTAGTTGTATTGACAATTTGAATTTGTAATTTTGCCTTCTTTATGAAATGCTTCTCACGTATTTCTTTACATTTTTTGTAATTTTTGCGGGCACTGCAACATTTGATAATCATATTCACACCTTTCTCTGATGCCTTCTTTGCATAACTGGAAAACAGAAAAAGGAAATTATTACTAATATATTGTGACAGTGATGTGTTCTATCAATTGAAATTAATTAGGAGGTCTGTTTTGTATTAGACCATTTCCATTGTCAATAGAAGCACATAGCTTTTGAAACAAGTTTTCCAAATAAAATAAGTGATGTAGTGTTACAAAATTGACTCATTAATTAATTTCAATTGAGAAAAAAGAAAACATATTTAAATAAATAAAGAATAGAGGGTTTCTCAATGTGAAACAGCCAACAAAGTGCTTCTTAAACACTTGAAGTCTTATAACCTGAATTCATTCATACATGTAGCAGAAGACAACACAGTGTTATGTGTGACCATATTGTAGCAAATTTGTTATGAGACAATATTATCTGTAACAAGTTGAAGTTTTTACAAACAAAGACTAAAGTATAATAAAACACACTGATGAACAATAATTTGATCAGCAAATTCTTTCTTACTCCAAAATGCAGCTCAGAAGTTACTAAAAGTGGAATACAAGAAAGTTTATTTCCTAGCAATTTAAAATCTCTAATTTACTTGATATAGTCATTTGCTTCACATGCACACAAATATGAACAATTATGACAAATTAAAGTGAACAGGGGAAGTTTTGAGTTCTCTGGTCTTGTTTAATAGTTTGTGAAGTTAATTATGCCTATGCTGAGTGCAATGGATAAAAATTCTATATTATCTTTTAATCAATCCTGTAAATAGTTTTAGTTAGGTATGTCAATCTCAAATGTAAGCTTTCAACTTTTACAATGAGGATGAAATGAATTCTCTTCTTAATTAATGCGCTACAGTCATTCAGAAACACAGCAGCTATGTTCTTATCATTTAATTTAATAGGTCTCTACATTCACTCTTCAGATCAACATCTAACACACTAGAAAATGTAGATGGATTGTGTGCCTTTTGGCTGGGGAGGTTGGGTGTTTATTAATAATTTCATAGGTGGTATCATTTAACAGCTGTTGCATCTTTGCTTGATATTGGGCCAAGGATAAAAGAATGGTGGCATTTATCTTATCCACTGGTAATATAATAAAATCATTGCTTTTGTGGAGGTTATGTAGGTCTATTATTTCTTTTTGGCTCATGTTAGCTTTTGGTAGTTTGTCCTTGGTGAGAACTGTGGGCACCTAATGACCAATTTTAAAATGTCTGTTCATGACGGCCTCAATGCTACTAATAACATCGGCAACTGGTATTTCTCTTGGAGTGGGAGCAAAGTTAGGTTCTTTGGCAAGGATAAAAGTAATGGAGATTGACTACAAAGTGGTCAGTGTACAATTGCAGTATAAAGTTTGAGATTTTAGTTATTCTTTCAAATTTTCTAGTCCACCTGAGTGAACTTCTAGTTAGCTATAGTACCTTGTGCAAAAGATGAATGGTCAACAAATATCCTAGTCACTGGGCAAGTTATTTTTTCCTTCTCCTGCCATTTACAAACAAGTTTAAAATTTCTTCATAGCCCAGTTTCACTGTTAAGTCTGATTTAATAGGAAAGACACCAAGATATCTATACAATCCTGTTTTTGTGATGTCCTTAAATAATTATTTATGCGTTTTAGAGCAGAAATGACCTTTCTTTTGAGTAACTGGAAGCAGGAATACTGGTATATTTGAAGAGCTATGTTTAAATATGGGGAAACATTCTCCAGGTTGCAACGTTTTAGCATCTTGCACAGTTCTGGAAGAGAATATGACATTCTCATTCTTTACATCAGTGATATAGCTTTAGATGTGTAAACATTCAAATATGAATCCTGAGTCTTCAGGATCTGCAAAGTCTGGACAATAGTTCCTGGATTTGTTCAAGGAGAGTTAACTTCTTCAGATCTAACAAAAATATAAATGGTTCACTGAAGTCTTTTTAGGAAGAAACTTTACTGCTCAGTTCTTCAATCAATTTATTCAAAATCAAAAGGAAGGATATCTGCATCTCATCTGATTCATTAGTTTTTTCAATGTCTAAACCAGATTTATCAAATTTTTTTTTTTTATTGTGCTTCTTATCCTGAACTTCATTTTGTTGAATTTTAGCAATATTACAAACTTATTCAAGTTTTTTCTGACCTAGATTCTTGAAAGATTCACATCCCATTTTTAATTTCTTCCAAGAAACAAACTAAGGAACTGTACAACTTTAGTTTGGTGACTATGTTCATGTCTACTGCTTGTAATTTTCTTACTTACTACATTGAATTTTTCAAGAATTAAATCCCAAAATACTGTCATAATGACATAACACAAGACACAGCTTAACTGATCACTGTGTGCAATATTAGGACTTGGGACAATAATGACAGAATAATATTAACTGCAATAATTTCAGCTACCAGTTCAACTATTCTCTTTCCAGAATCCTTGTATGTGGACGTGGCTAACCAGAAATAGATCAACAGCAAAAAGTTCCATACAAATAATAAGTTACCATTATGAACACTTCCAAGTACTTCATGATCAGAATGGAAAGGTAGTCCTGGAGAAGAAAGCAGTAACTCTTTGTAACACATTAAACCAGTACTGCACTTCATTTTCAACTTGTGTGAACAATTTCCCCTCTATCCTGGTCAGAGCCAAGCTTCTGTTTTTAAAACTAAGAATACAATCTCAGGACCTTGAACTATTTTTATCAGCTGCAATTATCTCTGGATGCTTCAAGTCTGATAAACACAAGGTCTGCTAAGTCTGAAGTTCCTAAATAGAATACATGGTGTACAAATAATGTTTCCTGACTTTCTGAATATACTAAATAATCTCAATATAATTTCATTGTTTGTCAGCTTTTTCTCAAAAAAATGAACTAGTACAGCATCTAGTAGTACCATCTTTAAAAGCTTTCATTTTGAAAAATCACTTGTTTTTTTTTTTTTCTATCCTGTTCATTGTGATGTAGTCTCAGTTTTATCAGTTCCCCCCACCCCCAAAAAGGGATCAGCACTGAGTGTGAAATGTTCCTGTTCCTCAACAACGATGGGCGCTCCATTTTCACTTTTGTTTAGTGGAAGTAATAGATAACAGTATACGGAAGAAATAGAAAACGGTAGCCCAAGTTAGTGAAAAATCAGAAATAGGAAAATGTTCAAAGGAAATTAGCCAAAAAATAGATAAATCTGAAGGGAAAATTTTCATATAAATCAGTGAAAAATCAGAAATAGAAAGTGGAAAATTCAGGAAGTAGCTAAGAAATTAGAAGCAGAGAGGAAAATAGCAAATAGAGCATAACACAGACAAAGGAAGTAGCTAGGAAAGACTTTGAAGTAGGAAATAGGCATGACAAAGCTGAAAAGTTACACATTTAGACAAAATCACAGACCAGATTAAAGATGCAGTAACATAAAAGAAATGAAGAAAGTTCAAATTTCTTTGGAAAAGGAATAGATATAGTAGAAGTTCAAAATGTAAGAAAAGAAAGAAATTTTATGCCAATCTTACAAAAAACAGTGAAATGTAGTGCAGTGTAATTATCAACATTAGACAGGAAATAAAATGAACTGAAAACTGAATAGACCAAAAACAGACTCTTGGAAATTCATATAAATTTAGAAGAGAGATGGATGGGAAAAAAGATGTATATCATAATAAATCTAGTATTTATCTCGAAAGGAAAAGAGTTATCAATAGGAGACAAATAGATAGTGTAAAGTTAGGATTTTTCTTGGCCAAATGTATAGAATCTTTTATAACTGAATATACTCAAGAATGAAATGGGGCACTTTGATATTGGAATTATGGTTGTATTACATTGATAATTATTTTATAAAGAAATAATGGGAAAACAGAGAAATAATTTCAATACTAAAAATCAATGAACATAAAAAGGATGAGTTACAAAATCGGTTCGTAGCTAAGAAGTCATTAGCAAAGGTAAGTTATGTTGGAAGAAGCAATTAGTTAAATGTCATAGTAGTAAAGATAATTAAATTCCAAGAAACTGAGAGCAGAACACCAATGAGCTCAAGGCTCAATTCCTGGCGAATCAATTAAACCTATAGATTGCTGCAGGTCATTTCTAAGAATTAGCGATGGCAAAATACTTAGGATTAGCAAGTCAAAGAGAATGAAAAGCAGATCTCACAATGTTAATAGGAAGCTATAATTTGGCCAAGTAGAAAACAAGAACTACCCAGAACTTAGGGTAATGTAAGGGGACATATTTCAGAAATTTGGTTACTCTCTTGCCTTTTGCAAGATTCTTGTTACACTGATTGTAGTGCATTACTAGGTTCATTAGCAATTTAGCGCATTGATAAGTGATTCACCATATAGCAGTTTACTGAGTCGTGGCAACTCTTAACTCTTTACTTCATGACAGAAATAAATTGTGCCTAAAACATAAAGCTCTTAATACTCTGGAAGTTAGCAGATTTATTATAATTTGTCATGCTTAAGGTGGCTGTCTACTGCCTCTACAATCAACAAAACGCATTGATTCAACACAAGCTCAACAATGTCACCAGTTAACAAGTGTTTCCACTGGTCAACAAGCCTTGCAAAACATGTTGATTCAACATTTCTTGGCTAAACAAACTTGTCTACCACCTGCACTGGAAAACATGTAATACTCCTGATTATTTGTGTGCAGATTATCTGGTTTGCGCAATATCTGAGCATCCTCCCCCCAAATTATTGTAATTGTTTTTCTTTAAGAAACAGCAATAAAGGACCTGCCGCATGAAAATAAGTGACATTTCCACTGTTTAAATGATCACCATGTGACAAAAAAATACCATTTCCATTGTTACTGGTCTGCCTGTTCCGTGTAAATTAAAAACAAGTTGTTTTCTGATGTTAGTCAGCAAGTAAGTGTCAACGAAGCAAGTCAAAAGAAATTTGTAAAAGAGATTGAGAAGAAACAAAAACATTGACATTAAAATAAAAATTAGAATCAAGATCTGAAAGATTTGAGAAGAGAAAACTGTTGCAAAACTAAGTGCTGATTATGGGATTAGAGTGCACACTGTTATGGACATTAAAAACAATAAGCAGAAAGTGTAGGATTTTATCAGGAATTTTGATTCTAATCCTGGGCCATCTGCACGAAAAAGCATGAAGAGATCTACATTCTGTGACTTAGATGCTGTTCTTTTACAATGGTTCAGCCAAAAACGAGCAGAAGGTATTATTGTTTAAAGCGTAATGTGTGCCGAAAAAGCTAAATTTTTTAATGAAGCTCTAGGGTTAGAGGCAGAATTTAATGCCCCATCTGGTTGGTTAACTTCGCAAACTTACTGTGCAAGGGGAGCGACTTAGTTCTAATGTTATTGCTGCTGATTACTTATGCAAAGAGTTCCAGATATTTATGGAAGAAGAGAATCTCACATGAGACCAAATTTATAATGCAGAAAAAAGTGGTCTGTAATAGAAAGTCTACCAACAAAACCCTTGCTTTTAAGAGTGAAGCTCATGCACCTGGATATAAGTCATCTAAAGAATGCATTACAACTTTATGCACTACTAATGCTTCTGAAAACTATGAATAGAAACTACTAATGATTGTAAAAGCAAAAACACCCCAAGCATTCAAGGATATCGAAGCTAAGGATCTCCCTGTGCATTAATACAACAAAAAAGGAGCATGGATGAATAGTGAAATTTTCAAAAACTGACTAGCTTGAGGGAACAGAAGCTAGTACTGCTGATTCGCTAACTGATTCTTTGTATGAACATCTCATATGTTCTTTTAGCCTTGTTTCCAGAGTTCTCTCAGCTCTGTCTATATATACTAGATTTCGGTCGCTGCAATCTATTTGATATATTCCAGCTAACTTTTCTCTAAGGATAGAGTCTTTTGTTTTGTTGCACAGTAGTTTTTGTACACTATGGTGATTCTGAGAAGCTAAGGTGGTTTTGCTTTTTGAAGATTTTTTGAAATCTATGCTGCGCCCAAGGATGGTAAATGAACTTCCTGTATGTTTGTGGTTCTTGTGGATTTTGGAGTGCTGTGTTGCTATTTCTCGAATATGTTTCTGTCTTTCAAATTCTTCTTATCTATTGGTAACCATTTTTTATGGCTAGCTGTATGATGTGTTGATATTCCTCATTTTCCAGAGGTAGGTGTACCAGTCTGTGGGTTGTGCTATTTAGGACAGCATGTTTGTATGCTATAAGATTGTGCTTTCAGTGTGGGTGAGCTTTCTGAAGATGCCGAAAGTAAGTTTATTGTGATTTCTAATGATTTTAATATTCAGATAGGGTAACGAAACATTTTCTTCTTTTTCTACAGTGAATTTTATGTATCTTTATTGTAAATTTAACAATTTTAGGGCATCTTCTGCAAGTTTTATTGGAACTATGGCAAAAATAGTATCTACATATCTGTACCATGTTTTGAAAAGTTGTGGGAAACTGTTTGTGATTTGGCATTCAAAATAACTCATATATAATTCTGCACTGCGCAAGCCTCAGTCACCTTTCTTAACAGACGTCCTGTGACTGCAACCACCGAGTTTCACAAGCAAAATGTTGACAGATTGATTCAGGATGATCGTCGTATCACTCAGAGAGAAATTGCAAGCACAACTGGCATTTCACAAGAACGTGTGGGTCACAAGAAGTGCACCCTTTGTTTGTCACGCAAGTCAGATGTTTCCACCTCAACATCTTTAAACTTACTCGCCCAACGACGCACAGTACTCACATCAACACAATCACCATAAACTGCTTTCATTCTCTGATGAATCTCCTTTGGGGTGACACCTTCTGCTGTCAAGAATTCAATGATTGCACCTTGCTTAAATCACATTGACCGACAGTCTGTGTGGATTCCATACTTTACACTGTAACACAACTGTTCAATGTTAAGGCTTCCCACCAACTGGAGCTGTAGAGAAGAGGCTACGGAACAAGCCAGTGCCTACTGCATACCAATGCTGCCATCTGTTGAAGAGTTATGAAGGTGGGGGCATTACTTTTCATTCAACCCTCGTACAATGACATTATTGCTGCAAGCAAAATTCAGTGTGCGAAAAAATGCCAACTCCTCTCAGAAGCAGATCAACATCAAGGACGATTTTAAGAAATAAACAAGCCAATATACTTATGCACAGAAATAAAATAAACTTTTGAACAAAGAATACATGTTGAAAAAAGCTTTTAAATGTAATTTTCTAGTTACATAATATGTTGTACCTTAAAAGCATTAAATTATGGGTTTCTCGATTACTCATGTTTTTCAATTATTTGTGCTTCTTCTCTCCCACATTACCCTGGATAATCGAGGGTATATTATATGCCAAACCATGAGCAGACCTTACTAATTTCAGCAGAGTGGGTGAAGAAATCAACACAACAGCTGTTAATGAGATTCATGCAAAGCCCTTCATCTGAAATATATCCATAAAATACTAGAGAAATAAAATCCAGAACATTAAATATTTATGTGAGCTTTCCCATATGAACTATGTACATAACATATAGAACAGGTATTATATTGCACCTAAAAATTTGATACTGAGATTTCACTGGAAATACATTTTTTGGGACACTCTAAATCAAAAAAAAGGCATTTTTAGAAACATTTTAATATCTGATGAGGGGGGGGGGGAGGCAGCATGGCTAAAAAATTAGAAGTCGTGAAATACCAAACTTGGTTTTTAAGTTTTGTATCTTCCAAGAATGCAACATTAAGAATTTCAAGAAAACTCCCCCACCGCTAACTACCCTTTAAATGGAAAAAATTTCAAAAAATTTGATTTTCTCAAAAATGGCTCTAGTGATTTTAATTAAAATCTGTTATATTCAAGATATTTACATGAAAAATAAAATATATATCTAACTTTCTGGGAACAGTCTCACCTCTTTATTTTGGATGAATTTTTCTGAAGTTTGCATAACTAGTAAACCATAAGAAATAAACAACAAATTACTACACAAAACATGAAGATCTGCTTAAAACACACCATTTATGTCTTGTAAATTTTTTCAAGGAGTCGACAGTTTTTTAAATATTCCTTGTTATTGGTTTCAGTTTTAAACTACTTAAAACTTTTCTTACATGGGAACTTGTCAACTCCTCCAAACTAAAAAATGGATTTCAACCTCATAGCAACCACATTTTAAAACTTTTGACGTCGGTTTAGCCTAGTGTATTCCCTAATTTACCTTCTACTGATAAGGAACTAGGTAATAAGAGCATTTCTGTTAATGTTTATCTCCATTAGCATGAAGTAGATAGAACAATAAGCTTATTAACAACAATTTGTTACACAATATACAGAGTCATGTGATTGGAACACATCAGATTTTTTAAAAAAGCTCTGTGTGTATGTGTGTGTGCTGCTGCATAAATCAAAAGCGAAAAGCCTGTTAATATTTAAGCTCTTCCAAGGGTGACACACAAAGCTTTTGAAGAAAATATTTCTACTCCAAACTACCTTTAACATGGAATATTTTTCAAAATTTTTTATTTTCTCAAAAATGGCTCTAAGAATTTTGATTAAAATTACATATATTAAACATATTTACATGGTAAATAAAATGTATATATTGATAGAGTATTTTTGAATTGGATTTGTAACACTTTAAGTATCACTTACGAATTGTTTTGCCAAACCAACTTCGAAGCCATGAGGGGTTCATTGTTGATGGTTTCTCAGTGAGAGTTGGATTGTTTGTGTAGCTCGTATGCATTTAACAATGTTTATTGATAATATTGTGAATTTATGCAGGTTATTAATTAGTAGCTTTGTAAATTTTGTTAGTCAATTTTTATTTTATACTTGTATTTCATTTGCACTTATATGTAATTGACTATCTCAGAAACTATTGACAATAAAGGATATTAATTTTTTTATGTTAAAATTTTATTTTGATTAAAATGAAGTAAATAAGGAAATAAGCTAGGGTGACCATATATCCTGCTGGTTGTGATGACACGTGGAAAAATCAAATATGTCCTTTTTTTACTTTCTCTACACGTACTATGTACATAGTGTATACAGAAGATATTGTATTCCACTGAAAAATTTGATGTCGAGATTTCACCGAAAATATATGTTTTGCGTCCCTCTGAATTAAAAAAAATTGTGTGTGTGCATGCGTGCGTGTGTGTGTGTGTACAGCTAAGCTCAAAAACGAAAAGACCGCTAAATACCAAACCTAGCATTTAAGTTTTGTATCTTCCAAGGATGCGATAAAAAGATTTTCAAGAAAATCTCCCCACCCCCAACTACCCTTTACATGGAACTTTCCTTGAAAATTTTCATTTTCTCATAAATGGCTCTAATGATTTTGATTAAAATCTCTGATATTTAGGATATTTACATGCCAATAAAATTATATATCTTGAAGACTACTTCATTCTGAATGAATCTTACAGATTTTTTTATAATGCTAAACCGTAAGAAATGGAGAAAAACTTACCACACAAAAAATGTAGAGCACATTAAAACACATAATTTATGTTATATACATTTTTTTCGTGGAGCTGATCGTTTTTGAGATATTCCTTGAGTTTCTTTTAAACTTTGAAAAACATACTTTTCTCATACAAGAATTTATCAACTCCTGTCCATACAAACAAAGGAACTTCAGTCACATAGCAACCAGCTTTTGACTATCACTTTAACCTATGGTACTCCCTTATTTTGCTTCTACTTACAAGGAAACTAGTAATAAGACTATTTCTGCTAATTTTTTCTCGATTAGCATGAAGTAAATAGAAGCGTAAGCTTTTTAACAATAATTTGTTGCAGAGATGTAGAGAAAGTCATGTGAATGGAACACATCAGATTTTTTAGAAATGTCATGTGAAATATCCTACTTTAAATTTAAGTTGTAAGTTTAAGCTTTAAATCACTAGTTCTAGCGTTTTTATTCATTGTATAATTTTATTGTAAGGATAATAATCAAGTTTAATTGTCATTGTTTATGACAATATGGCATCGACTACATTTGTATTCAGGTTGTCCGCTCGGGTTTTACGCTCTGCCTCTCTGTGGTTTATTCATTATTGTTTATTTATTCACTTTGGTACTGTCGATTGGCTTTGTTACCTGTCTTTTGTTACAATTCTCTGCTACAGTCGCTTTTTTAGGATGGCACCAAGAAGAAAATGTGTTTTAAATTTCGAACTTCAGTCTCTGTATCCTTTCATAAAAAGGAAAAAGACAGAGAGTGATGTATATTGTAAAAAATGTTAGGCAATTTTTTCGATAGCAAACAGATCTGGCTTTAGTTTTGGTGTTTTCTGAGCACAGATAGAAGCTTACAAAGAAACAGATTTAGAATATTGTTGATATTTTTTTTTTTTATTTAACTTTTATGGGCATATCAAGGACTTTGCTTTAGATACAACTGCTGGTGTTTTCTTGCTGAACTGTAGGGTTTCTTAACATTGATTTTTTCAATTTTAAATTAATAAATAGACACATATTCACTCTCACATGCATACTTACAAACTCTGTAGGGACAGAGAATAACTACAGTTAAAGAAAACTTCCATGCCCCAGTCGGCGATCAAACATAGGACCTTTGCATAAAAAGACAGAATGCTTAACATTTGACTGCAGAGGAATTCTGGATATTATTGTGGCAGGTAAAACACAGGATTTCAATAAGGTATCACAGAAGATTCAGGGTCTCCTCACAGTTCAGTAACCAAAAAATTTTGGAATGTTGGTCATAAAGGTACAAGCATTTGATTGGATCACATTTCTGGCAAATATCTAAAGCATTATGGCAATACATTTCCTGATAAAATTGGAGCTTTGGATTATGCTTCTATCTTATTGAAGAATCCGAAATTTCATGTAGACTAAGCATTCCCAGGAAAGATACTGTTGATGCAAAATGTTCTGGTTCTATTAGCAAACAAAATTCTGGTGTCTGTAGAAATAATAATAATAATGATAATAATGTGTTATTTCTTAGGGTTGAGGGTAAAGGACAACCATGTGGACCCTTGTATTTTGACAAGGAATGTATGATAACACAAAGATATTCTGTCCAGGCAAAAGAGGGCTTTCCAAAAAAACTAAGGATAGCTATACAATACTTTGTTTATTGTAATTTGTATGGTTGTGCATTATAAACATTTTCAGGAAGATAATTATGAGCAGACAGAGCAGCTAAAATGATGACGATGATAATGGACAGGAAGGAGGTGTATTAGGGAACAGGGACCGCAAAAAAGAGATGAAATAGCAAGAATTTTTATAACAAAAGCAATATAACAATAATATATTTTATTTAACAGGAACTACAGATGTTTTAATACGTATAAGCCTTTGAATTATTATTTCAGTTAAGTTATTATGCAGGCTAATAAATTATTACTTTCATTTGTACAATTGAAAAATTATCATCTTTATCTTTTTATGGCACTCGAAATATAACACTTCTTATGTTCTGCAATAGAATAGTTCTTGCACTCCTGAACACAGTGGAACTTTTATAGAAGCATAATTTTCTACGTAAAAAACTGAATGAATGATAGATATGCAAAATAATCCACTTTCAATGTTTTATTTTTAACTTTTACTGTTTTCATAGGATTTGTTTCTTCTGCTAAGTTCAAGGACTTTCTTTTCCATTCTTTCAGGTGTATAGGCTTTTTGACCTTTCTAAAGTATTTGCTTTTTACTTTCTCTACACATACTATGTACATGGTGTATAGAGAATGTATTGCACTCCACCCAAAAATTCAATACCGAGATTTCACCGGAAATATGTTTTAGGGTCCCCTGTATCCATAAAAAGCATTTTCAGAAAAAGGTCCATGTGTGTGTGTGTGTGTGTGTGTGTGTCTGTGAATACAGTAACTCAAAAACAAAAAGTCTGTAAAATACCAAACTTGGTACTTAAGTTTAGTATCTTCCAGGGATATGACACGAAGATTTTGAGAAAAATCCCCCCACCCTAAACTACCCTTTACATGGAACTTTTTTCAAAAATGTTGATTTTCTTAAAAATGGCTCTAACGATTTTGATTAAAATATTGTATATTAAAGATATCAAATCTCAAATAAAATGTATATCTTGAATTTTCTGGGAATAGCCTCTGAGACTACTTTATTCTGGATGAATTTTAAGGAATTTTGCATAACTGCTAAACCTTAAGAAATAGACAAAAACTTGTCACACAAAAAATGTAGAGCACGTTAAGATTCACAATTTAAGTTATATGTTTTTTTTTTTTTTTTTTTTTTTTGTGGCGTTGATTGTTTTGAGATGTTCCTTGTTATTGGTTTCAACTTTGAAAAACTTATACTTTTCTCATACAGGAATTTGTCAACTCGTGTCCACACAAACAAAGGAACTTCAGTCACACAGCAACCAGCTTTTGACTAACATTTTAACCTATAGCACTCCCTTATTTTGCTTCTATTTGCATGTAAGCAAGTAATAAGACTATTTCTGCTAATTTTTCCTCGAATAGCATGAAGTAAATAGAAGCATCGGCCTTTTAACAATAATTTGTTGCAGAGATGTAGAGAAAGTCATGTGAATGGAACACATAAGATTTTTTGTTTTATTCTGCTTTTCATATTGCTTATTTTCATAATCAATCTTTTCATTAGAATCCAAATCAAGAATTTTTGTTGAATCTTCTTTAATTCTGGCCATTGCAATAGAATTCCTTTTCTAATTTTCTGACAATTACAATTTCATTAAATAGCTGTTTAAAACATCTGCAAAACATAATAAAAAATGCAATGTTTCTTTTTCCATTTTGACAGTATAAACTGAATCATAAATGCTGCAATAAGCTTTTCCATACAAGCTGTTTAAGCACAGACAGCAGTGTCATGTGTGTTGCCCTCCGTGGTGTAATGGCTACCATTCTACTTCATACACCCAAGGTCGCAGGTTCAAACCCGGTGGAGGATGATGGATTTTTTCGGTTGTAAAAATCCTTAGCATGCCTTCCTTTGAAAGGGAAGTAAAACCGTTGGTACCATGTCGTAGATTTATGGCAGGTAAAAGAACCTCAAGCCTGATAGAGAGGCCTCTGAGCAAAATTAAGCGGTCTTTCATGCCCAATTTAGAATGGGACACTGAGAACCATAGCCACTTACATTTTTAGTGTCATGTGTATGGGATGCGGGAAACATATCTCAATTTGGAGGAGAAACTTTTATTCATAGGAAATTAACGAGACACGTCAAGGTTGCCTGCTTCTCACATTTTCTGATACTGCCAGCTGTGCCTTACTTTTCTTTGTACTATCCAATATGTTTTCTATCTGACATTTATTTATATAGGTGTTACATTTCTTTAGTGTCTAAATATTATATTTCATGACAAAATTATATTTCGTGGTGAATTGCATAATGAGTAATTTTTAAGTTCTTGAAATTTAATTTAAAAGGAATGACTGGAAACCCTTTATTTCACTTAGAAATGTTATACCAAGCATGGTATAAACATACTATGTAATTCAAAAGTAGAAAAATAAATAAATATGTACTTGTTTTAGAATCCAACCATTCGTCACTTTAAGCATGCAGCTCTAGTCTTTTATGCTCCACCAAACAGTGTTTTGGCAAAAGACAGGTATATAAAACAGCTACCTTGCCCAACAGTAATAAATCTGTTTTATGAAATTCCATCTCTAGTATTCAGGTATTTCCCATGCTTTTTAAAAATAGTTGAGTTGCCTATAAATTCAATTAAATTAGTCTAGTGCATTATGCACTACTGCACATTCTGATATTAATAATAAATAACCAAAACTAAACAAAAACTAAGTAACTATAATTTTTATCAATAGAATGCTGATTTTGGTTCATATCACATATAAACTTTCCTGCTGTGAAATTATAACATTAGCATGCATATTAAGCTTTTACTGCTCTATTTTTCTTAAATAATTATGTTAAAAAAGCCACGTCTCTAACAGCTAAAATCAGGTACTATATTTAAGAAATAAAATTTTGGAAAAATAGGAAGAATATTCAGGAAAGCTTGTTTGTTTTAAAGGTATTGTATTTTATAGTCATGGTATTTCTGATTTAACAATCATTCCAATGTATGAAACTATCTAACTTTTTGCAAGTTAAACAATGAGCAAGAAAAATTTATTGTTAGGAAGAAGAAAGAAAGAAAGAAAGGAAAAAGGAAAAAATAAGAAAGACAGAGTAATTATTTTAACTTGCTTTAACATTAGAAAAATGCACAAGAATCTTATTTGTTTGTCCCTCATTAATTTTGGTTTCTGGTTTATACAGATTATTTTTTACTTTTTCAGCATATGTGCATATGAGTGCATACGGTTGTAATGTTGGCACTACAGATAATACAGAGCATTGGCGTAAGTCACATACTTAAACATAAAAAAAAATAAATAAATAAATACATTAAAAAAAAATAAAAGGAAAGAAAAGAAAACTGAGATTTAAAAAATCATGTTTCATTCATTTCCATATGACAGGTTCTTTCTTCTACTTTTGCAATGATCCAGATTTCATTACAGTACATCAAAGTTTATAATGATTTAATAGCTTATTTCCTAATTATCACATCTTCATTAATTCAGATTATTTCTGGTACCACCGAGTAAGGATGAACAAGTTTCTTGTGTACATGCAACACTTTCTCTTCTTTGCTAACAGTACTGTCTACAGTCCTAATCACCCCACACCATGCATTGTTAGTTATCTGAACTTACAGTTTTGGCTTGAACATGAAATCTACAGAAGCTGCAGCAAAATCTTGTTTGAAGATATCCAGTCTGGGATGGACTCTCTTGAGTGTGTCAAAACAACTTTTATTTGGTATTATAGATGGAGCAAATGATATTCCTTCTTCTTCTTCTTCTTCATTGCTTGCTTCTGTTAACTTAAGCAATGCATGTTTCAATGGCCATATCCAGTTCTCATTGATTCCTGAAAAATAAGCATTTTGCTGTAGATGCAATGTGTATGTCATCAAAGTCCTACATAAGATGGTTTAGACTCATTCAGTTTCTAACAGTCATCAAACAAGAAGCAACAATACCTGCATTTGGTGATTAATTTGGTCCACATATACCAACAATTCTTCACATTAAGGCAACGTGCTCTAAGTTAACTTAAATACAGCAGTTTAATATTACATTACATTCAAATATGCGAATATGCAAAGTGCTAATATTTTTACTTTCTCTAGCCCCGGATGTACAATGTACATCGGGATAGAGAAGTTTTGTATTCCACCCAAAAATTCGATGTCGAGATTTCACCGGAAATATATGTTTTAGGACCCCCTGAGTTCAAAAAAAGCATTTTCAGAAACAGGTCCATGTTTGTGTGTGTGTGTGTGTGTGTGTGGACAGCATAGCTCAAAAACGAAAAGACGGTTGAATACCAAACTTGATATTTAAGTTAGGTATCTTCCAAAGTTGCGACACAAAGATTTTCAAGAAAATCCCCCCACCCTTAACTACCCTTTAAATGGAAACATTTTCAAAAATCTTGTTTTTCTTAAAAATGGCTCAAACGATTTTGATTAAAATACCACATATTAAAACCACTTCTATCACAAATAAAATGTATATCTTGAATTTTCTGGGAATAGCTTCTAAAGTCCTGTTTATTCTGGATGAATTTTGCTTAATTTGACATAACTACTAAACCATAAGAGATAGATAAAAATTTACTATACAAAAAATGTAGATCTTGTTAAAATACACAAGTTATGTCATATACTTTTTTTTGTAGAGCTTAGCGTTTTCAAGGTATTCCTTGTCATTAGTTTCAGTTGAGAAATACTTATACTTTTCTCTGATGGGAATGTCCGTTTCTCTTTTGTTTTACTCCTAGTCAAGCAAAGAAGCGATTTGCAATGACAATCGCATAACGATAGCTTTTAAAACATTTGACTAGCACTTAAGCCTAGTGCATTCCCTTAGTTCCAGTCTACTTATAAGGAACTAAGTAAAAAAATTCTGCTAATAATTATCTCGATTAGTGGGGTGTTGGAAGAAGAATCATCTTTTGTAAGAAGTTTGTTTGTAGAGTAGCTAGAGAAAGTCATGTTTCTTTTGCCAGACTCCAAGGCATCACTGCTGTCCACTGATGCAAATTCACTGGATGGTTGAAGATGGCAACGTAAAACTTATTAACTTCCTCTCTCATGAGAGTGCAAATAATTCTAGCAGTTATTATAAATCAGTAGTTGTAAGCTTTCATGGCCGGATTCCAAATTATAGCTAGAAGAATTTTCCGGGCTGAGAAGCCATGTTCTGCTGGAGTTTTCAGGTCCAGACGTTTCATTCACAACTGCGGAGAACATCTTCAGTGGCGTGTTCTAAGTCTTCTCGGTGAAGGTTTGGTTGCAACTGACTCGTTGGCTGAAATAGCGGCAGTATTTATACTCAGGTTGCTGTCACCTACTCTTACAGACAGATACCTGAATAAAAATTCCAACCATCACAGACAGAAAAGAGCCTGATAAAGACCCTTGTGGATCGTGCCACCCACACATGTGAACCGGTTTCATTACAACAGGAGTTACGTCATCTAGAACACGCCTTATGTGCAAATAATTATACAACACAAGAGCTCTACGTCCAAGCAAAGCCAAGTACAAGAACTACCAAAATGCAAAGGCACTGTCTTCCTGCCATATTTCTAGAATATCACTGACAAATGCTCGAGCACCATGATATTAAAAGTGTTCAAGCCGACCAGACAGATAAATACATCATTATGCTCCGCCAAAGACCCCAGGGACCTGCTTACTTCGGCTGGCGCATATCAGATCCCCTACTCTTGTGGTGCGGTATACATGGGTACCACGCAACATAGCGTCAATACAAGAGATGCTGTCTAGGTCAACCCGAGAAGTCTGCGGTCGCTGAACATGCTGCAGAAGGGGATCACATAATTCAATATCATAAAACAGCCGTTCTCTCATCTATGCCCTATTACCATGCTAATGTGAAGCAATATACATTTATAAACAACCCAATAACTTTAATAGGAAAGCAGAGATTCAAAAACTGGCATCCGCTACTTGAGAACATCAAACAGGCACAAACCCAACGAGATCATCCGAACCAAACCGAAATCAAAAGCACTGGAGTGGCTAACCACCTCCCTCCACCACCCCTGCACATGCAGCTCCAGCCGGACCAATCTTGTGAGACAGCCTGAGTATAAATACTGCCGCTATTTCAGCCCACGAGTCAGTTGCGACCAAACCTTCACCGAGAAGACTTGGACCATGCCACTTAAGATGTTCACCACAGTTGTGAACGAAAAATCTGGACCTGAAAACTCCAGCAGACCACAGCTTCTCAGCCCAGAAAATTCTTCTAGTTATAATTATTATAAAGATTATTCTTTAGTGAAATTATTGCTAGTTTTTGGATATCCATGTGAAAGCAAACACTATAACTATTCTTGCAAATAAATTAATTTATGTGCTGGAAAAATATGAAGACGGATTGATAAGATTTGTAAATCTCAATGAAATGGCCTGAAATTTTGTTAAATGTTATGACTGTTGATAAGCATAATTTTGAAAAGGCTTTGAAATACTGCAAACAAATGCAGCACAGAGCTCTCTGTTGGCAGCTTTTTTACTTTCTCTACATGTACTATGTACATAAAGTATAGAGAAGATATTGCATTTCACCCAAAAATTTGATACCAAGGTTTCACTGGAAATAGACATTTTAGGGTTCCCTGTATATAAAAAAAAAAAAAGGTCTGTGTGTGTGTACATGTGCATGCATACACGTGAACATGATAGCTCAAAAACAAAGAGTCCGTAAAATACCAAGCTTGGTATACAAGTTTAATATCTTTCAAACATTTTGAAGAAAATCTCCCTACCCCAAACTATCCTTTACTTGTAAAAATTTTCAAAACTTTTGATTTTCTCAAACTGGCTGTATTAACTGGCTTGATTAAAATACTGCACATTAAAGATATTTACGTGATAGATAAAATGTATATCTTGAATTTTTTGGGCATAGCCTCTGAAGACCTCTTTATTCTGGGTGAATTTTGCTTTATTTTGCATAACTAGTAAACTGTAAGAGATAGACAAAAACTTACTACACAAAATATGAAGATCTTGTTGAAACATACAATTTATAATTTATATCATACACATTCTTTCCTTGGAGTTGACCATTTTTGAGATATTTCTTGTTATTGGTATCAGTTTTAAAATACGTAAACTTTTCACATACAGGAATTTGTCAACTCCTGCAAAAAAAAAAAAAAAAAAAAAAAAAAAAAAAAATTATATATATATATATTGGATTTCAACTACATGGCAACCAGCTTTTAAAAGATTTGACTATTGTTTTAGCCTCGTGTATTCAATGATTTCCCTTCTAGTTACAAGAAAGCATTTCTTCTAATGTTTATCTCGATTAGCATGAAATAAACAAAAGAATAGGATTTTTAAAATAATTTGTTACAATTTTAACAATAATATGTATAGTAAGTCATATGAATAGAACACATTAGATTTCTAGTTATGGGTATATCACTGTTATACAAGATGGACAGAGTATTGTGCAGTGATAATGCATTTTTATTTTAAAAATTGAACTGCAACTCAAATACAAACTGAGCTAAAATGGGAACTCTGCAAGACTATTTTTATTGGATAAATGAACTTATAAGTGACCTTATAATCACTTCAGTTGCAGCATATTTCTGGAAACCCATTGAGGTATGTTCTGAAGAAAAGGTGGGTAGAATTATGGTATTGTGATAGAACACCTGTGTACTCACTTTTGCTAGATTGCTGAGACACTAGGCTGTTCAAATCTGAAGTAATCCAACAACAATTTAGTTAATGCTGTTTGTGATCCTGATGGTGAACCTGAAATATGACTGCATAAACTAAGTTTGTCTGATGAACCTCATTCAAAAGCTAATGTCAAGAAACCAAGACAAAAACCCTGGGAAAAAAAAAAAAAAAGTAATGTGTCTTACCACAAAAAGATAAAGGAGTGGCATTATCTATACAAGGAATTCAACCTTGTAAATCAATGACTGAGAAACCAGATGAAATCGCTTGTAATGAATAGAGAACTACACTTGGAATGACTGTGAAACCAGATGAAATCGCTTGTAATGAATAGAGAACTACTTTTGAAATGACTGTGAAACCAGATGAAATCGCTTGTAATGAATAGAGAACTACACTTGGAATGACTGTGAAACCAGATGAAATCGCTTGTAATGAATAGAGAACTACACTTGGAATGACTGGGAAACCAGATAAAATCGCTTGTAATGAATAGAGAACTACACTTGGAATGACTGTGAAACCAGATGAAATCGCTTGTAATGAATAGAGAACTACACTTGGAATGACTGTGAAACCAGATAAAATCGCTTGTAATGAATACAGAACTACACTTGGAATGACTGTGAAACCAGATGAAATCGCTTGCAATGAATACAGAACTACACTTGGACTAACTGTGAAACCAGATGAAATCGCTTGTAATGAATAGAGAACTACTTTTGAAATGACTGTGAAACCAGATAATCGCTTGTAATGAATACAGAACTACACTTGGAATAACTGTGAAACCAGATAAAATCGCTTGTAATGAATAGAGAACTGCTTTTGAAATGACTGTGAAACCAGATGAAATCGCTTGTAATGAATAGAGAACTACTTTTGAAATGACTGTGAAACCAGATAATCGCTTGTAATGAATACAGAACTACACTTGGAATAACTGTGAAACCAGATGAAATGCTTGTAATGAATAGAGAACTGCTTTTGAAATGACTGTGAAACCAGATGAAATCGCTTGTAATGAATAGAGAACTACACTTGGAATGACTGTGAAACCAGATGAAATCACTTGTAATGAATAGAGAACTACACTTGGAATGACTGTGAAACCAGATGAAATCGCTTGTAATGAATAGAGAACTACACTTGGAATGACTGGGAAACCAGATAAAATCGCTTGTAATGAATAGAGAACTACACTTGGAATGACTGTGAAACCAGATGAAATCGCTTGTAATGAATAGAGAACTACACTTGGAATGACTGTGAAACCAGATAAAATCACTTGTAATGAATACAGAACTACACTTGGAATGACTGTGAAACCAGATGAAATCGCTTGCAATGAATACAGAACTACACTTGGACTAACTGTGAAACCAGATGAAATCGCTTGTAATGAATAGAGAACTACTTTTGAAATGACTGTGAAACCAGATAATCGCTTGTAATGAATACAGAACTACACTTGGAATAACTGTGAAACCAGATGAAATCGCTTGTAATGAATAGAGAACTACTTTTGAAATGACTGTGAAACCAGATAATCGCTTGTAATGAATACAGAACTACACTTGGAATAACTGTGAAACCAGATGAAATCGCTTGTAATGAATAGAGAACTGCTTTTGAAATGACTGTGAAACCAGATAATCGCTTGTAATGAATACAGAACTACACTTGGACTAACTGTGAAACCAGATGAAATCGCTTGTAATGAATAGAGAACTACTTTTGAAATGACTGTGAAACCAGATAATCGCTTGTAATGAATACAGAACTACACTTGGAATAACTGTGAAACCAGATGAAATCGCTTGTAATGAATAGAGAACTGCTTTTGAAATGACTGTGAAACCAGATGAAATCGCTTGTAATGAATAAAGAACTACACTTGGAATGACTGTGAAACCAGATGAAATCGCTTGTAATGAATACAGACCTACACTTGGAATGACTGTGAAACCAGATAAAATCGCTTGTAATGAATAGAGAACTACACTTGGAATGACTGTGAAACCAGATAAAATCGCTTGTAATGAATACAGAACTACACTTGGAATGACTGTAAACCAGATGAAATCGCTTGTTATGAATACAGAACTACACTTGGAATGACTGTGAAACCAGATAAAATCGCTTGTTATGAATAGAGAACTACACTTGGAATGATTGTAAACCAGATGAAATCGCTTGTTATGAATACAGAACTACACTTGGAATGACTGTGAAACCAGATAAAATCGCTTGTTATGAATAGAGAACTACACTTGAAATGACTGTGAAACCAGATAAAATCGCTTGTAATGAATAGAGAACTACACTTGGAATGACTGTGAAACCTGATAAAATCGCTTGTTATGAATACAGAACTACACTTGGAATGACTGTGAAACCAGATAAAATCGCTTGTTATGAATACAGAACTACACTTGAAATGACTGTGACACCAGATAAAATCGCTTGTAATGAATAGAGAACTACAGTTGAAATGACTGTGAAACCAGATGAAATCGCTTGTAATGAATAGAGAACTTCACTTGAAATGACTGTGAAACCAGATGAAATCGCTTGTAATGAATAGAGAACTACACTTGAAATGACTGTGAAACCAGATGAAATCGCTTGTAATGAATAGAGAACTACACTTGAAATGACTGTGAAAGTGTCCCTCTCGACATATTATTCGGAAGATCCCAATAATGACCAATGTGACACTGCCACAGTAAGATTAAAATAACTGTATGTCTTGGGTATCTATCTTTACAATTAAATGGTGAGAAATAGCACACATATAGCATCGCTCAATGATTACCAAAGTTTTGTGGAGGAAGCAATATCAAGTCCATGGAATTGCTTAACATAGATCCTGTAGAAGGATAGACATGATAGCCAAACCACTCAGTTCATCCTCCAAATTAATTATTGATCCCTTCATCAAGATTGAATCACATCAACACTGGAGGAGATTTATCTTGAAAAATACAATGACCTGCCTTCACTACCATACTATGAAAAAATATCAACTGAACAACATGCTAGAGATATCATTCCCTCATTTTTGTGTGCATTGTTATTGAAGAGCAAATAGTATGAAATATTTTCAAACCTGTTACACCAAATACTGTTAGCCAAAGCATGAGGAAGGCAGTGTATGAAGACTAACACGTTCGTTCATTAGGGTGTTTAGTATATCCAGAGAGAAGTAAGCTAACTATAAATACTCATAATTCAGATTCTGTCATTTCAAATCTAAGTTCTTTTGCATTGCATTACTACTTTCTGCCAGAATCTTCCTTACAAGATGCTCAAAAAGAAAATTGAAAAAACTGCTATGGCATCTGTCACGTCTCAGTACTATTAAAAAGCAGTATAGGTGATCGATCAAAACATAACTTTGAAAGAGGATCTTCTTTCTTCCATTCTAGTAGAAACTTCTTTCTATGTGAAAGTCTGTAATCTTTCTCTCTGACGGCACTTCTCTCTTGCGTGAACAAATAGCAACTTCTGATTTATGGTCTTCAGTACTACAGCAATCTGAAATATTGTTCATTCTTATAACTTTCTCTGGGCTTCACATGAACTTCAAAGAAGCCTCCATGTGATCAAGATTACTTTCATGCTCCTGTCAGATTTGCCACTGTAACATCAGTTTCTCAGACCTTTTCATGTGGTGCAACATAATATTGTGCAGTTTTTCCACTCCCGTGTACTGCTCATAATTTTCTTCAAGAATTTGAAGTGCCATGGCAATAGTTAGCTGAATCATGAATGAATGCCCAGTAAGAAAAGATACAAAAGTGTAAAAGTACACAAACAGTAACTTTGACAGCAGATGAGCTAATAGAAGAAGTGTGTGTATGTGATCCTCCTCCTTTTTTCTAACAAATATATGGAAAGGTTGAGTCAGATTGACAAATTCAATGTCATAGCCAGGATTTGAACCTGGTCTCCATTCAGTTGTTCTAACCACTGAGCTACAAGATGGCACCAGTAGTAGGTGTAGTGACATGAGCAGCCAGTCAAGTTTTAATGGCAAATTGTGAAAAAGAAGCAAGCAATATTCAATCAAAGGCGATGTGCAAAATTAACAATCAAACAACCACTGTAAATAAAGGCGGTGAAAAGAAACATGTGGATGATCCAAAAAATCAAAGTGAATCAGAAACATGTGCTACGTCTGTGACGAGTGAAACAATAGTGTAGCTTCAAATGGTGATCTCGTTAATGAGCAAAGATCTACTTAAGGCCCAAAATGAGATAAATATTTTAAAAACAGAAAATGAAGAGCTAAGAAATAAAACAATGGATGAAAACAGAAATCAAAGTTTTTCATTGGTAACAGAAAAAGATCTATAGGACCTCAACCGGCCGAGCGAAGCGTTACAAGCGTCATAACAAGAAACAGGTTTGAAATTCTGGACAAGTTAAGTGACAGACGTGCTCAAGCGTTTGATAATTCACTCCAAAGGAATTCTACAATGCATGAAGTAAAGAAGAAAAATGTGGAGATTCAATGCTAAAATTCGCGGGATAATAGTGCAAGGAAAAATGATACAAAACATGCTGTTTTCCTGGTATTAAAGTGATGGAGCTTCAACATCAAATGGAGACAATGAACTTGTGACAATCAAAGCCTGACGTGGTATTTATTCATGCTGGAACAAACAACATTAGGTGTGGTGTTCGGCCCCAACATATAATGGATGATGCTATGGATTTGATAAAGGCGATTAAAAGACAGTTTGGAGACATCAGAAACATAGTGAGTGGCGTACTGCACAGAAGAAACGTAAACATGAGGCATATCAGGAACATGATTGGATGTGTGGTGTAACAAACTGTTTGATGGTGGATGCTAATTTCAGTATAAATGATTGGGATTTTGGCAGGGATGGGATTCACTTAAAATGAAGGCGCTTGTTTAAGTTTGGAAGGTTATTAAACAATGCGATATCCATTCTGTTGATGGGAAACTAATAGAAAGAGAGGTGGATGCGTTTCCATTAGAAACTAGAAGTTCTGATGTGCATTTGGGTATTCATTGTACTGAATTACTGTAAAATCTTTCACCAAAATATTCAGGATTTGAGAAACAAAAAATATAATAAAAAAGTATTATTGAATTCAAATTTAAATTATGTAGATGCAATATGCCTAACTGAACACTGGCTGGAGGAACCAGAAATATATCAGTTTAGTTTACCAAATTATGTATTAACCAGTTTTTATTGCAGTAAAGTTAAGAAAAATGGAGGGTCATGTATATATGTAAAATTCACTGTTAACTTTATAGAAATTGATAAATTTAAGTACCTAAATCAGGAAGAAGACTTTTGAGGCCAGTATAAGTAAGTTAATGGTTCTAATTTGTGTGTATAGAAATCCAACTGGTAATGTCGTAGTTTGTCTACAAAATTTGGAAGCTATTTTAGAATTCTATCAAAATAAATATAGTAATTGTGGGAAGCACGAATATAAACTATATAACAGAAAATCCATGTAAAAGTCAACATTTTAAATGTGTACAATACGCAAAATGCAGTAAGAGTACCAACCAGAGTCTCTTTAGTGCTACTGCAATTGAACAGGTTATATTAAACACAAATAAATAGGTGTATGAAATTCAGGTATTTGACTCGGCACTATCTGGTCATTATGCTCAGGTACTGCAGTTAGCTATTCAAATGAGAAATTGCTTAAAGTGTTAGGCAAATTTGAATTATCTACACTTTTTATTAGGAACAGAAACCTGGGAAAATGTATATATGATCAAATCACTAAATGAAGCAGTAAATAAGTTCTTAGACATATTTAAATTTTACTTTGAAGGAGCAGTACCATTAGTCAAAATCCAGATAAATAATCAAAAAAATACATGAGTCACAAATAGATACAGAAATCAGCAGAAAGGTTAAGGTTCTTAAGTAAATATATTAGGGGAAAATAAAGTATCACAAGAATCAAAAACCTACTACTTGAAGTATAAAAAAATATATAGTAAGGTAATCAAGAAAGCAAAAAGGTTACAGTGTAATGATGGCTTAGCACACATGTGTTAATTACTCATTTGTTAGTTTTGAGAAAATCTAATTTTAAGTTTCAGAACTTTATTTCACAACAATAAAACATACAATTTCAGCAAGCAAATATCACAATGCAATCTTAAGTTCATTGTTGTAATTTTCTGTCAAGAAATGTATAATGTATAGCGTACAATAATGTCTTAAAGTTATTGTTATGCATACTTGAACACATTTGCTTTAAGAACCAGATGCACTTATCACATCTGTGCATTATGAAGATAGAGTAAAAATCTGAAACCTGCAATTAAAATGACTGCACAACACTTTTTTTTTTTCACACATTGGCTTACATTTCTTCATCTTCCTCTTCTGAAACCTCAGAAAATTGTTTAGCAGTTGGAATATATCTGTCATAAAATGTATCTTCTGAGATGTCATATTTATACTGAATAAGGGTAGGTTTACTTTTCTGCAACCTGATCTTCATTGAATCTTCAGCCAATTAACCTTTAAACTATTAGTAGTGGCATTAACATTGTTTATTGCTTTCCCCACCAATTTCTTGAGATCATAGAAACCTTCATAATTCTTTACCTTAATTTGATATGGGGAAGGATTAATTCTGGCTACTGAGACCAAGAGTGCCCATTCGTGAGTGGTATAGACTTTCATGTGCTTCCTCTTCCATTCAATCGTGGCATGCACAGAATCAGCTTTCAAAGAGTGCCCTGGTTCCATAAATTTTATGTCAACTGTCTTCGAATTTTTCTTTTTATTTACAGCATTCCAGTAGTGATGAATTGATTCCTATTTTGTCCACCGCAAGTATCACTGAAAATAGTTAAGTGGGTAAGAGAGTCAGATAAACTGAAGGCATACTTTAGGAGGCAACTTCCAATTTCTGTGCTACCTTTTCTTCCATTGCACTCATCCCATACATAGCAGTAACCATCATTTATGCTCATATCCTTTATAGTGAAATTGTAAACATTGAGTCTACGCTATAATAAATATCACAGTCTCCTGCATGAGGAACACTTAAAACAGCTTGAAGATCGAAAGTGATGGATCTGAAGCTTAAGCCTCTATCATCAATAGCGCGCTTATTATCCTATGCTTTCATTTGAATTTTCTCTTTTCTTATGGCTATTCCACTCTTCTTGAAAGGGAACTTTATCCTTAGCTGCGTGGTTAGCATTACATTTAGTGCATTGGTCCTTCTTTGTGATGTAAAAGGACAATGCTGGATCATATGAATTGAAAATACTGCGATAAACAAATAGGGAGACAGGTGTGATATTGCTCCTTGAATAGGCGATACATTAGGGTTAAATTCAAATCAGGTGACAAGTACACCTTTGTTGAGTCTTTATGGCAGTAATGCGACTCTAAACAGGGAAATGAATCTATGGAGTTTTTGCATGGTCCTTATGTTTTTGAGGGGTTGCATTGTGCGATGGCTATCTCTGTGCTCTGCCATCACATCCAGTGAATAGTCCAGTGTCACTTGTTTTCTTCATACAAAGTTCAATTACCCTATGGCTTATGGAAAAAGTGAAACATAAAAATTTCAAGCACACACGTCTCCTTTCACCATCTGAATGATGCAAATAAAATTTGCGGGAATTTATCCTTTCTTTTTGTGCAAAACTTTTTCTGTGACAAACTGGTTTGTTTACAATTAATGAGCTGAGGTAGTTTTGTTATACATCATCAGCTAGTTTCCAGTACTCTGTACACAAATCGAAAAGGAGTGCTTCGTTCAAGTTTTCACTGCACTTATATCTAGAAAAGAAGAAGTATAACCTTTAACTGTCACACCACACATTTTTTAAATTTTATTACATTAAAAAAAAAAAAAAGAAAGGAAAGACATACCTGCATTTCGAACAGTCAACCATCTTTGGTTTTTTTACTACAGTAAGTTTCCACTCCTATTGATATACTTGACCACCACCCTCAAACGTTTCACCATAGAGAGTTTCCAAGCACATTTATTTGCTTTTCTGCCCCTTTTCCTTGGCTTATTTGTCAAATTATTTTGCTTATTGTCGTTTTGTTTATTGGATCTATAAATATAAAACAAAAATACATTAATAAATAGTCAGCCTACAGGTCTCTTCAGTTTTTAGCCATTCAAAAGGAAAAGAACTTTGAATTAATTATTATTATTATTAACCTTTAAGTTGAGCATTATCATCATTGAAGTCATCCTCTACTTTGGATGATTTGGAACTTAATGTATTCGGAATGTATACATCACTGGGGCCTGAACTAAAATCTATGACTGAAGAAGTGTGTTCCTCTTCGGATAAATGCTCTGCTTGAGAACCACAAAAATAACTTTTGTTACTTCTTTAATTATTAATATACATTAACTAACACAGTTGATATTTAAATTAAACCGTTATTCAGCTCTCAGACATTAAAAGGCAATCAAGAAATTTGAAGAAATTAGATATTCGCCAAGATTAAAATAGATTGGATGATGTAATTTGACAAGTAATGACTTTCTATATTAAAAGATGAAGTAGCATTTGGTTATGCTAATAATTGAGCCGGTATTACATTAGTATATTTAATGGTATGTTTGATTAATAAATTTCCGACATGCCAACAATGCAGATATGTCCTCACAATTGACGGCATCGTTAACAATTATTTTAAATTTGTGACTATAATGAAAGCATACAATGTAAACTAAACTTACCTTGTGCAGAAGTAGATGCTTTATTATTAGCTAATGCCATTTCAACCAGCTTTTAGCCCGCACACTCATTTTATCCTTTCAAATCAAACTGGTGATCGCTACACATAGCTGAGGAAGGCTAAATAGGCGCCAAACCAACAGTGAGTATTTGCTGCCAACAGAGGGCACATTGTTGGAAGAGTATTCATTGCTGAAAACTTAAAAGCACAAATGTTGTAAATGAACACTTAACACATTTCGCCCACTGATTCTCAAGTGCACAAAAATGATAAATGCATTTATCACATTTGTGTATGTCAGTACAGTAATTAACACATCTTTCATGATAGAAAATAAAGGAAAACGCTTGATTTTCACTTATCACATTAGTGCACAAGAAAGAAATGCATTAAATGGTTGCAATGTTGCACTTAACTCATTAACCTCCAAAATGCACTTACTTACCTGTGCGCTAAGCACAATCATAATGGAGCAGTTAATACACCTAAATCATTGTGTGAAATAATCAAGGGTGAAACTAAAACTGAGACAAATATAAATAACTACTGTATCAAAAGTAATGGTCAAAACATAAGCAATCCTAAAGATGATGTTGAATTATTCAACAATTTTTACACAAGTGTTGCTGAAAATGTGCTAAAAAAGAATTCATTGGTGAGAATGGATAAGTTAAGTTTAAAATACCCTCTTTTTAATGCCAGTAACAACTGAGGAAGTTAAAGCAGTAATAAACACATTAAAAACAAAACAAAAAATTGGTAAAAAGTGTATTGGTTTTGTAAACAAATGTGCCTCATTTCTAATTGAACTGCTGTGCTATTTAACAAATCTTCCACTAACAAGTGGACTATTCCCTGAAAAACTAAATGCAGCAACGGTGAAACCTATCTACAAGAAAGGTAAAGAGAATGAAGTTGAAAATTTTAGACTGATATCAGTAACATCTACTTTTGCAAAAATATTCAAACAAATAATATATATAATTACTAAAATTCCTGGATATTTTTAAAATAATAAAGAAAATCAAAACAGCTTTAGGAAAAAGAAATCAATTAATTCTGCATTAATATATTTTGTTGAACAGATTTATGATGCATTAGATAATAAACAATTAGGATTAGTCTATTCCTAGATCTACAAAAGTGTTCAACATTGTGAATCATTTGCTTTTACTTCATTTCATCATTTGCTATCATCTGTATATGGTGTGAGAGGATTAGCTTTAAACTGATTTAAATCATATCTCGAAAATAGGAAACAATCTCTAGAAATAGAATATTTTGTCAGTAAAACCAATGAAATTAAAAAAGACCTCCCTGGTTTTAAAAAAATAAAATATGGTGTACCTCAAGGATCTGTCCTTGGGCCATTATTATTTATATTGTGCATAAATGACCTAGCTGATAAAGTAAATGTGAATGTGAATTTTTGCAGATGATACAAGCATTTTTATAACAGGGGCAAATGAAAATAAACTAATCATAAACATGTAATGTGCTACAGCATATTCAAAAATGGTTTAGTGCAAACTTGTTACTATTAAGTAAAGAGAAAACAGCAGCTCTAAACTTTCATAACAAACTTAATAAAAATGTTATATGTCCAAAAATTAAACTGGGCCAAGACTAAATAAAGTACATAAAATCTGATAAATTCTTGGGTTTGTTATTAGATGAAAATTTAAGTTGGGAAATACATATAGACAATCTGACTAAAAGGCTTAGTAAGATATGCTATTTAGTAAGGTCAGTCCAATTTATGTCCAGTCTGCATATTCTTAGAGTAGTTTATTTTGCAAACTTTCATAGTCTACTAGTATAAGGATTATCTTTTGGGGAAATTCTAAAAACAGTATTAAGGTCTTCAGGATGAAAGAAAGAAGAAGAAAAAAAAAAAAAAAACCTAGCTGTAAACCATATTTTAACAAATTTTAAAATTTACCTTTTCCATATATGTTTATTTATGAAACACTAAACTATACAAAAGGAAACTTCAAATCTTTCAAAACAAATGCTGAAGTTCATTCACATAACACCAGAGCAAAGAAAAATTTATTTGTAAATTCACATAGAACCAAACTGTATGAAAATAGCTTCACATATGCTGGTCTACATTTATACAACAAACTACCTCAATATATACAGAATATTGAATCCCAGCTAACATTCAAAAAAGTTTTGTTTAAATTTTTAATGGACAATAGCTTTTATGCTTTTTAATTTGTATATCAGGAACTGGTGTAAATTGTACAATTTGTAAAAATTATCTTTATGACTCAATTCTGCATATTCTTTCCTTTTATATTTAAATTTTGTTAAATCTTATATTTCTGTATTTTGATCTTGTATGCATCTTGATATAATTTTGTTTTTTTCCTGTATCTTGAATTGATGTGTCCTAAAACATGTATCATGTTTCTATGGATGAAAATAAATGCAATACAATGGCAACATGTAGCAAATTAGCTTCTAATCTGTACCTACAATCATCCCTCCTTACATTCAGTTTAGTTAACAACATAACAACGGAAAATGTGCATTGGTGTCAAAATATTCAACACTTTAAACTTACTTAAGACAACATTTCTCTACTAAAAATGACATAGTCTACTACACTATAGAACTTGAAAAGCTTAATTCCCATTACATCTCTCTAACATCCATTCAAAATTATCACCTCATTGTTTCAACTAAGCTCCACTAACTTCAAAGCCTTTCTTACTATGTCTTGGCCAACCTTCACTGTTTTCTTCTTTCCCTGCCCCCCAAATTTGAGTTCCTTGGAGGGTTGTAAATGATTCTTAAGACATAATCCCCACTCCCTAATTCAAATCCACGTTTCCTTACTTCTGATCTCCTCTCCTTCACTTTATTCTTCACTAGCAAACTATGCCTCCTCTTTTACTTTTGCTTTCCCCACTTTTAACCAAAAACTCCAAATCCTGCACAATAATTGCCTTTTCACCACCAACTGATGTTTTAGCTACCTCTAACAACCATAACTTTTGTAATATCTCTGACATGTCCATAACCAAAACCTTCACAATTCCAATACCCCAATTTTATAACTCTCTCCCCTTCCCCTCTTTGCTATTGGTAACTGTTCCTGTAATTGAACACTTGAATTCTATTCCTGCTGCTTAACATTCTCTGCATCACAATAAATGTTTTTCTGCTTGCAGAACTTCTGTCACTGCCAATCCTGAGTTGCAGTCCAGCATCTGCTTCTGCCAGCCAGCTGTCTTGATTCTCTTATCAATTCTCCTCAATACATGTTATTCCTGCCTAATCTTGACCATTTAGTGCTACACATTCTTGTGCTGGACTGTCAATCATATTCTCTCTAAATTCAACATATTCTGCAATGGACTTCTAACTTTCTCCCTAACAAATGTCCCTTAGTTCATTTATTCTGCAGCTCTTTGGTTATCGATGAATTTAGAAATAAATTCTTAACTGTGACTGCAATGGTAGATATTAACCGTTGCACACTAACATACCTTGAGAAAAATGAAAATGTAGTAAGATTGTTTCTGATCTGACAGTGTGTGCCATAAAACTTACTTCTAAAACTAATTATTAATAACTTATCTAACAGGGAGAAAACAGTATGCTGAAATGGCATATAAACAATTTCATCTAAATATGACCACATAAACTTGGGAATACCATAACCTCCTACTGCATATGCTCTATGTAAATAATATGACACATTTTAACACGAACAAAGCAATAGCATATGCGGATGATACATCTTTGATTTTTTGGCATAAATCAGAAATTAGTCTACAAAATAATATACATGAACAGATAAATTCTTTGGTAGCATATTTTAGGGGAAATAATCTAAAGGTTAACATGAGAAAAAGTAATGTAATGTTACTTGAACTTAAAAATAACAACAAAATCATTGTGACTATCAATGAAGAAACAATAGAGCAAGTAAAATTTATAAACTTTTTGGGCCTACAGCTAGATAGTAATTTAAAATTTCATAATCAGATAGATAAAATATGTAAAAAAATCGGATGTGTTACACTCACATGACTTTCTCTAGCTACTCTACAAACTTCTTACAAAAGATTATTCTTCTTTCTACACAATGCTAATTGAGATAAACATTAACAGAGTGTTCTTAATACTTAGTTCCTTATAAGTAGAAGGGAACTAAAGGAATGCACTAGGCTAAAGTGATAGTCAAATTATTTAAAATTTATCATTATGCGATTGTCATTGCAAATCGGTTCTTTGCTTGTCCAAGAATAGAACAAAAGAAAAGCGGATATTTCCTGTCAGAAAAGTATAAGTACTTCACAATTAAAACCATTAACAAGGAATATCTCGGAAATGGTTACCTCTACAAAAAAAAACGTAAAGGACATAAATTATGTATTTTGACGAGATCTACATTTTTGTGTAGTAAGTTTTTGTCTATCTCTTACAGTTTAGCAGTTAAACAAAACTCAGTGAAATTTATCCAGAATAAAGAAGTCTTCAGAGGTTATTCCCAGAAAATAAAATATATATATTTTATTTAGGATGTAAATAGCTTTAATACACATAATTTTAATCAAAATCGTTAGTCAATTTTGAGAAAATCAACATTTTTGAAAATTTTTCCATGTAAAGGGTAGTTTGTGGGGGAATTTTCTTGAAAACCTTCGTGTTGCATCCTTAGAACATACTAAACCCAAATACCAAATTTGGCATTTAACAGTCTGTTTGTTTTTGAGCTATGCTGCCCACAGAAACACAGACAGACATACATATGCGCAAGCTCGGACCTTTTTTGGACTTAGGAGACTCCAAAACATATATTTCTGGTGAAATCTCAACATTAAATTTTTGGGTGGAATACAATACCTTCTCTGTCCACTATGTGCATTGTACATGTGGGCTAGAGAAAGTCAAAATCAATTCAGCTATATATGTCACAAGGAAGTTATCCAAATATTTAACAACAGATATTCTAAAACTCTCTTATTATGGGATGATACACAGCCACATTAATTATGGAATTGACATTTGGGACAGTGCTGGATCACTAGTTTAAACAGAATATTCATAGTTGATTGATGTTTGGAGGAATTTAGTAACAGTGACAGTCAAATTATATGTTTTATTAATTTGTTGAGTTGGTTTTTTAACACTACGTCACTTACATTGTTATTATGAGGGACTAGTTTTGACAGCATAGAATATTCATACTTCAAAAATGAGCCTAAGAATCATAAATAATATAGACAGCACGGTATCATGTAGAAGTATTTTTAAAACACAAAATATATTATTGGTTGCCTCCCTCTGTGTGTATAAGGTTATTCTTCTGATTTTAGATGAAAGATATACTGACTACCACTGTTATAATATAAGAAACCAGGATAATATTTTTAGAATAGCTACTACAAGGAAAGGATCCTTTTATAATTGGTGGTATACTGTACAGCAAACTCCTTCCACAATTAAAAAAGAATAACTTTAAACCAGCATTAAATAAATATCTAATTGAAAGATGTCTGTATAGATTAGATGAGTTATAAAAGTGCAACCTGGTACTATTGTAATTACTTCTGTATTATAACGTGTATTTTAAACTATTGTACATATGTAAAAATGTAAATATTTAACCAATATAAAATGTATTAGATTTTGATGAAGCTTGAAACATTATTAATAAATATTATTATTCCTATTATTAAATAGGAATAATAATAATAACAACAACAGAAATTACAAATATATGCTTGCTTTCTCTCCGATCTTGCTTGTTACATTTGCTATATTAATTTTCACTCTAAAGCCCTCTGCTGCACTGATGGACTTATTTACATTCTAAGATCCCTTTTTCCCTTCTTTCCTATACACCACATAAAATTTCCTATATTAGTCCAGAGTTTCCATCTTCATTTGCTCCAGTTCCATCCTTATCTCTTCTTTAATTTCTCTTTCTAGGTTGTTCATTTCATTTCCTGGTCTTTCTTTCATTCCCTGCATATTTGTAATATTTCATCCAAAGTTAGGATCTTGGGTTAATTTTAACACCTCCAATTATTACCAATTAGTACAATGATTATACTCAAAAGGGTAATGCTATATGTCTTTCTTCTTTGCTTCCTTTCTTGCTGGTGCTTTGGTGGTTTGTAACATTAGTATATAGTCCAATTCTTCCCCTGTATACCATTTTAGACCACAACTTATTTCATTTGCTAGTTGTTCAATACGTTTGACTAAGGGAACATACATACAAAAACAAAACCCAAGTTTTGTTACTCATTCTGACAGCTGAGAACAAAGTATTGTATTATTTTCATACACCCAGCAGCATGAAGTCATCAGGCTAATATGCAGGTAATATTCTTTACTCTGTACAAATTCAGAGCTATAATTTCTAGGAAATATGGTAACAAGAATACAAAGATGTGTAATTCACAATTGCTGCTAATATGCTGAGAATAATGCAGTTATAGTGTAGGTATAATGCTAAAAAACTGTCATAATATGTCACTCACTTGTTTTCCTGCTACGCACAATCCTCTCTGCTCGAATCCTGTCTTTGCTTTTCATTTTGGCCCAAAATCTAATAAAATTTGATGGATTGTAACATCCATCGCGATCCAAAGAAGTCTGAAGTGGAAAATGGAACTCGCTGAGAACAGACTTCCTGTATTCAATGTACTTCACCCACTCATCCCATACAAACAACTGGGCTCCATCTTCCTCTAACAAACTAGAATTATAAACATAATGCTTTACAAACAAATATAAAATTAGAAACTAAAACAAAAGTGTTTATATTTTTTACTTATTTTCATTGTCATGTAAATGAAGAATTCACTTTTTATTTAATATGTAAAACTTTTATTTGGAATGCATCAGTAACTTCTTAAACACTTTTATTCTCCACTTACATCCATTAATAACATAGTTTCTGGAGACAATTTCCCCATCGCCAGTTTTGTAGTCAACTATTATAATCACTATCCAGAGTATAAATAGCTTTTATTATTTATATAACATTTTATTTAGTTGTTAATAAGAGACCTATTGAGTATTAGTGAACCACCATAAATACCAAAACCACAAATAGTAACATTAAACCCAAGATTTTATAAACTTAATAGCTCTGATAGACACAATTCTCAAAAATGCTGCAACTATATGCACATTCATACTCAAAACAATTTCCAAAATATCAACAAGTGCCCAGGACATAAGCAAAAATGTTTTTAAGATTCTAAGAGAGTGGCAATGCAAAAATATATTTGTTGATATCATAAAATCCTGTATATTACATATAACTTAATAAAAAGATAATTTTATATATATATATTTATTTATATATATATTTAGGTATGATCTATTTTTACCTGAACAGTATATTACATATAACTTGATGGAAAGATAATTTTATATATATATAATCTCTTTTTAACTGAACAGTTTTTGGAACTATGTGTTGTATAAAAAACAATTTCTGCCACTGCAGAGTAAATAATTATGAGAAGTTGACCACAAAAGTATGATTAGGATAGTAATTTCACTTCAACTGAACTTCAAACTCATCCGTCCATCCAACTATAGATAGCTGTAATCCCACAGGTAGTTCAATTTGAAGTTAGAAGCATTAACAGTAAAATACATAATAGTTAAAAATGAGTTGGAATAGTGTTTCAAGAGCATTTGCCCTCTTCTCCAGTTGAGGTCCGACTAATGGCTGGGATTTCTGCCCTGTGGTCCATTATGGTGGAGACAGCTTGTGTTCTCAGCAGAAGTTCGTAATCATGTGGTGGTATTTCAAAATTCATGAGCTCGTCTTTGTGTTGTGTAATGAGAACATTCTCCCAAACTGTAAGGGCTGCTGGATTGTTTACAGGCTTTAGCAACTTTATGTCATTTTCTATTTCGTGATGTGATGTCCAAAAATGGTGTGCTACTGCCACCGTGGTGATTTGCCCCCGCCCGAGTACACTCGGGCGACTAGTTCCTGCTCCTGGCTCCTGATTTATCTGTCTGTTTCTGTTTGATGTCTGCGATGTTCTTTTAACCTTGTTTCCAGTCTTCTTTTTGTTTGATCTATGTAACATAATTTGCAGACCTTGCAGTCAATTCTGTAGATGCCTGATCTCTGGTTCGTAGGTATAGAGTCTTTAAAGTCTGTTTTCAGTGCATTTTTATGTTGAATGGTTACTTGAAGCTAAACATATATTGTATGTGTGTGTGTGTGTGCATGTGTGTGCATGTGTGTGTGGACAGCATAGTTAAAAAAAAAAAGGACTGTTGAATACCAAACTTGGTATTTAAGTTTGATATCTTCCAAGGAAGCGACAAGAAGATTTTCAAAAAAATTCCCCCACCCCCCAGCTACTCTCTACATGGAACTTTTTTCGAAAATTTTGATTTTCTCAAAACTGGCTCTATTTTGCTCAAAATATCATATATTAAAGATATTTACCTGACAAATAAAACGTATATCTTGAATTTTCTGGGAATAGCCTCTGAAGACTACTTTATTCTGGATGAATTTTATGGAATTTTGCATAACTGCTAAACCGTAAGAGCATAATGTAGAGCATTTTAAAACACACAACTTATGTTATATACATTTTTTCGTGGAGTTGATCATTTTTGAGATATTCCTTGTTTTTGTTTTCAGCTTTGAAAAATTTATTCTTTCTCATACAGGAATTTGTCAACTCCTGTCCATGCAAACAAAGGAACTTCAGTCACATAGCAACCACCTTTTGACTATCACTTTAACCTATGGTACTCCCTTATTTCGCTTCTACTTACAAGTAGGTAATAAGACCAGTTCTGCTACTTTTTTCTCGATTAGCATGAAGTAAATACGAGGTACGTCCAGAAAGTAAGTTCTGTTTCAATTTATCTCCGCTGCAGTGCTGCGATCGCAGTTCCGCACATGCGCGGTAGACGCTCTATATCAAGGAGAAGAAATATGCACCACTTTGAGATCACTGTCAGCCATATATGCTTTGTTGTGCTTGTTTACAATGTCGGTGTTGATTGAAAATGCCGCAGCTTGTGAAATCAGATCTGTGATTCGTTTTCTCAATGCTAGGAATGTGAAACCAATTGAAATTTATCGCCAAATTTGCGAAATTTACGGACAAAATGCGATGAGTGATTCAATGGTGAGAAGATGGATCCGACAGTTCAATGAAGGGCATAGTGAAGTGCACGATGAAGAACGAAGTGGGCGTCCATCTTTGGTTACAGAAGAACTGGTTCACACGATTGATGACAAGATCCAGGAAAACCGCAAGTTCACAATTAGTGCTCTCGCTATGGAATTTCCCCAAAGCTCACAATCACTAATTCATGAAATTGTTACCAAAAAACTGAAATTTCGTAAACTTTGCTCCCGTTGGGTACCAAAGATTCTTACTGAGCAACACAAAACAAAACGGTGCACTTCAGTTTTTAACCCGTTATGATGAAGACGGCGAAGAATTTCTGACACAGATAGTCACAGGAGATGAGACTTGGGTTTCTTACGACACCCCTGAAAGTAAGCGGCAAGCAATGGAATAGAGGTACACTTCATCCCCAGCAAACGTTAAGCCGAAACAAATCTTGACACCTCGAAAAATGATGTGCACAGTGTTCTGGGACTGGAAAGGCATCTTACTCATTGATTTCTTACCGCGTGGTCAAACAATCAAAGCAGATGTTTATTGCGAGACACTTAGGAAATTGCGCAGTGCAATACAGAATAAGTGCCGAGGATTGCTGTCGAAAGGTTATGTTTTTCTTCACGACAACGCACGACCACACACTGCAAATGTGACGAAAAACCTCCTACAGGGATTTGGCTGGGACGTGTTTGACCATCCTCCGTACAGCCCTGACCTCGCTCCTAGCGACTTTCATCTGTTCTTACATCTCAAGTCTTCCCTTGGCGGTCAACACTTCAACAATGACGAAGAGCTGAAAGAAAATGTTTCCAACTTTTTGAAGACACAGGCGGCAAACTTCTATGAAGAAGGTATACAAAAACTTGTGCCACGGTATGACAAATGCCTGCAAAATTTCGGCAGTTATGTGGAAAAGTATTTTAAGAGTTGTAGAATTTTGTGCAATAAATAATTATTCTGTATCTGTACACAATTTAATTTTATTACCAAACGGAACTTATTTTCTGGACATACCTTGTAGAACCATAAGCCTTTTAACAATACTTTCTTGCAGAGATGTAGAGAAAGTCATGTGAATGGAACACATCAGATTTTTCTTCAAATGCTGACACAACAATCCATTTCTTAAGAGTCTTTTGTGCATTTTTGTTTATCTCCAATCACTTTTCTCTCCATATTTTCTTTGCAGTCTAAATTAGCTAGCATTGCATGCAAAGCATTCCTCAGAAACTGAATTGACCTTTCTTGGATTTATATTTCTATAAAACATTATGAAAATACTCTTAACTTTCAGTGTGGAAATAATGTTCGGTATGCCTTACATCCTTTATAGATATAGTTTCATTTATTACTAATGAAACAAATCATATTTCTGGTAGTTCTTTTTTATTCAGTTCATTAGTTTCTCTGCACATACATTATACACAGTGTATAGAGAAGATATTGTATTACACTAAAAATCTGATTCCGAGATTTCACCAGAAATGCATGTTTTGAGACCCCTAAATAATTACATTTTTAAGAAAAAGAGAGAGAGAGAGAGAGAGAGAGAGAGAGAGAGAGAGAGAGAGAGAGAGAGAGAGAGATAGTGTGTGTGTGTGTGTGTTTGTGTGTGGAGGGGTTAACATAGCTAAAAAAACATAAAGAGCATTAAATACTAAACTTGGTATTTAAGTTTGGTATCTTCTAAGGGCACGACACAAAGATTTTCAAGAAAATTCCCCCACCCTTTACATGGAACATTTTTCAAAAATTTTGATTTTTTCAAAAATGGCTGTAACGATTTTGATTAAAATACCTTATGTTTAAGATATGTTTTATGACAAACGAGATGTATATCTTGGATTTTCTGGGATTAGCCTCTAATGTCCTCTTCATTCTGGATGACTTTTGTATAACTGGCAAACCATAAGAGATATACAAAAACTAACTACACAAAAAATGTACACTTCATTAAAGCACACAAATTATGTTTCATATATATATATTTTTTTTTTAGAGCTAACCATTTTCAAGATATTCCAGATTATTAGTTTCAATTTTAGCCACTTAAACTATTCTCAAACGGGAACAAATCTTTCTTCTCATTTCTCGTTTGTTTACTCCTGGAAAGTGAAGAGAGTGGAATTTCAAATGCTTCACAGAGCAACCAGCTTTTAAAGAACGAGTCTATTGTTTTAGCTTGTGCATTTTCTTATTTCCCTTCTACTTACATGGAACTAGTAATAAGACTAATTCTGTTTATCTTGACTAGCATGACATAGACAGATTAATCTTTAAATCCTAATTAGGACCAAGCAGTTCTCAATACAAACTTAAGGAATGAGTTTAAGAGGGCATTACTTGCTATAGTCCATGGGTCCATTACACCAAATTCCTGAACAACCTCTGAAAGTTTGTCAGTGGTGTTCTGGTTCACCCTGTATAGAGAAAGAGAAAATAGGTATATAAAACATCCAACATTTGTAATGTATACAAAATTTTGATAGTATTTACAATTTGGTAAGTGAGGGGTGAATTGAGTAAAATTAAACAAAGGCCCTTCCTTCCAAAAAAAGAATTTTTGCCCAAAATTCAAACTTTTAAGAACAATTGAAAACATTGGTCCCCCTGTCTTCATTTCCATCTGGCTTATTTTTAATGAAATTGTTGCAATCAAATCAACTAATAAAACAAACAATCTATTGCTGTTATTTAACAACAAGATTTTAATCTGCTTCTACATTTCTTGGTGACCTTTCTGACAAAGAGCATTAACAATAACAGGCACAGAATTTACAGCCAGCACTATTCTATTACTAAACAATACAAAACTTGGTACCCTGTTATGACAAGTAATTCAGTAATGGTGGAATTATAAGTAGAAGTAATATATACCTATATAGTCCAAATGTTCTGAAATAAAACACTGTATATGAAAAAGATGCCTTGTAACTAGACTTTTATGCCCATTTACTTGAAAGAAGATAGCTTACCTGTTTAGAGTTAGTGCAGTCTTTGATATTTCATGTTCAGTCTTTCCATCCAGCCCTAGTATCATCTTCAATACCACAATGAGAAATGCCATTGCTTTGCCTTCATAGTTGGGCAAGAATTTGGCATTTGCATCAAGTTCACACATTGGTTGAGATATCACAATTAATCGTTCCACATATTTAACCAATTGAGCTATAACATACAAAAAGTAAATATTTAAATTCATTTTGGGTATTTATTTCTCTTTGACAAAGTAAAAGTCACAACACAAAAGCTGCTGAAAAATCTTACATATTTTATATTAAAAATCTCATGTGTCCCATTCACATGATTCTCTACATCTCTGCAACAAATTATTGTTAAAAAGCTTATGCTTCTATTTACTTCATTTTAACCGAGAAAAAAAGAGCAGAAATAATCTTATTACTTGCTTCCTTGTAAGTAGAAGGGAGATAAGGGAGTACTATAAGCTAAACTGATAATTTAAAGCTGTTGCTACATGACTGAAGTTTCTTTGTTTGTATGGACAAGAGTTGACAAATTCCTGTATGAGAAAGTACAACGAATACCTTAAATACGATCACCTAAAAAAAAAAAATATATATAACATAACCTGTGTGTTTTAATGCGCTCTACATTTTCTGTGTAGTAAGTTTTATCCATCTCTTACAGTTTAGCAGATATACAAAATTCTGTAAAATTCATCCAGAATAAAGTAGTCTTCAGAGGCTATTCCCAGAAAATTCAAGATATACATTTTATTTGTCAGGTAAATATATTTAATATTTGACATTTTAATCAAAATCGTTAGAGCCATTTTTGAGAAAATCACAATTTTCGAAAAAAGTGCCATGTAAAGGGTAGTTGCGGGTGGGGGGATTTTCTTGAAAATCTTTGTGTCACATCCTTGGAAGATACCAAACTTAAATACCAAGTTTGGTATTTAACGCTCTTTACGTTTTTGAGCTATGCTGTCCACAGACACACACACACACAGACCTTTTTTGAAAAAATGCTTTTTTTGGATTCAAGGGGACCCAAAACATGTATTTCTGGTGAAATCACGATATCAAATTTTTGGGTGGAATGCAATACCTTCTCTATACACTATGTACATAGTAGTGTAGAGAAAGTAAAAATATATAGGTATATATAAGCAAAGGATGTTTATTTATTTCCAGACTTTTGTTTGAATATCATGATGCCAGCCAATCAGCAGACACTGCCGGACAGAACATAGGCAGAGGGAAGGCAGCTTACTCTTTCATGTATCATCACCATTTAGATGCTAAATGATGAAAGACACACAAAATAGCATTCTGTAGTTAGTACATACACCAGGATGGGCCATTGTTTTGTATGTATAACAAACTCAGCAAAGGAAACTCAATTTTGTTTGTTCCTTTCATATAAAATCTCTTATTCATTAAATTGTCTTAATTATTGTTCAAGTTTCCATAATTACTAACAGAGGTAGATCAGAAAATACATTCTTAATAAAACATTGGGTGGTACAGCTTAAATTAAAGCAAGCAAAAGCTCAGTTCTAATTCCAACCAATTGATCGGTTCAATATAAATAACATTTTTCTTCTCAGGTAATGTTTGCTGAGCTATTGCTCATGAAATGGTAGAAATAAAGGCAAGTTCTGTGGACTTTAGGAAATGTTTGCTTGCTATTGCTTGAAGTATTTTATTAGGTACATCAGCTTGCTCAACTGTATACTTTCAGTACCGTGGCAGAGTTCATGATAGGGTTCCTGAGCTGAAAATAAAAATCTGATTGTTTTGCATCACATGGCTTTTTCTACTCACTCTTCTAAAGTTCTCACTAAGCTTATTTTTGGTATCTGCTTCTTAATCGCGAAAAATTTCCATTACACATATACACATTTCATTATACATACAAGAAGAAACTAAATGCAATAAACTAAATGCTTAGTCAAATCTTTTAAAAATGGGTTGCTTTGAAATTCCATTCTTTTTGGATGATCACAAAAGAAATAACAAATCTGATATGTTACACTCATATGACTATGTTCTCACTTTCTATAAACTATTTTTACAAAAGCTCATTAATTTAGCAACTTCTTGTTAACCCACATTCAACTTACATTTACAAGATACAGTTGGTAAAGTGAGTCAGGTTTCCAAAGAGTGCTTCGCTATGTGATGGCTTTGAAGTTTCTTGCTCTTGCAAAAAGAAAATAACTTACCATTTGAGGAAAAACGAATATTTGAACATTAAAATAAATAACAAGAAATATCTTGGATATCTACCACTCTGAGAACCAATTTGAAACTCTATGACATGTGTGGACAGGATGATTATCTTCTATGAATTTAACAATTATCATGTATTGAGCACTGTTCAGTGTATCAAGCAACCATAACACAACTAAACTGTCCCTTGATATCCAACCCCAACAAGATATACATGCGTGACTTGATGAAATTGTGAAGTCATACATGTTGCATTATATCAGGGCTGCTTTTCAGGGTAAACAATCGGCTTTCCCTTTTATGAGCAAGAAAATTACACCTCATCTGAGAATATTATGCTATTTCAATTGTGGCTGGCATTTCCTTCTTCAAACACAAGGCAAAACAATCTATGATCAACTGTCAGATGTTGATTTCTAGCTGCTGTTCACACATTAAATCCTATATTGTTCAAGCTGATCCATGAAATTTTAAATGTGCCTTCATTTCAGATGCAGTTTGGAAAGGGTTCTTCTTTGCTACTGGAATTAAAGCTGCACACATTTCAGGAGTGGACATATTATGTCTTCTTCCTACACCAGGACAATGCATTCTCTCCCTTCCCTGCAGCTTCATGAGCAGAAAAGCATGCTACATTGACTACTACTGCAAGGAGAGACTTCCTCGTACCTATGTCTTTGTGTGAGTGCTCTGTCATTGTATGATTCCCTCAAAGAAAACCAGTTCAGGCCTGGTGTATTTGCGCACCATTCTGTGCATTACATGGTTTTGTGTGGAGCATTTCGCAGCATAATTTATTCAAATAATGAGAAAGTACCTGAGCACCTGTAGTCAAATCAGAAGGGACTCTACAAAATTGGTATAAACTGTACAGAGCACAAAAAGCTATTAATAGTCTAGATTGAGTCTAATTAGATCTAAGGTAAAGACTTTAGCATTCTGAAAATAACATGCTGCAATATGAATTTCCGGAAGTGGCATAGGATCTAAAGATAAGTTCTTGTTTAATTTACGATAATCTTTAACCAAACGAGAATCACCATTAGACTTAGGCAACAAAAAACATGGGCTAGAATAAGAGCTATTTGATGGTTCAATAACCCTGTCTCGTAACAATTTATTAACCTTCTCATGTAATATCTGTAGTTTAGGATGAGAAAGATAATAAGGTGACAAATATACCAATGTATCAATCGTCAATCGAATTGCGTAAGAAAAATTGCAGTTAGTCTCCAAGATATCTGTAATAACAGACGGGAATTCCTGAATTACTTCCAAAAACGAGTGTTGCTGCAATGTAGGTAAATGCAAAAATAAACCCATTTAATTTATTGTAGTTGGTACAGGTGAAGTGTTTAACGCACCAAATGAAAAAGGAACAGCAAGTGTAAACAAAAGGTATCAAAGTTCAACAGATTGTGATTAAATCAAAAAGAGAATATTACCGCACAAGGTAAAAACTGAACAATTGTCAAGTCAACCTCCAGAGGGAGGGAGAGAAACAGACAGAGAGGGAACGAGAGAGAGAGACAGAGATAAAGAAAAAGAGAGATATAGATAGATATGGACAGATAGAGAGAGGAAGAGGGGGAGGCGGAGATGGAGAGGTAGAGAAAGAGAGAGACAAAGATAAAGGTAGATAGAATGATATATAGAGGTGGGAGTGGGGGAGAGGAGCAGGTAGATATGAGAGTGAGAGGGAAGGGAAGAGAGAAGAGAAAGGCAAAAAGAGGGAGAGAGAGAGAGATTGATGCTCAGGAATTGACAATGAAGTCATTCTCCTTCTAGCTTCCCAGTATTTGGTGACAATGTTAGGATACATCTTCAAAACTTGGCATGGTTATATTTCATATTCATAATTTCTTCTTTAATACTTAGTAGGTTGCAAGCCCAAGCCTATAGAGATGGTTATTCATACTATCATGTCCAATTGTGAGACGAAAGTTGGCAACAGCTATTTCCTTGTTAATTTTGGAATTAAATTAGGATTTTGTACAATTTGTAGCCAGTTTGAATTTTTATTTTCTTGTTATTTTATTTATATAATTGGTATTCACTTTTCTTTTTACAATGTGTTTTATCGATTCATAAGGCAATTTTATAATAATTTTTTGTTTAATTTGGGTTCCTTTCTTTGCCAAAAAATCTGATTTTTCTTAATATCCACTCCACAATGAGATGGAATCCATTGTCATACAACTTTTTTCCCCAAGTTTATTAATTTGATGAATGATCTTATGGGTTTCCTTAATTTTTTCCATTCTAGGGAGTCTTACTATTGCTTGTATAGCAGCCTGTGAGTATGAAACAATGGGTGGTATGAATAAACGAGAGATGTGTCTCAAAATTTGCAATTTTTGAGACATCTCATTTTTGGATAGATAAAACTCAATGAAACAAGATGGAGGTGACCTTGACGGCGACCAACGTCTCACTCACTTATGTAATGAGATGTGTCTCAAGCTTTGGAATGAATAAGAAACTAGCCGCATCTTACTTTCATGAGGCGCATCTCATGATTTCTTAAGTCTGATATATGGTAGACTTTGTGACAGTGATGTGTTTTAACAATTGAAAATTAGTTGAGTCGATTTTGTAACACTACATCACATTGGTTGACTCAAAGGAACTGACAATGGAAGCACATGGCTTCTGAAACATGTTTTCTGAAATAAAAAGTAAGTGATGTAGTGCTACAAAATCGACTCAATTAACTTTCAATTGTAGATGACTCAGGAATTAAAAAGTTTGTTTTGCACATGCTTGTCTTTATCTTTGAGATAGAATTAACAACTGCCGATTCTTTGGGAAAGGTATTTTGGAAGCAAGAGATTAGACAGAAAATTATATAATATTGTTGTACCTTTTCATTGGTGGAATATTAAAAAAATATATTTCTGCTTTGTATACCTACTATATTTTGGAATCAAGAGACTAAGAAGAAAATAGATGTAATATTGTACATGTTCACTGGTATAATAAAATACAAACACATTTCTGGTTCTCACACACCCAGCACCACCTACCCCACAACTGCATTAAAAGCATCCACACCAGACCTTAATTTTAGTGACAATTTTTCACTTCATAGTATGATATATCAATTGAAGCAGAATGTAATCCTAGTTTTAACTGGTATGATATTCTATATTACCTATAAATTAATGTAAATGTTATTGTGTGTTGAACTGCATTATCTCATTCATAAATTACTCACTCAAGATTCAAAACCTTTAATTTTTGCAATGTTATGTCAATATTCTGTTTAACATCCTTTCAAACAGAAACAATTTTTCTATGTATGACCAAATACCTCTTTATTCCAGTTATTTTTATTTGATGTGTCAAAATAATAAGTGGCATGAATAAATACAAAATATGCAGTCCATTTCATCTGATTCTGGGCTTAACAACAAACATTACACTAAAAACAAAAGTCTAAATTTTATGTAAGGACCACTGATAAAGAATTGTTCAACAGGTTACCTAAAGAAATCAAAGGCACTAACAATAGCAAATAAATTCCAAAGGCATTAATGCAATGTTGAGAATTTTTATAACGCTAGCAAATAAATAAATAAAATTAAACAACAAAATTAAGCAACTTATAAATATGCAAATGCACATGTACTTCTAACAAAGAACACATTTCAGCATGACCAGACCAGTTTGGATGAAATGTGGTGAAATGGTAATTAAGACATTCTAAATCATTTTGCTGTAAAACCAATGGTAAAACTATAATTGTTTGTTAAGATGAGCTGGGCGACTTGGCACGGCAAGGCACTCATGACCATCTCCTAGCATTGGTGCCTGCCCTCGACTGTAGCCTGCAGTTAATAGTCTAGCACAGATGAAATATTAAAAAACTGATGTGTTCCATTCACATGACATTTTCTACCTCTCTGCAAAACAATATTGTTAAAAGCTTATGCTTCTATTTACTTCATGCTAATTGAGAAAAAATCAGCACAAATAGTCTTATTACTTGCTTCCTTGTAAGTAGAAGTGAAATAAGGGAGTACCATAGGTTAAAGTGGCAGTCAGAAGCTGGTTGCTATGTGACTGAGGTTCCTTTGATTGTATGGACAGGAATTGACCAATTCCTATATGAGAAAAGTAGAATTTTTTCAAAGTTGAAATCAAAAACAAGGAATATCACAAAAACGCTTAATTCCATGAAAAAAATGTATATAACATAAATTGTATGTTTTAACGTGCTCTACATTTTTTGTGCTGTAAGTTATTATCCATCTCTTACGGTTTAGCAGTTATGCAAAATTCCGTAAAAATCATCCAAATTAAAGTAGTCTTCACAGGTTATTCCCAGGATATTCAAGATATACATTTTATTTTCAGGTAAATATCTTTAATATACAATATTTTAATCAAAATCGTTGGAGCCATTTTTGAGAAAATCAAAATTTTCGAAAAAAGTTCTATGTAAAGGGTAGTTTGTAGTGGGGGGATTTTTCTCAAAATCTTCATGTCGCATCCCTGAAAGATACTGAACTTTAATACTTGTTTGGTATTTTACCGACTTTTCGTTTTTGAGTTATCGGGCTCACAGATACACACACACATACCTTTTTCTTAAAATGCTTTTTTTGGATACAGGGGAACCTAAAACATATATTTCCGGTGAAATCTCGGTATCGAATTTTTGGGTGGAGTGCAATACCTCTCTATACACTATGTACGTAGTACATACAGAGAAAGTAAAAAAAACAAAACATGGGGTATATTAATCCATTGAATATTATCAATAAATTAAAGCATAGAGTTACAGGCAAGTTTTCAAAAAACATGCAAGCTGATGTAGTAGGCCAACAGTTTGCAAACTTTCTCCAGGATAGTAGACAACAAAAATATTATAATTTTCTGGAAGACAACATACAGATGACTTTAGATTTTATGGTGACATAATACAAAGTATAGGCTTGTGAAAGTGAGGATGATAGAAACAAATTGTCGGGAGAAACAAATGGGAGCTCTGGTAGTTATGCAACATCTCCAGAGAAACGCCAAAGAAATGCAGATATGTTACAAAACTAAGATGAAGAGACTGTCAACAAAGTTTATAAATTTAGAACATTGGGGAAAAAAGGACAGACCATATACACAGATTATAAAAACGTAGCCTTCCCTTCTCAATAACAGAAATATATGGCTGGTTTAGATTATGGAGAAAGGAAAATGGTCCAATGGATCATCAGGCAATAGAGCATCACCAAATATTGTGGATTGTAGTTCTAGTGGAAAAATGGCTAGTAACATTCCCAATGATACAGTAGAGTCAAATTCACTTCTTCTCTGCAACTCGTTTGCTTATGCAGTTATGAATCACTATTAGAGACGGCAGTAATAATGAAAATTATTACCCCATAAACAACAGAATACTTACAAACTTAGTGCATACTTTTTTTGACACTCCAAAGGGTATGTACAATGGATTGAAATGTATGTCTTCAGAATGTTGGAGGATCAAAACTGGCAGACAGAATGTACATAATAAAGTTATGTTCCGTTGTTTGCAAGCAACTGTGCGCAAAAAGCTATAGGGACATATGGCATTATACATGGAAAAATATGGATACAATTTTGCATGACGTAATTGAGTTGGCATCTGACTTTCCTTTATCACATGTCCTTCAGATGCTGGCTGTGAGAGTGTAGTATTTGTTAAGTGATTCTGGTGTTCACAGCCTATACGTTATAACCACTTCATTGAGATTCCTCAGTAACATTTGTATCATCAGGATTAAAACAGAAGTAACAATAAGTAAAAGTTTAACTATACAGTGAGGGCAGGAATTTTCTATACTAAAACACACACACTAGAATGAAATATTTTCGGAGCAAGTGGAAATGTCTTAAACAAGGGGTACATCTTCTAAAAATACACGTAAAATGTCCTGTAACACATAAAGATAAACATGTCCGCTTAACCAAGGGTGAAGCAAATGTGGACCAATGACATGATCTGAAATAATTCCAACCCATATGTTCACTGAAAACATCTGCTGGTGACTCTTCTCCATGACAGCATGTGAATTGACTAATCCCACAGAATTCCCTGGTGAAGACGGCCTCAGTAAATAATATTGATAAAAAGTAATCAAGCTGCTGGAATAAAGTCCAGTTACAAAACTGTAGCTGGGGTACAAAGGCTTCCGGCCCCTTCTGACAGTGAAATGGGTGAAGCAGTGTTTCATGTATGGCTTGTGTCCAGAATACATGCAACAGCATGTGTGCTGGTAGATGGCTCTTCTGCAATGCTATGCAGAACATTCTCCTTAAATTGTACTGTGCAGCGAGTTCGTGTAACACCTGCATCGCTTCTGTTGACTTGGAAGGTTCCCCCCTCTGTCGATGGACTGCAACATCAATATGTGGTCGAGATACCATTCCTGAATAGTGCTGTGGCAGCTTTCGCATTACTTCCTGATTCACCGTAAGAATCTGCAAGTTCAGATAAGCTGTAGACATGCTCCATTTTGCAATCCTCGGCAGGGTCCCAATTCACAGAAATTATACTAATGTTATTGCACTGTCAAATTAGAATTGTGTTCTGAGTTATGAATCATAGCAATTCTTGTATGGAATTTACGTATGAAATGACAAAGATAAACTTTAGCAGAATGTTATTACACAGTTCCTTATGAAGTAGAAGGGAGCTAAGGAATGCACTATGCTAAAGTGATAGTCAAATGTTTTAAAAGCTGCCATTATGCGGTTGTCATTGCAAATCGCTTCTTTGCTTGGCCAGGAGTAGAACAAAAGAAAAACGGACACTTACTGTCTGAGGAAAATATAAGTACTTTACAACTAAAACTAATAACAAGAAATACCTCAAAAACAGTAAATTCCATGAAAAAAATGTATATGACATAGATTTTATATTTTAATGTATTTTATAGAATAAATTTTTGTCATCTCTTATGGTTTATTAGTTATGTAAAATTCATCCGGAATAAACAGGCCTTCAGAAGCTATTCCCGGAAAATTCAATATATACACTTTATTTATGATGGAAATGACTTTAATATGTGGTATTTTAATCAAAAGCATTAGAGCCATTTTTAAGAAAAACAAAATGTTCAAAAAATTTTCCATGTAAAAGTAGTTAGGGCCCCCCCATTTCTTGAAAATCGTGTTGCATCCTTGGAAGATACCAAACTTATATACTAAAGTTTGGTATTTAACCATTTTTTCGTTTTTGAGCTATGGTGCCTACAGAGACATGGACCTTTTTCTGAAAATTCTTTTCTTGGATTCAGGGGGTCCTAAAACATTAGTATCAAATTTTTGGGTGGAATACAATACCTTCTCTATCCACTATGTACATTGTACGTACAGGGCTAGAGAAAGTAAAAATTGACTACATGAGAGGAACAGAATCACATCAGTTTTAGGTTATAAGATAAAGCCTCCAGAGTAGCTGCATAATGCAAGAAGGCATTAATCCATGTTCAGTGTCGCTTTGTCAGATTATTAGTTTGAGATTTGAGAGATTTTTGAGGGCATTACATCTTGAGAATGATGATGAGGTGAGCTACTGAAAATTGATATTTCTATACTCAAGCAGCAGACTTAGAGACATTCTAAGCCAATTTTTCATCCAGCTTTGCTTCAACATCGATTTATCAGCATCCGAAAGCAATACCATGTAAATGTAAAAAGAAGCTAGTAACAGTGAAGAATAACACAAATATTAATATAAAAATAATAGTTGCAACAAATCTTCACTTATCTTTTGGAATCCTTGCTTGGACTAGTTTCGCAATGATTTCATTGCATTATCAACATATCCTTTTGGTCTCTTTTTTGATGTTGTTTATTTACACTGTTATGGTTACTGCTACTAGGTGTGTACTAATGCATTGCTAACTACTGGAATCAAAACAAATTTGGTAAGAGTGTCAATTGGAGGTATATCAAAATTCATTGTATGATTTCTATACTTTAATATAAATATTTTCTCCCAAACCATTAAATCTATGGGCCCAATTAAGTGTTTTAATAATTTAACATCTGGATTTATTTCATGATTAAATTTCCAAAAATGTTCTGCTGCAGCTGATTTATCAATTTGTTTGTATTTAATATTCCTTAAGTGTTCTTTTACTCTGGTTTCCAAATGACGTTTAGTCTTATCAATATAAACAAGGTCACAATTTAAACAGTTTAATTGATAAATGCCAGATTTTTTATTTTTTGAAATTTCATCCTTTTTAGAAAAGCCTAACAAATTTTTTATACTGTATTTATTTTAAGGAACCAATATTATGCCATGCTCTTTGAAAATATTTGTGAATTTTTTATTTGCCCAAGGGTGATAAGTAAATTTTTTAAAAATGTAATTATCTTTTATTTTCTTAAGTGTAGAAATATCTTTAATAGCTTATTCTTAAAAAGCTTATACTTCTATTAACTTCATGCTAATCAGTAAAACATTACAGAAATAGCCATATTACTTGCTTCCTTGAGGTGAAATAAGGGAGTACCATAAGTTAAAGTGATAATCAAAAGCTGGTTGCTATGTCACTGAAATTCCTTTGTTTGTATGGACAGAGTTGACAAATTCCTGTATGAGAAATGTATGTTTTTCATAGCAGAAACCAAAAATAAGGAATGTCACAAAAACAACGAACTCCACGATAAAAATGTATATAACATAAATTGTGTGTTTTAACGTGCTCTACATTTTTTGTGAAGTAAGTTTTTGTCCATCTTTTACGGTTTAGCAGTTATTCAAAATTTAGTAAAATTCACCAGAATAAACTACTCTTCAGAGGCTATTCCCAGAAAATTCAAGATATACATTTTATTTGTCAGGTAAATATCTTTAATATACGAAATTTTAATCAAAATCATTAGCCATTTTTGAGAAAATCAGAATTTTCGAAAAAAGTTCCATGTAAAGAGTAGTTGGAGGTGGGGGGATTTTTCTCAAAATCTTCGTGTCACATCCCTGGAAGATACTAAACTTAAATACCAAGTTTGATATTTTACCTACTTTTTGTTTTTGAGTTATCGTGTTCACAGACACACACACACACACACACACATTTTCCGAAAATGTTTTTTTTTTAGATAAAGGGGACCCTAAAACATATATTTCCGGTGAAATCTCAATATCGAATATTTTGGTGGAGTGCAATACATTCTCTATACACTATGTACATTGTGTGTATAGAGAAAGTAAAAATGGGCAATAAACATTGCCATTGAAGCTCTTAACGAAGTATGTGTATTGTTTTCTGTGACCTGCCACTCTGCTGTATGTGATGTGAACAGTTAGCTTAGAGGGGGGAGGTGTTCAACCAGGTCGTGCCATGCCAAGCTTTGCTGACCCTGCCAAACTAAAGTCCATTTGAAACTATAGGGAAATGAAACAAATTTTGAGTATATAAATATTATTTTGTGGCAAAATGGTTTTAACTGCTCCTTTAGGATGTCATTGATAATTCAACATTTTGTGATAATAGGTCTGGTCCAACTAAATGGTATTCCTGGTAAAATGAATAAAAATGAGTTATGACTTACCCTGATAATGTTAAAACAACATAAATTACTTGTTTGTATTATGACAGATAAAGAGAAATGTCATACCTGGCAGCTCCAGATCCCTAACATAACGTGTAATAAGATGTAACCAATCAGGAGATGGTAAGATTGTAACATAAGTGATGTGTGCTAACCCACAAGAAGCCTTCTGTAAGCACTTATACGACAGGTTAGTATGGCTCTTATGAAATATGAGACAGTCCATGCCTTTTACTCGCAACTCATCTGGGAAGAAATGTGTCACTTCATGGAAAGACAATTCCCCTTCTCGGATCCATCTGTGGATTAAATCAATTGTCAAGTATTATCAGTTATACTTTATTTACATCATATTTTATATATGAAAATTGTTTGAAAACTGACCCTACCAATGAGGAATCAAGTTTTAGCTTTAAATTGGCACCTTGAGGCAGAGGTGTTTAAACTATCTAAATTCCCATTTCAGAAGATGAAATGCATTTAATGCCCACTTAAAACATGTATAACAATAAAATGGAACATGATCTGAAAACACAGAAGAGTGTCACTCATTTTTTGCATTAAAGTGAGTCAAGATAATTTATGTGCATAATTGGGGCCCCTGAAAAATGGTAAATAGATTTAAAGGAAAGTGGTATAAAAATTTAGCCTTCAGCGGGTTAAAAACAACCAATACTTTCATGTAGTGGTAAATAAAAAAAACTATATTTATTAATTTAAATACACACAAATCCAACCATAATATACATAATTATATCTTAAATTGCACACACAAGAAACACCCCATACCAAAGCATGCATATTCAAATTAAATTCCATACACAAAACCTTTTAAGTTACCATAATACTACAATACCACATAACTAAATAAAAAATCTGATGTAATCCATTCACATGACTTTCTCTATATCTCTGCAACAAATTTTTGTTAAAAAGTTCATGCTAAGTGAGAAAAAATTAGCAGCTATAGTCTTATTACTTGCTTCCCTGTAAGTAGAAGCGAAATAAGGGAGTAACATAGGTTAAAGTGATAGCAAAAGATGGTTGCTATGTGACTGAAGTTCCTTTGTTTGTATGGACAGGAGTTGACAAATTCCTGTATAAGGAAAGTATGTTTTTTAAGGCTGAAACAAAAAACAAGAAATATCTAAAAAAACGATCAACTCCACGAAAAAAATGTATGGAACATAAATTGTGTGTTTTAATGTGCTCTACATATTTTGTCTGGTAAGTTTTTGTCTATCTCTTACGGTTTACCAGTTACAAAAAATTGGGTAAAATTCATCCAGAATAAAGCAGTCTTCAGAGGCTCTTCCCAGAAAATTCAAGATATACATGTTATTTGTCAGGTATATATCTTTAATATATTATATTTTAATCAAAATCGTTGGACCCATTTTTTAGAAATCAACATTTTCGAAAATTTTTCCATATGAAGGGTAGTTGGGGGTAGGGGGGGGATTTTCTTGAAAATCTTTGTGTTGCATCCTTGGAAGATTCTAAACTTAAATACCAAGTTTGGTATTTAACAGTCTTTTCGTTTTTGAGCTATGCTGCCCACAGACACATACACACATGGACATTTTTCTAAAAATGCTTTTTTTTTTGATTCAGGTGGTCTCAAAACATGTTATTTCCAGTGAAATCTCGGTATCCAATTTTTGGGTACAATGCAATACCTTCTCTATACACTATGTATATAGTATGTATAGAGAAAGTAAAAAGGATTATATACACATACATACACACACACACACAAACACCACAAAAATCAAGCTTTTTTGCTCAGATCCAAAATACACACTAAACTCCAGTTGCAAAATTTCTGGAGAGGCACTTGTTCTCAAGTCTGACAAAATATGTCCACGTGAGGAGGTTGCACATTCACTATCTACATTTGAGTATGGTACCCATAATGCCTTCACACAGCATTCAACAAATGTGCAATGTTCTCCTTTCTTGCTGAGCAAAATGTCAAGTACATTCACAACTTTACCCTTTAGAATGGCTTCTTTAATGATTGTCTGAAAGCTCAAGTACCCAGAAAGTAGCACATGACTGTCCAGATTTTTAAGAAGTTCCATGGCAGCTGACATTTTTAATAAAGTTGCTTCATTGTTTCTGACAATGTTTTTTTCATCAAACAGTTTGCCCATGTTCTCAGTAATTGTGCAGGATCCGTTGTTGCAATTCTTGTCAATTTTGTCTCGCAGAGAGACCTCACATTTTCAAAAATTTGCTTAATTTCAGCTTTCCTTACCTCAGATTTGAGAATACTGATGGATGCAACTGTTTTAGGATCAAACAGCCAATCTGAAGTTGCTAAGAATATCAGCAATTCTGCTTTGTAGTTTTTGTGACAAAAGGAATATGAAGATCCTGCTAAGGTGGTTATGGCATCAATAATCATCTGGCTGTGCTCACTAAGGAAGGTGTGATGCTGTGGTGCTGTCAACCTTCTTAATTTGCAATTCCGAAAAAAAGCGCACAGCAGTACCTTCATCTGATAAGGCCATCAACTTGCAGAAGTTGACCATATCTTGTATAGATGATCACCACATAGAACACAGATTTACACTAAGAATTCCATCTGGTCATCACTGGTGATGGAAAAGTTGTTATTGTCTCCTCTTCCAAGTAACTTCCAGAGAAAAGAAATGTATTAGTGTTTCCTTTTCCAGGCATTCAAAAATAGCATCTTTGCATTTGTCACACATTTATTTAGTTCTTGTAACTGTGTGGACCATATGCTTGCCACAATGTTCAGCTTGTGGTCCCAACATTGCACGGCAGAGCATGTCACACATTTATTTAGTTCTTGTAACTGTGTGGACCAAATGCTTGCCACAATGTTCAGCTTGTGGTCCCAACATTGCAGGGCAGAGCATGTCACACATTTATTTAGTTCTTGTAACGTGTGGACCAAATGCTTGCCACAATTTTCAGCTTGTGGTCCCAACATTGCAGGGCAGAGCATGTCACACATTTATTTAGTTCTTGTAACTGTGTGGACCATATGCTCGCCACAATGTTCAGCTTGTGGTCCCAACATTGCAGGGCAGAGCATGTCACACATTTATTTAGTTCTTGTAACTGTGTGGACCATATGCTCGCCACAATGTTCAGTGGTCCCAACATTGCAGGGCAGAGCATGTCACACATTTATTTAGTTCTTGTAACTGTGTGGACCATATGCTCGCCACAATGTTCAGCTTGCGGTCCCAACATTGCAGGGCAGAGCATGTCACACATTTATTTAGTTCTTGTAACTGTGTGGACCATATGCTTGCCAAGATGTTCAGCTTGTGGTCCCAACATTGCAGGGCAGAGCATGTCACACATTTATTTAGTTCTTGTAACTGTGTGGACCATATGCTCGCCAAGATGTTCAGCTTGTGGTCCCAACATTGCAGGGCAGAGCATGTCACACATTTATTTAGTTCTTGTAACTGTGTGGACCATATGCTCGCCACAATGTTCAGCTTGTGGTCCCAACATTGCAGTGCAGAGCATGTCACACATTTATTTAGTTTCTTGTAACTGTGTGGACCAATATGCTCGCCAAGATGTTCAGCTTGTGGTCCCAACATTGCAGGGCAGAGCATGTCACACATTTATTTAGTTCTTGTAACTGTGTGGACCATATGCTCGCCAAGATGTTCAGCTTGTGGTCCCAACATTGCAGGGCAGAGCATGTCACACATTTATTTAGTTCTTGTAACTGTGTGGACCAAATGCTTGCCACAATGTTCAGCTTGTGGTCCCAACATTGCAGTGCAGAGCATGTCACACATTTGTGCACATGAAGTCATGTACTTTGCAGAATCTGTGACAAGGCCAGCAACATTGTCATACTGAATGTCAAAATATTGAAGGACTGCCAATACTGTTCTAGAATACTCTGTTGTATTTGCATTTTGTAGCATCTTGATGCCACCAAGAAATATGTTTTGTTCAGCTCAACAACCTCAGCAACACAATAAACACAAAATGACACATAATGGGCACCTTTTGGCCATTAACAGCCAATTTTACTTCCTCCTTCTTCTGCTTGACCCCATGCAGAGCATGTGTTCTACAGGTTTATGTTGTGGGAATATCTCCAAACCAGTTCCAAAATATAGGTCCTTATAATTCAGCACCATAAATAGCAATTGAAACATATATTTTATATTTAATTTGAGTTATTTAAACAACATAGTGTTCAAATAGTGATATCAGAGCCTAAGCCAGAGATCAAAGTAAGTTGTACAGTATTTATTCGAATACCGGACAATGTTGTTTTTTTTTTCTCCCAAAAATATTAATACAGAGAACTGGGAGGAAGGGGGATCGTCTTGCATTCTCATTATACTTTCCCAACAGCATACGAGAAAAATAAGTTTCAAACTTCGCGGGTAATGCAGTGCTGAAACACGGCGGAAATTGTATGACCAAGGTCGTGCATACAGTAGATTTTTGTTTCATTTCGCGCCGTAAAGTTAGCTGTTAGCATTCTCATTGGAAAAAAATTGTTTGTATTTATTTAGGAACTATTTTGTCTAATGTATCGGCTGCCAATGGTGAAACGGTAAAAGAGGTTTAACTGTGTGCTTATTTTCTCCTACCGCACACATACTGTGAACGTTTCCATTCTCCCCTCTTTCTTCCGCACATTATGTGATTTTCCGCACAAATACGAACCCAAAATATTTACAACGATGTGTAGGTATGTTGTCTAAATAGAAAATGTATGCATCATCGTCGCTGATGCTCCGCTGCTGTTATCTCCCATCGCATACATAGCGGGAAATTTTCGTTCTCCCCTCTCCCTCAACCATTACGAAAATTCAACAATATATTATGTTAGGTATGTTGTCTTAAAAGAAAATCATCCATCATCGTTGTTTAAGCTCTGCAGTTGATTACACCTATCGCACACGTAGGCGGTCAAATTTTTTATTCATCGAACCGATGAGCGATGGATTACACCAATGGAATTTGCGATCTCTGTTTGCCGCTGAAATGAAGAACAGTTCGATTGTTTACAATTTAGTTGCGTTAAGGGACTATCCATCACTTTCATTCGTCTCTCGAGGACGATGCAACCGATGGTTAAGCGATCCATCCTAGGTTGAAAATAGGAACGAGTTGATGGATCTCGGCGACGAGTTTAAAAACCGTAAGTAGTCTATAAAGGTTACATCTCGTCCTCATTTGCATAATAATTAGAGCAATTAATTTGCACAACAAAAAATTTCCATATAAAATTTTTGAATAATAATTAGAGCAATTTATTTGCATATATCTGACAGCTATTAATCATTGATGCACATTAATGAGCGCGCGGATCACGCCCCCGTAGGCCACGCCCACCCTCGCGGAAAACAAAAAAATTGTCTATGGGAGTTTGAGGGGTGATTTCTTATTGAAATTTGATGAGGATTCTAATTAAGCAATCGGATTTTACCTATCATTGCACAATAAAAACTTTATACATTACCCGATTTGAATATTTACTATAATTAATTTAATGGTGAATAAATTGACATTTACAGGTATACGATCACATGATGGAATCACACCTTGCCTGTTTGGACATGAAAATGTTTAGAAATATTTAATACCAACATTTACTAATACAAAAACCAAATTTCAGCGCTTTATTTAGCGAAATCCGCATAAAAATTGCCGAAATCACAAAATGATGAGAAATATAAGCAGAACAGATCTTCAAATATATAACCCTTAAGTGAATTAATGCAACTTATAACTAATAAAGGAAGTACATGACTCAGGGAAAAAGGAAAACAGGAATTATTTATTTAATTTATTTTTTTATTTCATTGCAGAGCCGAGTATAAGCTCGGAAAATGGACTTGTTGTTGGGGGTGTGCATTCATCCAATACTTTGAGAATGAAATGTCTATGAGTTATCAGTATGACAAAATTCAAATGAAATGCAATAGCGCTACGATGAGCAAACACGGTACCAGCGGGAATCGAACCCTGATCATCAGAACACACATAAACTGATACGCACACAGACATACATAAATTCATATATTCAATATAAGATCACGAATTCAAATGAAATGCAATAGCGCTTCGATGAACAATTATCACGACAGCGGGAATCGAACCCTGATCATCAGAACACACATAAACTGATACGCACACAGACATACATAAATTCATATATTCAATATAAGATCACGAATTCAAATGAAATGCAATAGCGCTTCGATGAACAATTATCACGACAGCGGGAATCGAACCCTGATCATCAGAACATACATACACAGATATGCACACAGACACGTACATACATATATAAAAAAAATTATTAATTCAAATGCAATGCAATAGCGCTTCGATGAACAAATATCACACCAGCGGGAATCGAACCCTAAAAAAAACAAATATAAACACACACAGACACGTACATACATTCATATATCCAAAAAAAAAAAAAAAAAAAAAAAAAAAAAAACCTGAATTCAAATGCAATGCAATAGCACTTCGATGAACAAATATCACGACAGCGGGAATCGAACCCTGATAAACAGAACATACATACACAGATACGCATAGAGTCACATGCATAAATTCATATATTCAGTAAAAAAAATCACGAAATCAAATGCAATGCAATAGCGCTACGATGAACAAACATCACCAGCGGGAATCGAACCGTGGTCATCAGAACATACGTACACAGATACACACATTCACACATAAACACGCAGAAATACTCGTACACAGTTACAAGCGCACACACACAATATAATTCATACATACACACAAACACTCATGCGCATGCACGCACAAAGTCCTTGAATTTATATAATATGAATGCTCACCTGAACTCTGAGTTGTCCCAGCAAAATCAGAATCTATACTAGCGTTAAAATGTTTAAACAGGCAGAACCAAGCTCTCCCACGTTCACACGCGAGACCACCCTCAAGACAGCTAGGTAGGTATTGGGGGGGGGGGGGGATGTCTCCCTTACATTCAGACCTTGACATTTCGGACTGCATTCATTATAATGAAAGGCAAACCTTTCCCTGGACAAAATACATGCGGGAGAATTGCAAACGAAATCTACAACTATTGTTAACTTTAGAAAACCGAAGAAAAAAGCACGTGTCATTCATACATTGGTTTAGTAGCTTTTCAACTTTACTTTTAAAAGTGAAGCACCCGTAGACTTTACACGAATTGTCTTAAAGAGAAATGCACATCTATTCACGAGAAGATTCATATAACCTTCACAGGAGACATAAGAAAAAATGTGGCACTCCGTTTTCATGAATTACTTTAACAGTTTGCTACTAGAAGTTAAATATACTCAGAAAAGATTTCCAAGAAAGAAACAAACCCAGGCTGATCGACACAGATATAAATATAAGCAAACGAAATCTACCACTATAGTTAACTATAGAAAACCGAAGAAAAAGCACCATTCATTCGTAAATTATTTTTGTAGCTTTTCAACTTTACTTTTAAAATCGAAGCATCCCCGAGACTTTACACGAAATGTCTTAAATAGAAATGCGCATCTATTCACGAGAAGGTTCTTACAAGCTTCACAGGACACAAGAAAAAAAAAAAAATGTGACACTCCTGTTTTCATAAATTACTTTAACAGTTTGCTACTAGAGGAAAGCGAATCGAGCAAATAAATAGAGTTCAAGAAACAGCCAGTTACTCTAAGAAAATATTCACAAGAAAGAAACACACACCCTCAGGCTATACGTCAAGGCTTAAATATATGCGAAAAAGCTGACTAAGAGCAGTCGCTTGCTTGAAGCAGTAGTAAGTGTCAAAAAATATGTATCAGCCTCACTTAGCAAGGAGCTGTACAAATAATTCAGGTTCACACCCAATTTGGATTTTTTAAATGAATTGTTTATCATGTAATTAATAGTTAGTTTTATTATGGATTATAAGGTTTTGTCATTATATTAGTTTTGTATGTCTATGACATTGGTATTATTTATCAGTAATTATGAAAGAGTCAAAAAGCCGAGAATTTTGCTCTCATCGAATGGTTTAGCTTATTCTTAGTTTTTTTGGTTGATAATCAACGAGTGTTTCGTATTTATTTTTTTCCTTGGTGTAACTTGAGATGGTGTATAACCCTTAATATGTTTATACTGGTGTGTTTCTTCTTGTACTAATTCAACTATTATTGTAGCCTCTATGCGAATTTGGTTTCATTTTTTCCCCTTGTAGAATGATTGTATTTCGAGACCATGAATTCAATGACAAAATGGGTCTTTTATTATTTAGAAAATTTAACATTCGTGTCTGGGGAATGCTTTTTAAGTAAAGTACATATTGAATTCTTCTGCTTGACAATAATCCTGATATATTTCAATGTTAGTAAAATTTTCAAAATGTATAATTTTTCAGTGAAAAACTTAAACGTTTTTATAAAACGTATTATATTAATGTTTTCATAGTAAAAAGAATGAAATGTTTATATTGAAATCTGTGTGCATAGTCTCTGCAGATCTCAATCTAAGATATTGGTCATCTCTTTCTATGACAATGCAAATATCGTTAATCTCTATAAGCTACTTAGTTTTAATACTGAGATATTCAATAGTAAAGTATTTATTCTTATTCAATTTCTATTAAAACTACCATAATCTGATTAGTAGTATAAATTCTATATTATACATTTAGAGAAGGATAAAGGATGTGGATTTGGTTTTTCTTTAGCTAATTAATACCATGATACAAATCATAAAACAATTTATTAAAAAAATTAATTACATGAATTGACTGAATCAAAAAAAAAAAAAAAAAAAATGTATTTAAAAATAATTACTTGAACTGACATCTGTGTGTATGTGTATGCATGTGAAAGTTTTTGTCTGTGCGTGTGTGTCGTGCATGTATGTATGCGTGAGATTTTGTCTGTGTATGAGTCCAAGTATGAATGTGTACGTACAAGTGTATGTATATGAGGGATTTTGTCTGTGTGCATATCAAAGAGTGTATGCATGTGTGAGTGTAGAGTGTGCATGTGTATGTATGTGTAAGCGTGCGTGTGCATATGTGTATGCACGAGTATGTGCGAGTGTATGCGAATATTTTGAGTTGTGTAATGTTGCTGTGTGAATGTGAGATCTTACTTGTGTGTGTGTGTGTGTGTGTATGTAGTGTATTAATGTGTGTATGCGTGTGCATGTGTGTTAATGAGTGTATGTGTGTGAGCATATGTAAATATTTTGGGTATTGTAATGGTTGCTGTGTAAGTGTTTCAAGTCTTACGTCAATGAGTGAGTGAGTGAGAGTGAGAGAGTGTATGTGTGTGTGTGTGTGTGTGTTAATGCATTATGTGAATATTTTGAGTGGTGTAATGGTTGCTGTGTAAGTGTGCGGTCTTACGTATGAGGGTGTTAATGCGTGTAAGTGTGTATTCGTGTGCATGCGTTTATGTGTGTGAGTGTATGTAAATATTTTGAGTAGTGTAATGGTTGCTGTGTGAGTTTGAATTTTTTACGTGTGTGTGTTTTAGAGTGTATATGTGAATATTTTGAGTAGTGTAATGGTTGCTGTGTGAGTTTGAAGTTTTACGTGCGTATATGTATATGCACGAGTATGTGTGTGTGAGTGTGTGCGAATATTTTGAGTTGTGTAATGTTGCTGTGTGAGTGTGAAATCTTACATGTATGTGAATATTTTGAGTGGTATAATAGCTGCTCTGTGAGTTTGAATTTTTTACGTGTGTGTGTTTTAGAGTGTGTATGTGAACATTTTGAGTAGTGTAATAGTTGCTCTGTGTGTGTGTGTGTGCGTGTGCGCGTGTGTGGGTGTGTGCGCGTGTGTGGGTGTGTGCGCGTGTGTGTGTGTGCGTGCGTGCGTGTGTGTGTGTGCGTGCGTGCGTGTGTGTGTGATTCATTTCATGGAGCATGAAGTATTTTTCTAGTCTCCATTGTCTCTCCTCTTGATGGAAGACTTCTGGCAGCATTCCTAGAAAAAGCATAAAAACAAAATGTGTTATTGTTAAACATTATACAGAATAGCATGCAATGAATTTAAAGTTTAATATATTAACCTTTCATTGAACTATATGCATTCAGGTTTCGATTTTCAATTGTTGTTTGCTGAGATATTGGTGTTTCTTTATCTGAAATAAAATGTAAGAGACTATAAAGTTGGAAATCTTTATTTCTATTAGCGATCATTTGTTGTAGATATTATATAATTTCTAATTTTTTTAAGGTGCTATCATTTTACGTACCAGCAACTTAATCAGTAGTTAGCGATTTTATCGTCATCGATCTTTCAGAACTAAAAAATTCTGAAACAATGAACATTTATGTATTAGAACTAGAATTAAACATTTACTATTATTTCGTAGAAAAAATATTTGGTCTGTTTTCCCTACCATGTCTGAAGACTGATAAATTGCCTGTTGATATTCATGATTTGACGGTGCTGAAAATCAGAAAATTCAAGTATTATTATGTAATTTGAATATGTTATCTCTATTAGACTTATGACTAATTAAAGTTTTCTGTAATTTTTTACGTACTATTCTCTGCGATCTGTAGTTCATCTTGCAAAACTGATCTTCTAAAAGAAAACGATATATAAGTGAAAAAATGTAATTCTGAAAATGAGCAGGTGATCTATTTTCCTTTCGATAGCTCTTTCTTGTGTGTAATGGACTGAGGCTTTTGATTATTAGTATACTAAAGCCTGATTGCGCACATTTCATGTTAGTATTTGAATAATATTGAATATTTCCATTCTCTCATGTGAGTGCCTGTTTGAGTTCTCTTATATTGTATTTTCTTTATGCAAACATGTGAATTATTTCTAAAGCCTATTTGGAGTCTATTGCTCTGTTTAAATTTCTACAATGATAAAGCTGTAAGTATAACACTTTTATTGGAGGCAATTGCTCTGTTTAAACTTTCTATAATAATAATAATAATAATAATAATAATAATAATAATAATAATAATAATAATAATCATCATCATCATCATCATCATCTTAGAAACTTCAAGAATAACACTTTTAATGTTAAAGCCACTGAAAAGTTAAAATAAATGTGAAAATGTTTGTGTGTGTATGTGGGTGTGTTAATGTGTGCCTTCGTGCTTGCTTGTAATCGATGTGTTCCTGTGAGAATTGATAGATATGCAAGTGTGTGCGCATGAAAGTGTATGAATGTGTGTGCATGAAGGTGTATGCATGTATTGTGTGAATGTGCATATGCTTGAATGTGTGCGCGTGCGTGTGTGTGTGTGAGAGAGATTTTGTCTGTGTGCATATCCAGGAGTGTATGTGTGTCTGCGTGTAAGTGTGCATGTGTATGCGTGCATGTGCATATGTACTCGTACATGTTTGTATATGTGAGTGTATGCGAATATTTTGAGTTGAGTAATGGCTGCTGTGTGAGTGTGAGATCTTACGTGTGTGTGCATGAAAGTGTATGAATGTGTGTATGCATGTATGTGGGTGAATGTGCATATGCTTGTGTGTGCATGCGTGTGTGTATGGGATTGTGCGTGTGTGTATGCGTGAGATTTTGTCTGTGTGTATCCAAGAGTGTCTGCATGTAAGTGTGCATGTGCATGTGTGTATGCGTGCGTGTGCATAAGTACATGCATACATGCGTATGTGTGCGAGTGTTTGCGAATATTTTGAGTTGAGTAATGGTTGCTGTGTGAGTGAGATCTTACATGTGTGTGTGTGTGTTAATGCGTGTAAATGTGTGCGTGGGATTGTGCGTGCATGTAATTCGTTGTGTTACTGTGAGAATTAATGGCTATGCAAGTGTGCGAATTTTTTGTTAAAGTCTAATTGGAGGCAATTGCTCTGTTTAAACTTTCTATAATAATCTTAGAGACTTCAAGAATAACACTTTTAATGTTAAAGCCACTGAAAAGTTAAAATTAAATCTGAAAATTGTTTGTGTGTGTGTGTGTGCGCGCGCGCGCTTGTAATACGTTTAAAGTGAGTATCTTATCTTGAATAAAGCTGAAATGTACAGCGCCTTGCTAAGTGAGGCTGATCAGTGGCGGCTCGTAGCCATAATTATCTGGTGGGGCACAATTTTAAGACTGACTAAAATTAAAACTAAACTGAATGTTATTTATGGATGCGTCCCATTCTATTTTGAGCGCGAAAGACCCGTTAATATTGCTCAGAGGCCTCTTTATCAGGCTTGAGGGTTTTTTTTACGTGCCGTAAATCTACGACACGGCATCAGCAACTTTACTTCCCTTATGACGGAAGGAATTTTTGCGCCTGAAAAAAAAATCAGCCGGATTGAACCCGCGATCTTGAAAACCAGAGGCTAGCACGTTACCCCTTGATCACGGATTTCGCTAAATAAAGCGCTGAAACTTGGTTTTGTATTTCTAAGTGTTGGTTTTAAATATTTATAAACATTTTCATGTCCAAACAGGTAAAGTGTGATGCCATCTTGTGATCGTATACCTGGAAATGTCAATTCATTAACCATTAAATTAATTATAGTAAATATTCAAATCGGATAATGCATAAAATTTGTATTGTGCAATGATAGGTAAAATCCGGTTGCATAATTAGAATCCTCATTAAATTTTAATTGGAAATGACCCTTCAAACTCCCATGTAACTCAATAATAGACCATTTCTTGTTTTCCGCGAGCGGCGTGGTCCGCGGGCTCATTAATATGCATCAATGATTGATAGCTGTCAGATATATGCAAATAAATTGCTCTAATTATTATTCAAATTTTATATGGAAATTTTTTGATATGCAAATGAATGTAACCTTTATAGACTACTACCGTACGATGCATTTCTGGTGGATACACACGAGCATGCGCTTGGTTGAAAAACACATCCAGCGGCACTATTTCATTTCCTGCTTCAGATTAGGAGGTAAACATCATCAGATGGACGAGATGAAACCTTTTTTTGTTTTTTAGCTTAACATTCTTTGGTCATGTCGGATGATAAATAAAGTGGTGAAATGATACTCAAATGATCTCAGGTCAATGGAACTTAAAAGTTACTCGACATTTATCTTCTCAGGATAAGGGAAAACCCCGGGAAAAAAAAATATTCGGTAATTCACCTTTAGCGAGATTTGAAATCGCGACCTGTTGAATGTAACCGCATTGCCCAGGTGGATGAGATAAGACTTCCAAGGTCGAGAGCGTCGTCTAGTTTGCGGGCAATTACGTCATCGATTAAAATCGATTGTAGTTTCATCGTTCGACAGCGCTGAGTATGAGATAATATCGAATTTAGATCACGTTCGATATAAATCGATTTTGAATATCTATCGAACGTAAAATGTGCACGGACATAGAGTTTTAAGTGCCATTTCGCGCAAAATATCGCACAAAACTTAAAATACTCAAAATTCGCGAAATTTTGTTGAATGTAGTTTACATACAATTCATTCATTGAAGCATGGAGATCCTGCTGACATTAAAAAAACCTTCTGTTGTTATTTTTAAAGAATTCGCGAAATAAAATGCGTTCGCGAAATTTCAGGAGCTCTATGTATAATGCATAAGGTATAAGCAAGCCTTGCGTCACATCCAGGAGGGAGGGGGCATAGTTTTGAAACTCAAAAAATCTCATACATCTTATCAAATTGAAGACACAAATATAATATCAATTATAAACTTGTATAAAAAATGAAAAACACTCAATACTTTCAGGTTTTACATTAAATAAAATATCACCTTGCAATTGACATCATTGGCTTACTAACTGGAGCCATGTTCTCGTCTATTCACATATAAAATATGGTATTTCATTTTGGGGAAATATAAATTCAGAAGGCAATTAGAAGAGAACAAATATAATAATAATAATAATAATAATAATAATAATAATAATAATATGTATTTCATCCAGTCTATCAATTCATTGATTTGGACATGTCATTACATACATATATGTACATTATACAAAATCACAATTTATGGCTCATCCAAATGTATAAGCATCTATTTAATAGAAATGCCTTCAATTTTAAGTTAAATTGTTTTAACACCTCTGCGACTGCTTTATTTTGAAATACAGGTCACTAAAGCAATCCTTCTAATTTTTAAAACTTAGTATAGATACATAGCTAATATTTATGCCTTCGTTCCTGATAAACTTGTAAATGATGCTTCGAAACTTTTACATTTACAAGATCCCTTTTTCACATTTTCAGCTTTTAATAGTTTAATTTATAAATAATAGGTTGATTAGTTTACCCCTTAATTAAGATGAATTCAATAAAGAAAACAAACACATTTTTAATATTAAACTTACATTAATCAATTTAGCCTTGTGCCATTTCTTGACCTTTTTAATACCATGTACACTTCAACAACTAGATCAACTATGAATAAATCAACAATTTAACAATAATTAAAGACTCTGAATAGCTCAAGCACATCCTCAAGATATGGCCCTCAAACAGTATAACCCTGATGTCTAAATTTATATTTTCCCCTGTTCAATAACTGAATTATGTAATACTTATTCCCAACCTTCGCTCCTCTTATAAAAATTATACATAACCATTAAATATTATATTTCAACTTTGATTCTGCTCACAAAATAAATTTGGAAACCCGGCATGAAGTGACCACATTAAACAGCATATATCCACATGAAAAGCAAGTCAGAAAGACAAATTATGGCAAAACAAGAAACACTTTTACATGACTTTACTTAACAGAACTTAGTCCCGACCAACTGAAATGAGCTCACTTGCTCAAAATATCTCGGCCGTTTGAGCTAAGCAGCTCCTGAAGGGAGTGGGGCGACCATCATGCACCTAGCAGCAATTGCCTTCCCATTTCTGCCCTCTCGCAGAGAAAATAATATTATAGTCATAAAGACAGTTGAATAGAAATGGCACAGCCTTTAAGATGAATTCACTAAAGAAATTGTTTAAATTGTGACCTTGTAAGATTGAAGTTAAGGAACACTTTAAAAATATCAAATGCAAGCGGAAATTCAACTGTGGCTGATCATTTTTTACATTTAACCACAAAATAAACCCAGAAGCTAAAAAAATACTAAACCACCTCAATGAGCTTATAATTTTATGGTTTAGGAGAAAATATTTATTTTAAAAAATCTGATGTGCTCCAATCAGATGACTTTCTATAACTGTTCTACAAACTTCTTACAAAACATTATTCTTCTTTCTCCACCATGCTAATCGTGACAAGCATTAGCAAAATGCTATTGCATGGCCAGGAGTAAAACAAAAGAAACCTGTCTGAGAAAGGTAGGTTGGTTGGTTGGTTAGGGTGGGGTGGGGTGGGGTTGGGTATCTAATGTTGAGCAGTTGGCAGTGAAGCCATTTGCTCTCTTGCATTCCAGTATTTCGTTGTCATATTATCATGTTGAACTAAAGGTTGGGCAGCACAGTAGATGGTTTCCATCCATATCTTCTTTAAGCGTACAGAAAGGACACAGAGGAGATCTCACTACACCAATCCTGAATAAATGTTTATTGACAGTTATGGCCTGTTAGGAGTCTAAAAGTTGCTACAGAGGATTTTCTTGGTAATGTAGTGATTCTGTTCGTGTTATTACATAAACTTTCCCATGGTTTTCCTTTTCTCTGTAATACATTTTCTTCTTTAATTTTTTTATTATATGTTGATATAATGATTCTTTTGATATTGGATCATATGAATTTGATATAATTTTACTATATTTCTTGACTAGAAAATCAGCTGTTTCTTTACCCTGTATTCTGCACTGTGCTGGTATTCATTGAAGTATTAATCTTTTATTTAAATTCATTAGTTGTTTTATGATTTTGTGGCACTCTGCACTCTCTGTTTAGCTATTAGGTGTTACATCAGATGTTATGGACATAATAGCGGCTTTAGAGTCAGAAAAAACTTTTTCAAATTTATTTATACGATATAGTAGGTTTTGTAAACTCTGAAGTATTGCCAAAATCTCACCATCAAAATTTGTAGTGTTTAAACATCAGTATAAACATGGGGGTATCTTAAATTTATTATTTCTAGTGTCATTTGTTTCTGAACACACAAAGAGATTTCAGATTTTGTAAATTCTTCAGCTAAGTGTAGATAGTGTTCAATATTAAACAGTTCTAATGGGTTAATATTTGTTTGTATGTTTTCTTTTAAGTAACGAAATTTGAATCTATGTTTGATTTCTTTGGCTTTAGTAAGGAGACTTTGTTGAGTTTTTAGGTTTACTTGTGATTTTCTTTTTTCCCAGTCATTAAAAGGTAGTCTGATTAATTTTTCATATTGTATGGCTGCTTGTTCAATGTCAAGTTCCAGTCTTGGAATTGTTTGTTAAAATTTGTAGAGCAAGTACTGGGGTAATTTTAACAGCTCCAGTTATTAGGTGAAGAATTTGATTTCGTAGAATATTAAGTTTTCTATATTTGCAGTTATTAATATCTCTTCACAGTATTTAAATGTTAGTTTAATATACATCTTGTAAAAGTGTTTAAAGTTTGTGTAGCGCTTCCCCATTTCTTGCCTGCCAGTCTTTTTAATAATAGTAATTTTTTCCTCATTTTTTTTTTTATTATATTATCAATGTAAAACACCATGTTAATTTTGTATCAAAAACAATACCTAAATAATTGGCTTCATGTGTTTCTGTGAGAGTTTTTCCATTTAGTTGAAGGGAAATATTTATTGGTTTCTTACTTAGTGTAAATAGTTGATAATTTGTTTTCTGTGTACTAATTTTCATCAAATTATTAGATGTCCAATTCTGTAATGTCGTCAAGGATTGGTGTGCTATATTTATTAATTGTCAATTTTGATTTTTCGGTTTAGAATTCCATATGACATCATCTGCAAACTTTAAGACTTTTGATTATTTTTTTTGTAATTGATATGGAAGATCATTGATATAAATGTTGAAGAGTGTAGTACTAAGCATACTGCTTTGAGGTACGCCATGGTGTGTCTGTTGAAATTTTGATAATTTTTCATTATATTTGGTAGCAATAAAGCGTTGAATAATGAATTCACTGATCCAATGTAACATTTTGCCTTGGATTCCTAGAATTTTAAGTTTAACAAGTAGTTTATATCTCCAAATACAATCATATGCTCCTTGAAAGTCAATAAATATTGCTAGAGTGTCTTCAAAATTTATTGCATTTTTAATATCGTGACTAAGATTTGAAATCTTTTCGTTTGTTGAATGGTGTTTTCTAAATCCTACTTGTTTAGTTGAAATTAAGTTATTTTTTTCTAGAAACCAATTTAAACGGTTGGAAATCATTTTGTCCATGATCTTTGCTAATATGCTGGTAAGTGCTATTGGACGATAACTTGAAACATTTTCAGCTGGTGTGTTTGATTTCAAAATAGGTATTATTATGGATTTCTTCCTTCCATCTGATACCTTTGTATTCCATGAAAAATTATAGAGATTTAGGAGACTTAATTTTGCTTTTTTCCTCAGATGTTTGATGAATTCTGTACATATATTATCAGATCCTGGAGATTTTTTCAATTTTAAGTTATTAATTACAATGCTCAATTCTTTAAATTTGAACTCCTGATTAAATATATTGTCTTTAAATTTAGTTGTTGATATAATCTATTCTTTAATGTTTTTCTTTAATATTTTTTGTTCTTTTTTGGTATTTGCAGATAATTTATAGGTATCAGCATAGTATTTATTAAATTTATTAGCTAATTCATTGTCATCTGTAATTATTTTAAAATTTTAAATAAAAATTTTATTATCTTTTTTTATGTTATGTATGAATCTGTATGCTTTTTGTGCATCTTTTCAATAGTCCTTTCTGTTGAAAATTACTAAAATGTTCTCTTTGGGTGTTGTTAATTTCTTTTTTGAATTGAGCATTTAATCTTCTCCAATTTTGTACTTCTTTCGGATCTTTAGATTTTTCTGCTGTGATTCTAGCCTGGACTCTCTTTTTTCATTTTGTCTAGTTGTGAGTTCCAAAAAGATTTATAGTTTTTAGTAAATCTTCTTGGTATGTATGTATTTTTTTTTCTATTTTCAAAATTGTATCACATACACCTTTGTTTAGTTTATCTGATTTTGTTGATTCGTTTACTGGAGTTTTAAAATTGGTTTCTAATTCATTTGTAAAATCTTTCCAGTTTTGCTTTTTTAAAGTTCCATCTAGGTTTATGATTTATAGGAATTAAATGTTTCAAGTTGAATAGTGGCAATTATAGTTCTGTATCCTGAGCCTGGATCTTCTAAGATTTGTTTGGAAGTTGATGAGTATAAATCTGAGAATACTAAAAGTAAGTCAGGGTTTTTACCAGCACCGAGTAGTGGATAAAGGTTGATGGATCTTCTTTGTGATAAATAACTTCTGTAGTTGTTGAATTTAGTATATCTTCTATGATCTTTCCAGAATTTTTTGGTTTGTCATATCCCCATAGTCTTGAATGGGCATTGAAATCTCCAATTATGATTGTATTTGAATTTATTGTGATATTTTCAAGTTTTGGGGTATTGTTTGGGGGATTATAAAAAGAATAAATTTTGAAGTGAGATCTATTTTTCCATATGTCTAGTTTAATTATTTCTATTTTATCTGTATTGTTCATCTCTTTAATGATTTTAAAAGATGAAATAAGATTTTTTCGAACTCCAACTAGAATGCCACAGCTTGTCGTCCCTTAGGAAGTAAGTACACACTATAATTTTGAAACTGATAATATTTTAGTTGCTCTAATGTTAAATTTGCTTCTTGAATTGTAAATGTATTAATATTATGGTCATATATAACTTTACTTAGTTCATGTCTCTTTGCTTGCGATAGACCTCCTGTATTCCATTGTAAAAGTTTTAATTTGTCATTCATATTTTGTTGTTTACCTTGGAAAATGGTCCTCGCCTGGAAATCCGAATGGGGGATTGTTTTACTTTCGGAATGTTTCTTTTTCCAATGGGACATCACTTTGTCTGGAATGTTTTTATTCAACTTTTTGTAACCGTTTAAAATTAGGCACCATAAATGGCAGTTACACCACCTAAGCAAAGAGAGGTATGGACAGGAAAGAAAATGGAATGATCCACTGGGCCTTGAATAGTCTAATACCATCGGGGTCAAAGAAAACAAGAGTTGAGTCAAGCAAGACTGGATAGGAAAGGTAAAAGAGGTGATCTGATATGTGGAAAGGAAGAAATATCAGTCCAGGTCAATAACTCACCAAGCTGACCAGTGCTTATTGGTGAGCAGCCCTTCCCTTTAGTTCATCACATAATTTTGTTTAGATCTGTTCCTGTAAGACTTCAAATTATAGAAGCAATTAAAGGATCTCTTTTCTATTATAACAAAATTGATATGTAATTACTAACAGCTGCGCCGTGTGAAGGCGAGGAATCAGACATTAGACTTTTGTCCAAGTTGGTTCCTTTAAGCCTTCAATTAATTATTCAAGGAATTAAAGGGTCTCCTAGTTGTTAGTAACACAAGTCTTTCCACAGCAATATCTGAGAAATGTATGTGTTTTAAAACTGAAACAAAAAAAAAAAAGAACATTTCTAAAATGGTTACCTCCACAACAAATATATAAAAGACATAAATTATGTGTTTTGATGAGATCTACATTTATTGTGCAGAAAGTTTTTGTCTAACTCTTATGGTTAACCAGTTATGCAAATGTCATTCAGAATGAAAAGAACTTCAAGAGGCTATTCCCAGAAAATTCATAATGAACATTTTATTTATCATATAAATAAATATATGGTTGTATCCTTAGTGCGGTGGTAGCACAGCTAAGCGGCAGATCTGGGTTCGATTCCCAGTACCAGCGTGGGGATTTTTCTCCCGTTGGGAGACCTGGACCAGGGTGCGCTCAGCCTCATGAGGTCCCAGGGGGGCCAACTGAGTAGCGGCTCCAGGTCATGAGGACCGCATTAACCAGCCGGGGGGGGGGGCTCAAGGCGCTGACCACGTCTCACCCTCCAATACTGCACCCCATCCATGACGTCTTCTGACCGAGATGGGGAACGCAGCGGCCGGGCGGTAGACCAAGGTTCCTTGTGAGCTGTCGTGCCATGGAGTTATTACAAATATACCTTTAATATACAGTTTGCTATTTAATAGACTTTTCATTTTTGAGTTATGCTATCCACACACACACACAATCTTTCTCTATAAAAAAATTCATTCAAGGGGTCTCAAAACATATATTTCTGGTGACATTTTGGTATCAAATTTTTGAATGGAATACAATCTCTTTTCTATCTAGCACATACATTCTACATATGTGCTAGAGAAAGTAAAACTAGAGATTATGAAATGAATTTTGATATACCACCAATTGATTCTGTCTCCAAATTTGTTTTAATTCCAGTAGTTGGCAATACTGCAATACACAATTCTTCGCCTTGCAGCAGTAACCGTAAGGAAATAAACAAACAACAACAAAAACAAGTTGAGCTGAAGATGAATTAGAATCTATTTGTAACGATAAATGATGTTTTATTGCTAATTATTGTTATATTAATATTTTTGTATTGCTCCACTGTTACCAGCTTCAGTTTTTACATATTAGAAGTTTAATTGTGGGTTGCACTGCAGACATGCAGGTGCATTTCCATTCCATTCATTATAATTTTTGCACAAATTCAAATAACGTAAACTTTTTACAACAATGTCATATATTAAGTATGCTGTTTCAATAGAAAACCATATTCAATATCAGCTTGCGGTGCACTGCTGTTACGACTGCCACCTATCACAGACAAAGCAGTACATTTCATTTCTCCCTCCTGGTCATTACAAGAATTTAAATCAGGTAAAACTGTTTACAATATTGTTGTAAAATGAAATGGTGTTTTATTTATGGACGCTCTTTAATTGCTGTGGTTCTCAGAATCCCATTCTATACTGGGCGTGAAAGATTGCTTAATTTTGCTCAGAGGCCTCTCTATCAGGCTTGAGGTTCTTTTACGTGCCATAAATCTACGACATGGAATCAATGGCTTTACTTCCCTTCAAAGAAACCTATGCTTGGGATTTTTACGCCCGAAAAAATCCATCGTCCTCTGCTGGGTTTGAACCTGCAACCTTGGTTATAGGAAGTTAGCATGGTAACCATTACACCACAGAGGGCAACTAACAATGTATGTATGTTATATATATTGTCTACATAGAAAATCTTATCCATCATCGTCATTGAAGCTCTACTTCTATTGCCATCATCTGCTACATAAGGATACATTTCCATTCCCACAACCCCCCCCCCCATCACATGAATTTCTGGACAATTTTGCAAGGAAAACCGTAAGTTTCAGCTTATTTGTTCAGTATTTGATCAAAATATATCTTCAGAATCAATTTATTTTTATATAGATGGTGTGCAAAGTCCTAAAATTAAGTTCTGAAAAAAAAGGACGTTATTTCGCATTTCAAATGGATAAATATAATAATTTCACAGCCTGTTCGCAAAAAATTCACCATTTTAATAGCTTAAATTTGCAGTTTGTTAAGCAATATTGATATAGAATTTTTCATTTAAGTATGGTTTGGAGTTTTTGTCTTAAATGCTTAAATAATGACTTAAAAAAATATATGTTGAATTTATCCAAATTTTCATTTATACTAATCATAAATGAAATGAGTTTTATTTATAGATGCACTGCTGTGGTTCTTAGTATCCCATTTTATATTGGGCATGAAAGATTGCTTAATTTTGCTCAGAGGTTCCCTTATCAGGCTTAAGGTTCTTTTATGTGCCATAAAAGGTTGTTTTATGTATGACACAGGACCAACAGTTTTCTTCCTTCCAGGGGAGGCTATGCTAAGGATTTTTATGCCCGAAAAAAATCTGTCACCCTCCACTGGGCTTGAACTCGCGACCTTTGGAACCAGAGGCATGTTACCCTCCGACCACAGAGAACAACTAAATTGAACATACAGCCATAGGTATTTTTAATTCAAAAACCTTTATTCTCACAATGTCTGCATAAGTATCACCTATGTAAATAGGTTATACTGATGTGTCCTTTAATATACTTTACAGGGTGAAAATAAATTGAATTACAGCACTGTTATGTTCCAGGAAAGTTTTTTATAAAATATTTGTATTAAATCTTGTTTGTAATTACTCCAATATAAATTACTATAAGCAAGCCATATCCTTCTATCCCACAAAATCATGACATCATTACTGATTTGCTCGTCTGCCATAAGCAATGTGCACAAAGACAATTGTGTTACTTTATAACTAGTTTCAGTGTAAGTTTTCTGATTCATAAACTGCAGCTAAAGCATTAACTAAATAATTAATGCTCTAAGCCATTATTATGTAAAACTTAAAGAATTGCTGTTCCTTATTGACCTGAGGAGCCACTTTGTATATTTTTTCAGAGTTGTTATTTTATTGAAGAAATGTTTGGACATTCATTCTCAGAAGACTTTACATAAGAGCTGAAAACCTATCACATAAGAGAAGATCTGATATTTCATGCAGGGATATACGTTCATATATCTGTGAATGGAGTTTGAGGTTTTGATTCTCACTATAAAAAAATAAAGTGGCTTCTTACCTTAGAATGTCACTCAATTGGATTGGATCACCATTGAGAAGCAAAGCTAAGTAAAGTAGAGCGGGTAGCTTTTGTCGAGTCAGACAGTATGGATGATGAGAATCAATGATGCCATGATAACTTAACACAGATTTGAAATGCTGTTTCTTCTTTATTTTCTCACCATGTTTTCCACTTATTTTTTTAAGTGGAATATCTTTGTGTAGTTTATGTGCTTTCGATGATAGATGTATCTGTCTGGAACACAAATGTTATATTTAATATGCCTATCAGTTTTCTTGGAAGCTATAATAATTTAATTACAGTTTCCAAGAAGAGGGCTTTAGCACTTAATACAAGTAGGAATTGCAGATAAGTGCCTGAATAGGTACATACAACTTCAGAACAATCAACTATTGTACACATTTCACTGTAGGAGTACAAGCAATGCTAGTCTATTTCCAGATACTGGCTGAAGCTGTAGCAGCCATCTTCAGTGATGAAATCCATGTCTCTTGGTGTCAGTCTCAGGGAAATGATGCAGTAAATGGCAGTTTGTCTGTCGCAGTTATAATTGTAACATGTGGCAAGCGAAACTCTTCAATTAGGTCACAGCAATGCAACTTATTTTTCCTGTCAGAAAGCCTAAGTAATTTGATTTCATTTATATGCTGCATGGTTGTGAGAAAATACAGCCCAATAATAAAAGGTGTAATAGAGGGAATTAATTTTAGCTGTTGGCATAAATCTAGCCATAATGCTTGTGCTAAGAGTGTGTCAGATTTTCAGATACTATTACAACTTAAAAGGCACTAAATCTGCGCATGTTTCGGGAACATTTTACTCCTTGCTCAGCAGAGTAGTTGCCAGTAGAGAGCAACGCTAAGCCTACAGAAAAAACATCAATACAGTTTATAATGAAAGAATTTTACTCTCTGGAGCTGAACGTAATCCGTAAACAAATAACATAAGCTTTGGCATACATACAAAACCAATGCCTATCAAGAACTACATAAAGCTTTAAATCCATTACAAACAACCATGTTGTGACAGTGTAGCATACAGATTAATAAATACACCTCTCAAAGAAATGTAATACAAAAATCTGATGTATTCCATTCACATGAGTTTCTCTACAATTCTGTAACAAACTTTGTTAAAAAGTTTGTTTCTATTTACTTCATGCTAACCAAGAAAAAATTAGCAGAAATAGTCTTATTACTTGCTTCCTTGTAAGTAGAAGGGAAATAAGGGAGTACCATAGGTTAAAGTGATAGTCAAAAGCTGGTTGCTATGTGACTGAAGTTCTTTTGTTTCTTTGGACACAAGTTGACAAAATTCCTGTATGAGAAAAGTAAGTTTTTCAAAGCTGAAAGCAAAAACACGGAATATCTAAAAAAAAACAATCAACTCCACAAAAAAAATATGTATATAAAAGTGTGTGTTTTAACGTGCTCTACATTTTTTGTGTGGTAAGTTTTTGTCCATCTCTTACGATTTAGCAGTTATGCAAAATTCATCCAGAATAAAGTAGTCTTCAGAGGCTATTCCTAGAAAATTCAAGATATACATTTTATTTGTCAGGTAAAAAAAGTTCAAAAAAAGTTCCATGTAAAGGGTAGTTGGGGGTGGGGGGATTTTTTTTGAAAATCTTTGTGCTGCATCCTTGGAAGATACGTAACTTAAATACCCAGTTTGGTATTCAGTGGTCTTTTCATTTTTGAGCAATGCTGCCCACAGACACACACACACACACATACAGGCCTTTTTGTAAAAATGCTTTTTTTTTTTGTATTCAGGGGGCCCTAAAACATGTATTTCTGGTGAAATCTTGGTATCGAATTCTTGGGTGGAATACAATACTTCCTCTATACACTGTATACATAGTACGTGTAGAGAAAGTAAAAAAAGAAAATGAACATATAATCACCATAGCTACAAAGAATGGTCTGAGGCATAATTAACAAACAGACTGCAGGTTCAAAAAATGGAAACATACCAGGACAGCAGCTGGGGGTTTGGATACAGCACAATAAATTCACTTCTATAAGAATATATTACTATAATTTTAAGAAACTCCTTGAGAGTTTCGTAACATCATTCTGGTGGCACATAACAGATATGGCATAAAATTACTCTGCAACAATTTGAAACAATTTGTTACTTAATATGGTTAATTTGGTACTGTAACGGTTCAGAATGCTACAAAACCATCACGGGAAAGACCAAAAAGGCATAGGAGATACACAAAATATAAGTCTACCCACAAAAAAAAGAAGAAAAGAAATTTGCAGTAATATACCATCACTGGTCAAATAAACACAATATCCACAAACATTTTATTAAATCTGCCAAATATGTATCACAGCTAAACCTAGAAGAAAATCTTTAATTAAAACCAAAAATGCTATTGATAAAACTTAAATTTTCCACCATTAACCTCTTCTAAAAGTTTATTTTGCCACTGCAAAAGAAAGCAGCACCTCTAAAAATGAGTTGAATGTATACCATTTTTGTGTTATAGTCTATTCACACTCAGTCAGCAGGTGGTAAAGAGGGGGAAAGATCAGTTCCTGCATCAAGTAGCACCCTTCCTACTCCTAGAAGCCCTAGCCAAATACATTACAATGGATTGCATCTGCATTTTCCACCAATATCAGATGAAGGCTATGAACAGTATTTGAGCACTGGCTGCTGTTCTGTTGGTTTGTCCCATATTCATGTTAGGAAGTTTATGGACAACATGCGATGAGTGTTTCAATGGTGAGGAGATGGGTCCTACAGTTCAATGAAGGACGTAGTGAAGTGCACGATGAAGAACGAAGTGGGCGTCCATCTTTGGTTACAGAAGAATTGGTTCATGCGATTGATGACAAGATCCAGGAAAACCGCAAGTTTACAATTCCTCCTCCTTGCACGCAATACAAGGATAAAGTTTGGACTTGCAAACACTTGCATTGCATTGCCTAACATCTTGCATGTTTCTATGTGAATGCTTATATTAAATATCATGAGAGCAAAATCTTGCACTTATGTATGTGCTTGCATCTCATTGTGAATGTAGTATTAGCAAGGATGTACCACAATTACAGTTTACACAGTCAAAGTTTGATCATGTTTCAGTGGTCCTTGGTCAACAAGAATTTGATGAAGAATGGTGCACATGGCCATCAGAGCTGTAATTAAAGAAAACGAAGAAAAAAAATCTGATGTGTTCCATTCACATGACTTTTCTCTATATCTCTGCAATAAATTATTTTTAAAAAGCTTATGCTTCTATTTACTTCCTGCTAATCGAAAAAAAATTAGCAGAAAGTCTTATTTCTTGCTCCCTTGTAAGTAGCAGCGAAATAAGGGGCACACGAGTTCACAAAGTCCTGTATGAAAAAAGTATAAGTTTTTATAGCTTAAACCAAAAACAAGGAATATCTAAAAAACAATCATTCCACGAAAAAAATGTATATAACATAAATTGTGTGTTTTTAAGTGCTCTACATTTGTTGTGTGATAAGTTTTTGTCCAGCTCTTATGCTTTGGCAGTTATGCAAAATTCCGTAAAATTGACCCACAATAAAGTAGTCTTTAGAGGCTATTCCCAGAAAATTCAAAATATACATTTTATTTGTCAGGTAAATATCTTTAATATACGATATTTTAATCAAAAACGTTAGAGCCATTTTCGAAAAAAGCTCCATGTAAAGGGTAGTTTGGGGTGGGGGGATTTTTCTCAAAATCTTTGTGTCGTATCCCTGGAAGATACTAAACTTAAATACCAAGTTTGGTATTCTACCGACTTTTCGTTTTTGAGTTATCGTGTTCACAGACACACACACACACACACATGGACCTTTTCCTGAAAATACTTTTTTTGGATACAGGGGACCCTAAAACATATATTTCCGGTGAAATCTCGATAGTGAATTTTTTGGTGGAGTGCAATACCTTCTCTATACACTATGTATATAGTACATATAGAGAAAGTAAAAAGCATTTGAATATAAAGCATGTGAGAAAACTGCTCCATGTGCGACCAAGCAAGTGAAACAGCTCATTACAAGGTGCATTGCCTTCAATGCACATTTTTGTGCAATTAAAGTTATGTTCCTGAATGGTTCAGTACTATACGAAAATCTTTTCTTTACACTATTATTTGCAAGGTTCAGATTAGGACGGTTCACTGAACACACAGTAGAAATGAAGTTGATATATCACATCACAGATTGCAGAAGACCACAAAGTATTACAAGACAGTGTGAAGCTTTTCAATTCACTTCTTTTGAAAATAAATACTGCAAATGTTCAACCTGTAAGGATAAAGTATATAAATGATTAATAAAATATAATTTATATGGCATATGCAAATTTGATACATAAAATAAACATGATGTGTAAATAGTGCTCATCAGTCCTAATGTAATACATCACGTATAGTTTTTAAGCTTTCTTTCATGACAAAGCTTATTGTAAATTCTGTACTTATCAAATGGTTGTTATTATTGCTATCATTATTTTTCTCATACATGATTGTCTAGCACACCATCTACACTGGATGAAAATTCTTAACTCACCGAACTGTCAAGAAGATTCATCCAAAATCTTACAATATGCTCTGCTCTTCAGCAATTTTGGGAGAAGTCAAATGGACACCAAGAGGCTAATGACAATTGCTCAATGGCCTGAGTATTGGATTAAATAAACTATTTTCCACATCATGTAGTGCATCCTTGTGGTTACTATCTGTATGCACTGAAATGCTTTCTACGCTATGTTGATAGAATTTGGCCAAATTAACATAACACTTTACTGTATTGTTTGAGAGAAAATATAATATTCAATAAAGTGTGAAATAAATCCTTTTTAGTCCATCAGAATGCCTCATTGGTGAAGCAACAGAGAAAGTTTTTTTGTTCTTTCTTTCAGTAATGGGGTCACTATTACTTGAGCTTTTTCATAAAAGGCTGCCTACTCTTAATACTTGTTCTAGTATCAATAGCTCATTTTTTTGTAAACTTCTCTAGGTTTAAAAACAACCAGCATCAGTCAACAATAATATAGTGTGTTTTACCTGCGTCTTGATGATTTTACTTTTTCAGGATCAGAAGTGCCTGAACTGTCCATGCTTTTTAAACTCTGCTCAAAAAGGGATGTAGTATCAGATGCAGAAAGTGCAAGTCGTTTGTTATATTCCGACTGGAAAAGTGCTTTCTGCAACAGAACAGACAACAAAGGCTGTAGTTATAAACATGCTAGCTCATTACAATGCTAAATTATATTATATTTAATAATTTAATGGAAAAAATGAGTCCTAAAATTAAAAACTTCCAACATAGCATTCATTTATCAATACTTTGCTAAAAAAATGTTTCTTCTTCAGGATGATGTAAACATCTACCAAAAAGTACACAAAACATGTTAAGTTTCACCTATGTTTGTAGCTGTTAGAGTTGCTAGCCTGATTTCATTAGTTCCCCAAATTTAAATGCCTTGCATGTACTACTTCAAACTGAATGCAAAATGGAAACTCTTTTATTACAATGCTTAATATGTTCATTTTTTTATCCTACTATAAACTGAAGTTTGTATATTTAATGCTTATTTCACACATACTTTGAATATTTTAACTTTTTATAAATTGTGTTTGCTTTTGGAAGTCCCACTAAATGACAAAAGAAACCTTAGAAGAGTTGTAAGATGCAAGTTTCCTGTCAAAAAGAGTCTTATAAACATGTTTTAATAGAAGATCTGTTAGTAAATCATAAAATAAACAAAAACATGCAAATACTGTGATGAAAAAATGCAATATACGTAAACAAATACATTTTGTGAAAGCGGTTACTTAGGCACTGATAAAAGAAAAAAAAAAAAAAAAAATCTGTGTTACACTCACATGACTTTCTCTAGCTGCTCTACAAACCTCCTACAAAAGATCATTCTTCTTTGTACACAATGATAATCGAGATAAATATTAGCAGAATGTTCTTATTACTTTACTAATTATGATTTTGTACAAATGTATATATGAAATGACGTGTCTAAAATCAATGTATTGATAAACTGGACGAAATAAATATTATTATTATTATTATTATTACTTAGTTCCTTATAAGTAGAAGGGAATAAGGGAATGTGCTATGCTAAGTGATTGTTAAATGTTTTAAAAGCTATCGTTATGCGATTGTCATTACAAATCACTTCTTTGCTTGGCCAGGAGTAGAACAAAAGAAAAACGGACACTTCCTGTCTGAGGAAAGTTTAAGTATTTCACAATTTAAACCATTAACTAGGAATATCTCGGAAACATTTACCTCTACAACAAAAACATAAAGGACATAAATTGTGTGTTTTCTCGTGAGGTACATTTTTTGTGTAGTGAGCGTTTTTCTATCTCTTACGGTTTAACAGAAAAGCAAAATTGGGCAAAATTCCAGAATAAAGAGCTCTTCAGAGGCTATTCCCAAAAAATTTGAGATATACATTTTATTTCGGACATAAATAGCTTTAATATACGGGATGTTAATCAAAATCGTTAAAGCCATTTTTAAGAAAATCAAAAATTTCGAAATTTTTTCCATGTAAAGGGTAGTTTATGGTGAGGGAATTTTTTTGAAAATCTTTGTGTCACATCCTTGGAAAATACTAAACCTAAATACCAAGTTTGGTATTTAACGGTCTTTTTGTTTTGGGGCTATGCTGTCCACAGACACACACATACAGGGACCTTTTTTTAAAAATGATTTTATTGGACTCACGGGACCCCAAAACATATATTTCCGGTGAAATCTCGGTATCAAATTTTTGGGTGCATTACAATACCTTCTCTATCCCTATGTACATTGTACATATGGGGCTAGAGAAAGTAAAAATAGAAGAGACCCAAAATGCAAACTAAACCTGTGACATTCTCCACTAGAATGGACAATGGTAAAGACTTAATTATTTACATATTTTGAAGCAGACACAAGATTTTCACAGTTATTTTCAAAATTTGCATTAATAATTTTAATTGCTGCTGTTTTGTGTTGAATATTTTACACAAATTTGCATTAATTTCATGCTAATTTTTGGGCAGAATTAATGAATTATTGAAATTAAAATTGGCAGGTACCTAAAGTAACATTAATGCTAAAACCCCTTATTTCGAAATTCAAAACCTTTTATTTTAAACCAGAATCAAATATCACACATCAGACATACCAACTGTAACAGATAAGTTGCAGCATTTTCGTTTTTCATAGTTGTCCTTCTGCCTGTTAAAACTAAATTATATGTAGAGAAAACTCTCTTATTGTAAAAATTTGACAAGACACTGAAGGCAGTTTTCACAGAAAACATGATAAGGCTCACCTTTTGCTTTGAATGCCATTTCTACATCTAATTTGTTACCATTACCACCATGGCTTACCTGTTAGTTCTTTTCAACAAAGAAACAGACCGGAATACAATAACTTTAAACACTGGTTGAATGGTGCCATTACATATTTAAATCTCTGATATTTGATTTAAAGCCTTGTTGATTCTTACCAAAACAAAACCCAGGTGATCAGTGAACCGTCATAATGTAGCCTTCCACCATTCACGCCAGAAAAGAGGTCATATTTTCATGACCATATGACGCATACAAGCTGCATATTGTAATGTAAAACAAATAGAGCCCTTATTCCAACTTAAACGGTGACTAAAATATTCTGTTAGGTATAATGGAATAATATTAATAGTCATAACAAAATAAATTGGTACACATGTAATAATTAACTCTAAAAAGGACAAGCGAAAAAATAAATAATATATACGCCATAACTTCCATTCATTTGCTCTCTATTCCCTCCAGTTCAGAATCATCGTCTGAGCTGCTGCTTTCCACTCCATGGTTGATAACCAGATCAACAACGGTATCACTTAAACTATCCATCTCCCAAAAGAGCGTTTTTTTTCTTTTGTTACATTGCTGACAACTTAAGCTGTTTGAAATTGTGCATATTATGCAAATTGCACTCTTCACAAAATCATCACGTTATTGCATTGCATGTTTCACAGTTTCTTTTTTTCCCAGATGTAACCACTTTTTCCCTTGAGATTTTCCTTTTGTGAGCACTGTTTATATTTGTAGCTGAAACACCGGTGTATTCAGATCTTAATTTTACCACTTCTATAACAGATATTTCTCACAAAACTTGCAATAAACATTCAAAACTAAAGTTTTTTCATCACTAGTACAACTTTATGCTTTATGTAATTCGACGACAATGCAAGAGGAAACTCACGGCAACCGTACTCCATGATTCTAAACAGAAACAACCAGCAACCATTACTGTGTAAAGAATATTGCAGAAATCAGGTTACTCATACCTTGTTGGAACTTGTAGCTCTGTTTAATGGTACAAATCAGCGTAAATTTAACTCTTAGGTATTTGTATAGAATATTATACAATTTATTCATTGTGTAGTTTAGCTTGTTAGCATGGGATTACATTCCTACGCACACTATTACTGTGTTGTACTGTAGTGAACTGGTTGTGTGGATCTGTTTCAGCGCGGATCAACCTAAGAGTGAATAGAAAATAGTAACTAACCTGGAAGGCTCAAACAAACAATCTAAGCCTATTTACCACTACCACCACCGCCACTATAATCTTCTTCTTCTTATTATTATTAGGACTCTGATAGTTATGCATTAAAAAAAAAACGTAAAATATGTACGAGTTATGAGGTTAAAAAGAGCTATCCTAAATCTCACAAAAATGGTGAAATAATAATTTTTAAAAATTGAATTGTAGGTTCATTACCCAAATTGTAACAGCTGTAATTTGTTTCAAAAGTGCTTTCTTAGTAGCTCAATGTGGCAACCTTGGCTGAGCGGCACAGATGGCTTAGCCCAATTACAGGCTTAAACATCACCCAGGAGTGTGACAGTTAAATGTGCTTAAAGCTGATAGGCTTAAGTCAATACATTTAATTGCAAATTTAAGTAGCTGCGTAATGTAAAAGACAGAGGTTTTTAGCTCTCTAAAATTATTCTTATGTATATATACTGTATTATTGTATAAATCTTACTTTATATGAGGTAGCTGTTGAAGTTGATGCTATAGAACTGGTACTCTTCCTGCTACCTGGTCTTTTTTTCTTCTTAGTTCCAATGTTAGCACCATATATCAGTTCTGCATCCCTGCAGCAATAATAATTTCAATACTTGAGTAGAAATTATATAAAAACTTCAAAGTATTGGAATTATCTTCAAACTTACATCATTTTAAGTGACTGGGAGGGTGTTTTGAAATACCTACATTTTTATACAGCAATTAAATATTGTAAATATTATTTATATCATACATAGCCAGTATGAAATTTAACATATGATTTCAAACACAAAAATTAAATGTGAAAATTTAAATTTATGACAATCAAAATACTCCTTATGCATTATAATTGGTTGCACAAAACTGACATTTTTTTAATAGAAATTCTTATGATAATGGCTAATATAGTGACACTAATTGGCAGCTTAGTTAGACATACAAAAAACTTTAATATGTGTTTATGCTCAAGTTTTGCTATTTGTACATTAAAATTTTTTTCTAAGCCTACATATAAGGTTGCCTTATTTAACCTAGGACTAATATGCATATATTTTTAATATACTGGCAATTTTCACAAAAATTGACAAACATTAATTCACCATGGACCATTTTCACATTTAAAAGTGTAGTTTTGAGGAAAAAATGCACTTTTCTGAAATCATTTACCAGAGTGTACAGGTAAAATATTATTTAAAAGTGACATTGGAGCCAGCAAAAGTTTGGTAGAGTGCTACTTATTAAAAATCTAAGGAATACTATTACAGTATACTGCTGCTTAAGAACCTGTCAATGATTCAAAATTAAGCAAAGAATTGCATCCGAATTAAAACTGAAGTAACCATAAATGATGTACTTGAACAATTTGGGTGTTAATTACAGCTGCAATAACTATAGTGCTATCAAATTATTTCCATAATAATTCAGTGCTTTGATTTCAAGCATGGTGACACAGTAAAATATCTGATCTAAAAAGTGCTAATTCTTATTGTAGGCAATTAAGGTCGTTCAACTGATTGGTTATTGGTGCCGTTATAAAACAAGTGGTGACACAGACCAGACATAAAAAAACAATACAAAAATAAATCATGAACAAAATATATCCAATATGTAAAAGACAACCTATGGCAATGGCCATAGAGGAATCTAAAAACAGAGTTGAACAATGAAATGAAAAAATATAACTAAAAGTAAAGCCTCTTTGCTAAAAGTCACTAGGAATAAAAGCTTAAAAACCGGATTACACACTCCAATTTCATGATAAATAAAACAAACTAAATCTTAGTTACAAAATAGTTAAAAAACCAATTGGAATTAACACTGTGAAGCACTGTAATAATTTATAAAATAATACAGATTGAGTCGACCAGACACTCTATGGCTTCACATACCTAAAACTTATCCCGACACATTTCACCTTCCGTTGAAGGCATCATGAAGGTGTCGACTGGCTGGAACCCTGGAGCTTCTGTGGGTCTTTCTTCTCTGGGGTGGAGACATCTGATGGTGGTTTTATGAGGCTTAGTAGCTAGTTAACTTCTGGCAGGATGTCAAAGTTCATAAGAAAATCACTGTGTTTTTTTACTTTCTCCATATGCACTATGTACATAGTGTATAGAGAAAGTATTGCACTCCACCAAAAAATTTGATATCGAGATTTCACCAGAAATATATGTTTTAGGGTCCCCAATATAAAATAAAAGCATTTTCACAAAAAGGTCCATGTGTGTGTGTGTGTGTGTGTGTGTGTGTGTGTGTGTGTCCGTCCGTGTGTCTGTGAACACGATAATTCAAAAACGAAAAGTCGGTAAAATAGCAAACTTGGTATTTAAGTTTAGTATCTTCCAGGGATGCGACACGAAGATTTTGAGAAAAATATCCCCACCCCCAACTACCCTTTACATGGAACTTTTTTCGAAAATTTTGATTTTCTCAAAAAAATGGCTCTAACGATTTTGATTAAAATTTCATATATTAAACATATTTACCTGACAAATAAAATGTATTTCTTGAATTTTCTGGGAATAGCCTCTGAAGAGTAGTTTATTCTGGATGAATTTTACTAAATTTTGAATAACTGCTAAACCATAAGAGATGGACAAAAATTTACTACACAAAAAATGTAGAGCACATTAAAACACACAATTTATGTTATATACATTTTTTCGTGGAGCTCGTTGTTTTGGTGACATTCCTTATTTTTGGTTTCTGCTATGAAAAACGCATACTTTTCTCATACAGGAACTTGTCAACTCCTATCCATATAGACAAAGGAACTTCATTGACATAGCAACCAGCTTTTGACTATCAGTTTAACCTACAGTTGTCCCTTATTTCGCTTCTACTGACAAGGAAGCGAGTAATTAGACTATTTCTGCTATTTTTTTCTGATTAGCATAAAATAAATGGAAGTATAAGCTTTTTAAGAATTATTTGTTGCAGGGATATGGAGAAAGTCATGTGAATGGTACACATCAGATTTTTATATAAATCTTTTCCCAAATATTTAATTCTGACGCAAGGCCCACCGATTTTAATAGATGAGTCTTTTTTCAATATTGTGATGTGCACTCCAAAAGTGTGCTGCCACTGCAGATTTATTGGTTTCTTTGTTCTTGATGTTGCCGAAATGTTCCTTTTGGTATACTTTATTGCAGTCAGAACAGTTAATTTTATAAATACCGGACTTCTTTTCAAGGTGAATTTTTTTGGTCGTTGGTTTCTTCAGAAGATTCTTGACACAGAATTTATTGACAGGTGCTAAGATAATGTTGAGTTTTTTGAACATTTTTTTAAACTTATGAGTTGCCCAGGAGTGATATGTGAATTTGCCATATATTTTTTGTCAATGGAAGGTGTCAGTGTGGTGATTTGCTTTAGATGTTTTTGTCTTTTAAACGTTTTTATTTTGTTGAAGCCATTTTTCGTAGCTGCTTCTATTATATTCCTATTCAATCCTATATTCCTTTTCAGCCAATGGCACGTTTACCAATCTGTGGGTTACGGTATTTATGATTGCATGTTTGTGTGGTGTAGGGTTGAAACTGTTTGCCTTGATGTAGTTGTCCGTGTGAGTGTCTTTTCTGAAGATACCAAATTTTAATTTATCATTATTTCTCATTATTTTTAAATCTAGAACGTGTAGTGTGTTGTCTGATTCAATTTCCATTTGTAGGTTCCTGAGAGTTGAGCAGTTTAAGGGCATCTGTGCTATGTTTTTTGTTTACTATTGCAAATACGTATCGGTATCAGGTTTTGAACAAGAGTGGAAAAGCTGCGTTTCGAAGTGGCTCATAAATAGATTGGCAAGGAAGGGGGATAATGGGTTTCCCATTACTAGACCGGATTGCTGTTGGTAGCAATTTCTTTGGAATGTGAAAAAGGTTCTGTTCGTTACAAATTTCAGTTAGTTTTAAGTACTCTTGGATGTGATAGCTGTCTATTTCAATGGATTCTAGCCACTGTTTCAAGATGGATAGTAGTTTATGTTTCGGGACACTGGGAAGTAGCGATTTGACATCAAAAGACACCAGAATATCATTTGGTGATAGGCTAATCTCTTAAATATTGTCTATTAGTTTTAATGAGTTACTCACACTGTGGCTTTCAAAGGTGGGTAGTGATATGAACTTTTTTGATAACCATTTTACTATAAGGTATGATGGTGTATTAATGTTGTTGATTATTGGTCTTAAGCTGTTTCCTGGTTTGTGAATTTTGGGTAATCCATAGATACTTGCCAGTTTTGGATTGTCTACTTTAACCTTATATTGTGTTTCTTTTGGAATTATGCAGCTGTCTTCATTAACTATTTTGGTGCATTTATTAGGTGGGTCCCATTTAATTTCTATGAACTCCTCCGATTTTAAAAGGTTTTCCATGCTGGAGATATATTCTGTCTGGTCCATAACGACCATTTTGTTGCCTTTGTCGGCTTTTGTGTAAACGTCTTTTTTGTTTAGTGATTTGATTATTTGTTTAAAATTATTCTTGGGTTGGTCTAAATTTACTTTCTGGAGTATGTCTTTTGATTCCTTTCTGACGATGTCCTTATTGATAGTGTTCAGTCCCCGAATAGCCGTCTCCACATCCGTGATGTAATTTTTATCTCGCACGAATAGTTAACGCACGTTTTTTGACCCAAGTTTAGAAAATTTAATTCTTCCGGATTTGGGTTTGTGTATACAGGTTTCCTCCCATTTTGGTTCAGATGTTTCAATTTCTTTTTCTGCGCGCTAGTTTTTCTTTTTATGCGTGGATTAATGATATCAAAGGATTTTCTTTCTAGGTAATCCCACGTGAAGCTTCCTAAATTGTTTGCCAGTTTTAGGTGATAAAGGAAAAGTTTCTTATCTATTTCCGCTAATTTTGCATAGTGAAACGATTTTTGTATTTCTAAAACTTTCTTCTCCACGGCAATTTGTTCCCTACTGTTGTGATTGTATTTCACTACTTTTCTCACAAATTTAGGAGATACTTTGTTTTTTAGATAAGGTTTTTTGAATTTTATGTCTGCCAAAATGCTTCTTCGTTTTTCTTTTAGTGTCAAGTACTGCTTGATGTCTCGCTTACTGTCATAGTAGCTCACGTTGAAAGAAAAAGTGTAACTGCTCCTACCTCCATCTTGATTCCTTTTGGAATGCACATCACAATATTGAAAAAAAGACTCATCTATTAAAATCGGTCGGCCTTGCATCAGAATTAAATATTTGGGAAAAGATTTATATAAAAAAACACAGTGATTTTCTTATGAACTTTGATATCCTGCCAGAAGTTAACTCGCTATTAAGCCTCATAAAACCACCATCAGATGTCTCCACCCCAGAGAAGAAAGACCCACAGAAGCTCCAGGGTTCCAGTCAGTCAACAATTCATTCTACAAAAACATAAATTTATTCAATTTAAATATATAAAACAAACTTGGCATCAAATTTAATAAACCTTTATTAATTAATAATCTCCATCTACCTAAACGTTCAACCTTCATGATGCCTTCAGCGGAAGGTGAAACGCATCGGGATAAGTTTTAGGTATGTGAAGCCATAGAGTGTCCTGTCGACTCAATCTGTATTATTTTATAAATTAAACTAAATCTCATTGGGAAAGTCACTTTGGATAAAAAAGCAACCCTATCTACCATTTTGTCATTATTCCTGAGGACCTCTGCAAAGGAGCCCAGAAGCTGCAGAGCTGCTAGAGCAACACACTCCAGCTTATGAATGCTCTGAAATGCAATAAAGGTATACTCACAATAAGGCAGTCACCCAAATGTGAACATACAGAATGGCTTGGTATATGCCATACAGCTCTGCAATATAAATCGATGTGCTACTATGCAAACTGAAAGTATATGGTTCGGTTCCAGTGATAAAGGCACATCCAGCCCCACCAGTGCAATTACTTCCATCAATGTATACACAAATGAGGTCACTGTAATGAGACAAAAATTCTAAAAAACAAGTATGGATGCTAGACACAGGCATTGCAGATTTCCCATCATCCCTGAGATCTATATGGGGTGTAGCCAAATATGTAACCAAAGTGGATGCACCCTCTCCCCCTTAGAAAACATGCTAGACATGTAATTTATGCTTCTGAAGAAAACAAAAACCTGCAGGCCTTGGATTATGTGAGGGGTTTGTATAACATTCGTCGAGCTGGGTTTACAAAAAAGGGTTAAGCACTGGATGTGCAGGAATGCACTTAAACCCACAGCCATAGTTGAACAGCACAACCAACATCACAGGCAGTTCTGCCGTTTAGAATAGAGGCTCACAACTGGGCTGGTCGGAAAAGTTCCAACAGCCATACGGATGCCCTGATTATGGACAGTGTCTAATCTCAACACACTGAAAAATAAACAATGCATTCATAGCCTAACTTGTGTCAGTGCACAATAAAGATCAGCAACACATCTGATCCATTCCCAAAGATTTGCCACTTAGAATCCATAAAGTATTCACAGAATGGTCACATCGTGCTTTCAGCTGTGATATACATGGTGACCAGCAAAGTTTCCAATCGAATATCAACCCATGGAATCTTGACTCATATGCAAATGGAAGTAAATCTGGATCAAGTTAACATAGAGTGACTTCTCAATTGGGAAGTGAAAGTCGATTTTAGAATTCCAATCAGAAAGATTGTCTAAAACTGTTGCAGTTGGTGTTCTAAAAATAGTGTATGCTGAGAAGTACAAAGGATGGCAATATCGGCTATGAATAAGCAGGACAAGATACCTGAGTGAACACATTTTGATATAGAATTAGTCACTATAGCAAAAAGTGTCACACTTAGTACCGATCCCTGTGGCACTCCAATCTTCAGAACAAAATAATGCGAAAAAACCAAGCTAACCCTTACTTAGAAAATGCTGTCCCTCATAAACTCCTGAATGAACAACAGTAAACGTACACGTATATTCCAATTGTGGAGGGAACATAGTATTCCTGTTCACTTATACATCTCAAAAAAATATCCCAACTGTTTGATAGTTCTTAAGAAAGCCATTCATGATCAGCGTCGATAGTGATAAAGGTGGTCAGCTGCTAACTAACGTCTTTGAAAACCGCACTGGAAGCTGGTCAAAAGTTTGTGGGATTCCAGCTATCACACCAACTGCTCATTGATCATACGTTCCATCACTTTGCAAAGGCAACTGGTGAGGGAAATAAGACTGTAGCTAGATGGAAGAAACCTTTCTAGGTTTCAAGATGGGTGTGATGGTGGCTTCCCACCTCTTTACTGGAAAAGTGGCATCAACTCGAGCACGATTATAGACCTCGACCTTGCTTTCAGGAGAGAGATGTTGCAACATATGGATATGGATTCCATCTTGACCTGGTGCAGAGTTTTACAAAGATGAAATTGCATGATTTAATTCTCTCATGGTCAAAAGGTTTCCGGAACAGAATGAGAACCCTTAGACTCCACCTAAGCCGTAACTGGAAGAAATTCAAGTTGTTTGAGCTACACACTTGAGCCAAAGCACTCCCTAACATGTTAGCCTTGCCAAGCATATCAACATGCACCTGCAGTTGTTTTTAGACCAACAATTGGCATATGGGCTGATTTTCCAACCACGTGCTTCAACTGATCCCATACCACAGAGGAAGAAGTATGTAAAACTTGCTCCATGATGTCTTTTTGCTATCCTTAATAACCTGTATAGATTTGGCATGCATCATCTTATAATGTATCAGGTTATCCAGTCTAGGGCAACACTGGAAAACCCTAACAGCATCAATGGCATTCCTCCATGGTACTGGAAATTGATGCAGCTGGCCAGTACAGCAGAAAGAATTGTCTGTCAGGTGTTCGACTAAAGAATTCACAAAGTTGTGCTACTTGACGCTAAAAACAGCCAACCGAGATTAAAGGTGCCAGTTGGTTTGATCTAAGTGCCATCTAGGTAAACATGCGGAACATACAGACTAATAAGACATGAAAGTGGTCACCAGAATATAATCAGAAATAATATTCCATTGGAACAAAACTGTCAACTGTGAAGAAGAAACTGCTATGTCCAGGTGTGAATATCTGTTGAAGGCATCAGAGAGAAATGTAGGCTCTCCAGTCTTAGGAGAACTTGGTCATGATTCTTCAAGAAATTGGTAAGCTTACTTTTCACACAAAACTGGGGTGAGCCACAAAGTGGGTGTTGGAAATTCATGCCATCTATACACAGAAAAGGTGTTGGTAGCTGGGAAACTAGGTATTCTAAATCTATGAGCAAGAGGTCATCAGCTGGAGACAGATATATACAACTGGTGAAAGGCAGCTTAATCCTGGCAATAACCGACTGTAAGGATACAATTCAGCAAAGATATCTCTAATGGGCGTCATAGTGCCCAAGCTCAATGGTTGGAGGTGATAATTTTGCTCAACTATTCTTTACATTGAGGGATTTGGAAAATGTTGATGTCAACATAGACGTAGATGTTGAGGGCTTTGCTAGTGGTCTAGCTACAAGAATCTTTCTGCAATTGTGGCCCCATTGATACTGCAGGTAAGAGTTGCAATTTTCTGCCTTAATACCGGTTTGGCTGCAACTGAGCTTTAGGTACTGAACTACGGGAAAGAGGGTTGGTGGACTCGTAGGAGCTTCTGAAATTTCAAACAGGACACCTCTTTCACCCTCATCTCCTGGATTGCTTTCTCTTCCTAGGAATTAGATGGATGTTCACCATTCAGTACATGCAAGATGGAGTTGATGTACAACTTCCATCATGCATGACGTCTCTACAGTTGACACATGAAGACTGGCTACTTCAAATCACTGATGTGAAGCACAGACATCTGAGTGGGATCAGGATCTATGGCCTCACCTCAATGGCTTCACACCCTGAGGGAGATCTACCCAATCAAATGAACAGAGCAGGGTACAGATAGGCATGAAAACACTACTGAGTCTCCGTTGAAACCTGTACACAGATGTAAAGCCCTGTTCCACAAGATACTCCTGTACTGCCTCATTGGACTTTCCAATGAACAGGTGGTTACAATACTGTGCGAGAGTTCAGGGTCTTGTGCATCTCAATTTTTACTGGGTAACTGCCTAACATATTTTCCCTTAGTATTTGCATTGCCTGGGATGCTGAATTTGCTTCAGACCAGCTATCCTATCCAGACCCTTTTATATGATAAAGGAACTAACCAGAAAATGTCCATCCTTTCTCAATCTCTTTGTGACTAATTTTTGCAAACACAGTATTTTTTGTTTTATTTTTTGAAATAGAATAAACTAATGAATTCATCCCCCAGTGCTCTCCACCCACCATGGAGCCCACTGAGGGTGACAGGGTTACACAAGGGATATAGCAGGCTCAACTTCCACTCACCCAGGGGGATGGTTAAATATCTATTCCTGGATGGTTGCCTAAAGGTGAGCTAGAAAAACAGAAAGCCCAGGCTGGCTCATATACACAACCCTCAACCAATCAGCATAACCCTTTCCACCGATACAAAGCTCCATGCATTTCTGCTGACTCCCTCACCACTTAGAGGAACCCACAGGCTCGGAAGAGGCATACCAAATCTGTACCTACTGTAATAGATCTGGGAATATTTGTTCTAAATGAATAGTTTATTGTAGCAGCACCTGCTAGATAAATTTCAGGGCTTTAGAGTATACAGGAAGAAATAATGCGCACAGGAAATTCAAAGGTAAAATAAATCAACATTGGTAGGAGTAGGATGTTCTAAATAACACAATTCATTTTAGAGCACACTCACTTCCTAATGACTGAGTGCAATTATTTGTGCATTTATATAGTGAGAGTTAAACCGTTGAAAATTTTTCAATTTTGAGGTAGAATATCATATGGTGCAGTCACATTAAAAAAACCAAGTGGCTCTCTCTCTTCATTGACATTACTTGTGTAACCAATATGTTTGAACCTTTTTAAGTTCTTTTTTTATCTTTCAAGAAGCTCTGGTTTTTCTCAAGTAAATTTTTAAGAATGAGATGAGGGAAAGTTACCTGCTGCTTTTGCATTCATTAATGTCCATTTTCCAAATCAAATTGAAGCATTTGAAAGGAAAGGGAGATCATTAATTGAAGATATTGATATCCTTGATAATAACATGATGTTTATACTGAAACTAAGATCTGAACACCAATTAATGTTCTTAAAAATTCAAGAAAAACTAAGCAAAATAAAACATGTTTGGAGGAAAATTGAAGTGGATTATGTGTTAAGTTCAAAATTGTTATTCATGTATTGAATATCCAGAAGCCTGAGTGAACTAAAGGGAGTTTGCAATTAAATTGAGTTTTATTTATGGATGCTCTTTAACTGCTATGATTCTCAGCATTCTATATTGGGCAAGAAAAACTACTTATTTTGCTCAGAAGCCTATCAGACTTGGTTTTTACATGCAGCAAAAGTAAAACACTGGACCAACAGCTTAACTTCCCTTCCAAATGCTAAGCATTTTTCACACCCAAGAAGAGCCATTGCCCTCTGCTGGGTTTGAACCCACAACCTTGGGAGCCACAGGCCTAGCATGTTACCCCTAGATCACAGAACACAACTAAGGAAGTTTGCATGCTTCAAGTAGATGAGTTTAAAGGAAAATGTGCTGGTTTCCTTGTTTTCTGTGAAAAAAAAAAAAATGTTGAAACAATTATGTGAAATCTTTGATAAATTTTGCAATCTGAAAAATCTGTTGTGAATAAAGGGACTCTAAAAGCAAATGAAATTTGATCAAAGAACTTTAGCAGTTTGACGAGAACCTAGTGGCTCAGGTTTTCTACACAATACATAAATTGTCTTCTCTATAGTGTGGGGGGTGGAATATCTGTCTCACAATCAAGAAGTCATGTTGAGTGTTTTAAAATACACATACCCCAGCATCATTTCACCTAGACCTGGTTAAAGGATGTTAAACTACAGTTGACTCCGTTAGGAATATAACATTTCCATAAATATTTTCAAAGAGTTGGAAATCTAACTGAAGTGATTGCAAGTCAAAAATGTAGAGCAAAAGTTAAATATTGAATTTATTTTTTAACCTTTATTGCAACAGTATATGCAACAATATAAAAATGTTATTATCAAATTTGGACAGTGCTTCGGTATTTAAATTATTTTATTTTATATTCGTAAGTTACAATGTTTTATTTAGTCTTGGTCTTCCAGTTTCTCCTCCCAAATGCAAGAGACATTATAATATAGCTTCTAGATTCTGTATACATTTTAATTTCTTTCTCTGTGGGCAGTGTTCAAAGGCTTGGGCTTTTCAAAATACTCCCCATACGAAAGGGAGCAAAAAACCTAAGAAAGATGTTGATAGTGCTAGAAATATTTTTTATAAATATAGCTGGTTACCAGTTATACTGGATTCCAATATAAATATGTATAATTAGTTTTTAAAAATGATTATTTTGTATTTTGATAGTTGTATTTTAATTTAAATATAAAAAATTAAAGATAACATAAAAAAATGAATTTATAAAAAAAGAATTAATAGAACATATTGATGGAAATAAATTCAATAATTTAATGAGGAAGAATTAAGTTTAAATTAATTAAAGATTAAATTAATAATTAATCAATAATGACTAATTTTGAAACATTTTGTTTTTAAAAACATATTAGTAAGAAATTATAACTGATAATTTGTTATTAAATTTTATATTTAAGATTTTTAATATTTTAAATCTGTAATTTAATAATTTAAAAAAAATTTAATTGGCGAATAATACAATAAAATATGGGTAGTTGTAATTGTGTTTGAAGTGATGAATAATATATAAGAATATATGGCATGAATTTTATTGGTAATACAGTTTATAGAAAGGAATTTAAGACAGGAAACCTATAGTCTGGAAAACAACTTCCAAAGTTTTGCCTTAAAATTGCTAAGTCGTATGCACATCTACTTCAATTTGTCATGTCCCATTTACAATGAGATGTAGCTATTGCACCTATGTTACTCAATGTAAGTTTTTACACACTACACAATGCAACAAGAGTTTCCGAACTCCAAACTTTATCCTTGCATTGCAATTCTGCATTCAGTACTCTATTCCCTGCCTGCTGAATGACAAGGTTTTCAGCGCCTACTGTACATACATGCATACTCTTCTATTTGGCAGTGCCGTGCAAATCCTCCTTTGATTTAATGAACCCACTATGTGTGTTCTAGATTTCTTGATTCTCACAAATCATAAGATACAAAGACACTTGATAGCAATGATGATTTCGTAAGGTACCGAAACTATGTAGATAAAGTTTTGTGTTGATATCTTTTTTTTGCTGACTTGTTTCCTTCCAAGCTGTTGCTTTCATCCATATGCCACTCTTACTCACATATGTTACATCTACTACATCTATCCAGAGATGTAAATTTTATATGAATGCTTGTTTACCTTCCATTCTTGTTTCCTTTCATCTTCTTAATTAAGCCCCTTTTCACATCTCTCTGTGCTATTGTCACATCCTTGTTGAGGAATATGTTGCACCCTTTTAACATCTTTGCTCTTCTTAAAATTTTGTAAATTAGCTCAGCAGTAGCAAATTTTACTATAATTGGCCTTTTTTTGCTTTGCCTTCTTACTTGGTATGCCTTCAAAATTTCCCATCCAGCCAATTCTATTTCAAACTTATTCATAAAAATGCTTCTTATTTCTTCTGAGGGCCAGCTTCCTCTTTTTTCCCCTACACCTGTGAATGCCAGATTGTCTTCTCCTCTCATCTATTCTCTCCATTTTTTCCACGATTCCACTACATCCCTTCTTATTCCTTGCACCTCTTTTCCAATATCCTCCTTTATTCCACTTGCTACTTACTTCAAGTTGTTTCTTATGCGTTCTTCTATCCATCTTTGTTTAGTTTTCCTTCTAGTTTCTCTAGCATTCTTTCCTGGGTTTAATTCAATCCCTCCAATCATTATTATGCTTTCTATTACTAACAAATTCATCATTATGTTTTATTCCATTTCAATAATCCAAATAGTCCTACTCTAATTCTATAGATGATGAATTCTACCCCCATTGTCACTTATTTTACTTTTCTTCTCAGTGGCAGCTTCCTGCATACACAACCTTCTTCCACTGCTCACCTCACATTCTGTCAAGCTCAACTAACAACTTATAAAATGTAAATAATTGATCCATACTTGAAAGTGCTAAATGCTACAGAGCTATTACAAAAATAAGTTGCATTAACATTGCAATAAAATAGGTAGATACACAGAGAACAAAAGTAAGCAAACAAATTAGGAGTAAGCTCAGATTTCAAAGGAATTGCTCAAAATGGCAATCTCCAACATTGATACAGAAATGATTCCTGAATCTGTTAAGCATTCCTAGTATGTTGAGAATCTCATCAGAATGAATTGTGATGAAAACACCAAAGTCTGAAGATGATCCCAGAAAAAAAGTTCATGGGGTTGAGATTCAGTTAACAAGGTGACCAGGGCATGATAGGATTGCCTCTTCTGATCCAGCAATTTGGAAAGACTTAATTTATATGCTACTATACATTTATCACATAATGCACAGGAACTCTATCGTGTTGGAAATGCAGCTGACCCCAAACACCAAGTAGCACTTCTTCCAACAGGGCTGGCAGTACATACTTCAGAAATGTTTTATAAGTATCGCCATGTAATCGAGGAGGAAGAAACAATGCCACCCATATGTTTAACATACACTGCTGTTGGTGGCTCTTCTGAACAGTGGCATGGGGGTTTTGTATGTGACGATTCCTGTAATTACGAATCAGTCCAACCCTGGTAAATGTGCCCCATCAGTGAACAACAACAATTCTGGTGGCTGCCTTAAGGCCCATTCACAAAACTGCAGGCGTAAATTACAACCCTCCAGAGTTGAAGGCTTGCACATTTTGCAGATGGAAGGGGAAGAGTTGCTCCTTGTGTAAGAATTGCCATAAACTTGTGTTGTTGGTCCCCAATGCACATGCAATAACACAGGTTCCTCTCCTAGTCTATGCAAACTATGGAATGCAATGTGTACGTCTTGCACACAATCTGCTTTGTTTGGCACTAGAAACAAGTTCTTGCAAATGCCGATCTACAGATTCGAAAGCAGCCTGATTGAATTGCTATTTTTTGCTGTAAATCCGTGCAGATATTGTAGAACACCACCCTGCTTTACCATATATAAGGTGGATGTCATGGAATTCAGCAAAAGCGTAACTTTGTTCCCTGATTCCTGAGTACTTATTTAGCTGTTTCAATGTAGTGTTGTGTCCAAAGCAAATAGGAAATGAGATGTGGGAAACTTGATTACCCAACATTTTATTGATTACAGAACACTTAATTAAGAAACAATTACTGTATGGTGATGTTGGTATTTGCCAGAGGTATTAAGGTCATCTAATGGCAGCATTAGGCATTCGTCATGCTACCACATATGTATTCAGCACCTCTTTTGGGGAGTCGTAATACTTTGTGCTACTGCTTATTACCAACTGACAATTTTAGGGCAATGTCAATACTCAACCCTCCAGGCTTTGCCTTCAGAGGAAGCAAAAGTAAGCAATACCCTACGCATTGAAAATGTGGTAGTTTGCAATTGTAAGGTATAAGCATAATATTGCTCACAAGATGGAAGAGAGAAAAGTTTGCCCACATCCAGGATAGAACTTGATTCCTCAGATTTATTCAGGTTCACAATCAATCAATCATGTGGCCAAAGTATAACTAGCAGAATTTCCCTACATTTCTTTAGCTGTTTGCTATAACCTCTTATCCACTGCAGGGGCATGCAGCCCCATATTAGGTCTGCAACTTAAGCGATTTTGTTAATGTTAAGATTTAGAAATGCTTCTTCAGAGGGATAAAAGACAGGCTTTACTAAGTGCATAGTAAGCTCTAGTTTCATTTCTAAAGCAGAGTACTTAGATATTTCTTTCTTATTTTGATTTACTGACCCCAATCTCTAATTACTTTGATTACACATAACTTGGTAACTTGATCTCATAGACCATTGGTTTCGTGTCCATCCGTCCATCCATCCACCTGCCCGGGAGTGTGTGGGTGGATGCGTGCGAAAGAGAGAGATTAATTTTGTTTTATGGATGTTTTAGTGAGTTAAAAATAAATAAAGTACTATATAGTATTTATCCGTAAAATAATGTTTTAAAATAATATTTTAAATGTATAAATAAATGATTAAGATTTGGAATACATGCCCTAGTTTAAGGAATTGGTTACCTTGTTACTATTGCACCCATGGATTCTTTGGTGGGGACATGATTGGTCTATACCAGTGCACTCCATACAGTGTGCACTCAGTAGAAGCATTGCTTTGGAAAATATATATTCCTAAATTATTCAGTAATAACCTAATCAAGTCTATGGGCGCACACACACTTACATTTCTTCAAATCATCCAGAAATAACAAGTTTCACTGCATCATGATTTCACTTACCAGCAGTGTACCACTTACTCCCGAGACTTAAGTGTGTACATTAATACTGGGCTGGTGCTACTGTGACAAAGTGCATACGATAGTACATACCCGAACCAATGCAAAACATCCATTGAATCTGCTGCACCAGCGAGAAAGGATGCGCGCACAACTGAAGGCTGCCAAGAGAGACAGGCTTACATCATGCTGCTTGCGAAGCAAACTTCCAACGAGTCAGTCGGTTTCTGTTAGGGTGCAAGGTGCTGAAATATTGTGTGCAAGGTGAATTTTACACAGTGGCATGTTACTCAGTTGCAGTTTGTAGAAATGAACACATAAAGGTTGTTTGAACAGTATAATTATTATACAATGTCTCAGCTTAAATGTATCAAAAAAAAATGTAAATGGAGTGTTATTTAGGGATGCTCTTTAACTGCTGTGGTCTCAGCATCCCATTTTAAATTGGGCGTGAAAGACTGCTTAATTTTGCTCAGAGGCCTCTCTATCAGGCTTTAGGTTCTTTTACATGCCATAAATGTACAACATGGGACCCACTGCTTTACTTCCCTTCTGAAGGAAGCCATGCTAAGGATTTTTATGCCCGAAAAAATCCATCGTCCTCTGCCGGGTTTGAACCCATGACATTGGGAATATGAAGTTAGCATGGTAACCATTATGCTAAATGTATCATAAAAGAACTTTGCAACCCATTTTCCACACATACATTCTCGGAAAAATTACCAATAATTAAAAATGGAAGACCAACACCACAACTACTACTTTGGTTCAACATACAAATAAATGCAGTAGAAATTTTCAATCAAATACATATAGTAAATATCATTAGTTAGTCAGCAGCACTGAACTAAACACATTGTTTTACAGGTATTGTTTTTTGTTTAGTTGTGATAGAAATACTAGTTGGACAAAAAATGGATACACACATCTGGGAAATTTAGTTAAGTCTCTAGCCAAGCAGCAATTGACTGCCAATCATCTATGATCATCAAGCATAGCTGGTTTTGGAAAAAGTAGAATAGACACAGTGCTTGATGACCAACTAAAAATGACATTACACAATCAGAAGCTAAGCGAAATGGGGAAATCCTTAAAAGACTTACTATTGCAGTGGTTTTCTGGGAAGGCAAGAGTTAGCCTTACGAGGACATGATGAAACAGAGCATTCTGTTAATCAAGGCAATTATATCAAATTATTGAAGTACACTACAGAATATGATCTTTTTTTAGCAGATCATTTAGAAACTTCTATTGCTTTTAAAGGAATTTCCAGTCATATGCAAAATGATAGGCTGTTAGTTCAGCCATTTTATCAGCAATAAAACAAGAAATAGTGAATGTTCCTTTTGAGGCAATTATGGTGATGCAACAACTGATATGGCAAATAAAGCGCAGTTTTCTATAGTTCTGCATTATGTATATGATGGAGAGATCCAAGAAAGATTCTTGGAACTCTGTGATATAAGTAGTGACCGACATGCCCAAGTTATTGCGGAATTTATCCAGCACTTCTTATCATAATTAGGGTGTAATGAGAAACTGATTGCACAGGCTTTTGACAGTGCAGCAGTAATGACTGGAAATTTGAATGGAGTTCAAGCACTAATCCAGGTCACGATCCAGAAGCGTAATTTTTTCATTGTTTTGCCCACATACTAAACCTTGTTTTGTCTCAAAGCACCTGCTGATACCTGAATGCAAGATATTTTTAGCACCCTTAATGGGCTTGAAGCATTTTTTTTCAAAATTTCCAAAACATACAAATTTTTGGAACTATTTTTGCAGCATTGACTTCCATGCATGTGCCCAATGCACTGTGTGCAGGAACAGAACTCAACTATGTGATGTGTTTTGTGCAATGCTAGAACACCCTGCAGAGATGAGTTAGACATTTTAGAACCAGTTGATGGCTATTTGTCACTTTTGGTAGATTTCAAATTTGTTTTCCTTCTTACTACTTTTAACAAATGTGCTATATAACATTCCTTATAACAGGCGTCGCCAACAGACCGTACGCTCGGGTGCAGTAAAAGCCCTCAAGCCCTGACAGTCTGGTTGTGGGCATGAAATAGAGGTGCTACAGTGGCGGAACTAAGATTGTGTGAATTAACTTCCACTTTCACTGTCAATTACATACTAATGATAGCAGTATGTTATACACTTTAATACTGATAACTAATATAATACAAAATAAAATCTAATTGGCAGGAAATTCAATTAACGAAATACTCATATAAAACTAATAAACTAAATAAATATGGTGATATGACATAGACCTTTATTCTTGTTGGTACTATGTAATTCAATGAAGTAAACGATACAAATAAACAAAATATTCTTCAAATAAATGTCTCTATGAAAAATATTCTTTATTAGTCATCGAACAATCGCCGTGATGTTTGCAGTTGTCTGTTTTCAACCAGCTGTTCAATACGTGGGACTATTGTTTGCGAGCTACCCAATCGCAAACATGCTTTCAAGTGTTCATCACTTAATTGGCTTCTGTGACGTGACTTTGTACACTTCATCAAGGAAAGCAGTGATTCGCAAACATAGGTTGTCCCAAACATGCACAAAATTCCTCCTCCTAGATTGTGGAGTTTAGGAGATCTTTCGCGTCTCACAGAGGTGTAGAAATGGTTTATATATTTTTCTATTTTGATATTTATCTCATAACTCAATATTATTTTGCTTATCTATTACTTCCAACTATAGTTCAACATATCAAGGATCTCCACTGAAAATGGTGCTGCAAATGACTTAAATTATTTCTCAAGTGGTATAATGTCCTGGAATCTACGTTTGAATTCTTCATGCAATTGTCGCAGTATGTTACATATTCATCAAAGTCCAAGGTTTCTACACACTGATGTAGATGACAAGAAATGCAGTGTCGGTTATATCATCGCTCTCATCTATTGCAAGAGAAAATGCAATAAATGTTGTTGTTATATTAGACTCTGAATATCATCTGCAAGGTCCTCCACATGATGTGTTATCATGGAGGCGGATAAACTGACTGATTGATAATTGTGTACATACTCTTGGCTCTATTCTTCAACTACATGAATTAAATATTGTTTTACCATCTAACATTCACTGAAGGATCATATATTCCTGACAATACATGATGTAATTTTGTAACTCACTCTAACAAACTCTTGAACGAGTATTTACATCTTCCTTGTTCATTTTACGTTCCAGATCTGCAACAACACACATGCGTTCAGTGACTTTGTATTTATCACAATTGTTTGTGCGACAGAGCGAGTAATGCCGTTGCAAATTATATTTAGTTATTTTGTTTAGAAATTTTTAACACACTAAACATTTTCTTCCATAAAGAGAAATTTTTGTTCCCATTCTGCTTAAAACATCACAAGTGTGGACGACCAGCCATCGTAAGTAGGACACCACAGTAATATGTAGCAATACACGGATATACTGTGAGGCCCGCAGTGAGTGTAATGTTCAGCCCCACGACTCGACTTGTGGATGCCTGCTCTTGAACGTAGCAAGTGATGTCAGCGAAAAATTCAAGAAATTTGTCTATAGCCGCATTGTGTGACGATTTTGAAGAGGTTTTTCAAGAAACACTCTCAAGTAGTAGGAGAAAGAAGAAATGTAAAATATAAGCACATTTATTGCAAGTGTTTGACAACATTATCAACACTTGGAAATGAGATTTCAAGATTACAGTAAACCAAGATTTTTAAATTTACTGGGACATGAAAACTATGGGCAGTGTACAATAAAGAGTTCCCCAAAAGCTGCTCTCAAAGTCTCTTAGCTACTTATAGAAAGTTTTTCAATGTCATTTGATTGAAAGATGAGCTGATTGCAGTAGTGCAGAATTTGAAAATGGAACGAGCAAACTTGTAATTCCACTCTAAAAAATAGTTTTCGACAGATTAATTTGTTAGAGTCATTACTGTGTACAATTCTAGTGAGTACTTCTTCAGTAGAGAGGTCATTTCAGTGCTCTCAAAATTCTACTGGAGAGGAGAGGTTATCACAGCTAGGGATTATTTCAAATGAAGTGCGCTTGTTAGAAGACCTCAGAAAAAAAGGAACAGTTCTTTCAGGAGATGGTTGTCAAATTTTCATCTCAGGAACCGAAGAATGGAGTTTCTATTCTGCTGATTTTTCTATAATTTGTGCCATCAGTGAGTCAAAGTTAAAGGTTTGTTACTTTAAACAATGTTTTATCTTTTATAACTTATTATATTTTCTTACAAATAATTAATTTAATTCATTGCAAATGCCAATTCTCATTTTATGAAGGGGAATCACATCTTTAACTTTCAACGTTTACTTAAAAATCAAATCATCAAGTGCTTTGGCTACCTGGACAACCATCGCAAGTAGGAATTTTGGGTACAGGGAGGACCTACCTACATCATGGAGTACTGATGGAGGAATACTTAAGTACTAAGTTCCTTATTAGCACCTACTGAAAGTGTAACTTCTAGTAATGACAACCTATCTTTTATGCAGGAGAATTACTCTTTGGTAGCTCCTGCAATGTGTCTCAGCTCCATTTTCAATTTGTGTTGCTAAATTATATCTACTTTAAAATATGAACACTTCCTATATTAACTTGTTAGAGATGACGTTTGTAGAAGCCTTTATTCGTCCAGCAAATTAACAGTATTTTTACTTATTTAGATTAATTCAAAAATAGGTTTTCTGTGATTTACTTTTCATGGAAGCGCATCCCAAGCCTGGGAAGCTTTTCCTTTGTTTTTGAAGTGAATGCTACCTCCAATTTCTGCAAATATCTTGCCCAAAGCTGAAGAGCTACTAGCTTTAATGATGGTTTGGCTCCCAAGAGAATTAATTCTTCCACCATTCCTTTAAGTATGAAGTTATACATTTCCCATGTTGTCCAGCTTAATTCTGTAAAGGGAAAAAATTATATAAATGTTTAGACAAAAAACTTTAACACACTAAATTTAGCATAAAAATGGCAGCATTTGTGATTGGGAAACAATACATTATAACACAATAAGCATGGGAAAGGATTCATGAATATATTTTATAGCAGGGCTTCTCAGAATGCATGCACCACTGCAATACATGGCACAAGGTGCAACATATGACTTGGCTAGGTTAATGACAGTGCAAACTCCAACTTCTTGATTCTTAGCAATAATGCTGTCTCCCTCTTTCCTTATGCTTGTTGTGCTACCTCTTCCTGAGTCTCCCTTTCCTCATCTTCTCCTGATCTTCTGCACTGTGAACTGTCCCAAACCAAGTCAAATTGAACCAATGGATGATGCACAGGAGCTTTACACCTGTTTCCATTGATGCAATTTCAGGCATTTGAAAGGCTCTGCTCTATAGAAAGTATATTTTATTGCTCAACAGCTACTCCACACAACTTAGCTTAAAATGCAAGAAAAAACTGAAGTTTATAGGTATTGCAGAAAATTAACAAGGAAACTTTTAAATTTAAGTTTCTTTATGCAAAGAATCATATTAAATACAAATCTGCTTTAGTAATTCCCTAGGAGATGAGTCACCATGGCATTAGCTTAATAGGGAGTCTATTGTAAAACTACAAAAATTTAAAACCAAGGTTTTAAATAAACAAATGTAACAATATTTTTCAGATAATTTGAGGATGTCCTCACAAGACGCACAGCTTCATTTCAAATTTGAGGTATCACTTCTCCAATTTGTTGGTCCATGCCAAGCACTATCTCATACACTCTCTTTAAATAGTGATTCCTGCAGTGTTCTGTGTTTGGTTGAATAGTAAGTGTTACAAAACTTGGCCATATACTGTACACTTGGTTGGCAACTGTAGTCACACATGCATGGATGTCAAATAAAAGTCTCAAATCACATTTAAAATTATCCAAATAAACCCAAAACATACCTATCACAGAAGATGCTGGAAATGCTGTCCATCTGCAACAATACACTTACCGCATCGTCTCAGGAAAGTTTTATTCACAAGCTTCCAAAATAGCTCTAATTTCTGTCCTGATATTTTGTTTTAATTCTTCTAATGTGTGGGGATTAGTTTTGTATACTTTATTTTTCAAGTTGCCCCATAAATAAAAATCGTATGCCATAAGATCAGGGGAGCAAGTGGGCCATAAACCCTTACTAATGATTTCATCCTAAAAATTTCTGCAATAAACTAATACATCAGCTGTATGCGCAGTGGCAGAATCCTGCTGCAAATATCCAGAATGACATTCAATGTTCGTCAGCTGTCCGAAACATGGTGCCAGTATATTATTTCTGTACCTTTCTTCTGGTACATTCATAAAAAAATAGGTCCTATTATTCTGTATCCATTTATTGCGCACCATACCTCAATTTTTTGATCATGCAGGTGAGTTTCATGAAAGAAATTGGGTTTGTCGTAGCATAATATCAGTTGTGTTGTGATGACACATGACCATGAAAATGAAATCATGCTTTGTCATTGAACAGTATTAATCGTGGACCAGTTGTTCCATCATTAACATTCCTTAAAATCCAGTTACAGGCATTTACCAGACTCTGGATATTACATGTTAGCAATTCCTGGACAACAGTAAACTTGTATGGTTTGAGTTTTAAAAGTTTTGTTGTTTTCCATGCTGAAGCTTTCGAAATGTCAGTTTCTTGTGAAAGGTGTCCAAGAGATTTTCGAGGTGACCAGTCTAGCCTTTCCCCAATTTTGTCTAATTTCTGCTCCGTAAACACACACCTGTTTGTTTACCTTTCTTTTCCGATCACAAATTGATCCCATATCCCTGAATTTATTTACAAGCAAACTAACAGCCTCTCTACTTGGAACATGCAAGCGAGGAAATTTAGTTTCAAATTGTTTTACAACTTCCATACAAGATGATGTAAGTAAATATGTATCGTACATGAACACTTTTTGTGGTAATGTATACTGCGTTTTGAAAGCACTTCTTAACATTGCTAATGTTATTCATGTGTGACTGGACCAGAACAGAAGAAAGACTGATGCACGTGTGATGACAGAACAGATGTAGGACGCGTGTGCAGGGAAAGGCAGTGAATGTCACATGGGCCATGCTACTAATGGCCAAGTTTTATAACAAACGTACTGAAGGTCCACTCTGAGAGAACAAAGCTTTCTCTTTTCACTGATTTTTCTAATAGTAAAAAGTCACAAAACTAATAAAAAGAACCTTAAATATGTGTTCAAAGCATTTCAAGGTGGATGGTACTTCAATAAACATGTACAATGAAAGACTGTAATGTTAAGGCTTCTTTGAAAAGAACTGCAGTACCCTTCTGTATCTGAAACAAATTGTTCAACTTACCTAAATCTAAACATAGTACAGTAAAACCAGTAATTGCGCTCTTCATGAGACTATAGCTAAACGTGTAATAATCAGGATAGCGTTACACATAAGATATGATTTATTTGGTACGAAAAGGCAATTTTGACACAATTTAATAGGAAATACAGCACGATAAATGGGTAATATTTAAGGGCAGGTGTAATATTTGGACAAAATGAACAAGAGATCATTTCTTATGAAAAAAAAATCTTTGATTGGAGTTTGCCATGTATGCATACCTCCAATTACACTACCCAACAAAAAAAAAAAAAACTTTTTTCATATCTCCATGATAAAAGTAGGTGATTCTTAAGGAAAAAGATGTGCTGAATTTGAAAATCATCACAAAAATCACCTATCACATCAGGTTAAAAAGATATGAAGACATTTAGTTTCTCAACTATGAGGCTTAGGATGAGATATTATGTTACATTTATTACTGTGATATAATATGGCATAGTATATTATCATGCTGAATTAAGATCTATTCAAAATGTTGTTTTATATGCATGCAATAATATTTCAACTATATATTTAAGGGACACACCTGTAACTGTGCTTAAAAGTATTTGGTAGCATGTGATTGCCTCTTGTACTGCTGTCTGCTTTCCCTCACAAGAAACCAACAATAACGCCCCCTCCCCATCATTATTGGGTCTTTATGACCTTGGTACCTCTTCTCCATGATGGAAATGTCCTGATGTAGTCATTACCCCTGTTCATCATTAGCATTTCAACAAATTTGAGTCCAAAGTTTTATAGTTTTTCTTCTTTGTGTTTCCTTGAAAACCATGCACAATCCTTGTAAATGGTTGCCAAGCTGTTAATCCCACCGTTTATAACATTTCGTCTTTCAAGAGTTTTCAGATCAGAGGTCCAACAAAAATTCCTTCTTTCAATTTTGCATAAGTTAACTGTGAAAACTTGCCTTGCAAATATGCAAATCCACTTCCATCCTTGTTGAGTGCCTTAACAAAATTCTTCATCAGCCCAAGTTTTATATGTAAGGGAGAGCTAAGAATCTTATAGTGCTTGTTTTACATTACTCTCCCCTAGGTCATACTCCTACTGCTTGCACCACATAATGGTTTTATATGTAAGGGAGGGCTAAGAATCTTATAGTGCTTCTTTTACATTACTCTCCCCTAGGTCATACTCCTACTGCTTGCACCACTGTTGCACCACATAATAGTTTTATATGTAAGGGAGAGCTAAGAATCTTATAGTGCTTGTTTTACATTACTCTCCCCTAGGTCATACTCCTACTGCTTGCACCACTGTTGCACCACATAATGGTTTTATATGTAAGGGAGGGCTAAGAATCTTATAGTGCTTGTTTTACATTACTCTCCCCTAGGTCATACTCCTACTGCTTGCACCACTGTTGCACCACATAATGGTTTTATATGTAAGGGAGGGCTAAGAATCTTATAGTGCTTGTTTTACATTACTCTCCCCTAGGTCATACTCCTACTGCTTGCACCACTGTTGCACCACATAATAGTTTTATATGTAAGGGAGAGCTAAGAATCTTATAGTGCTTGTTTTACATTACTCTCCCCTAGGTCATACTCCTACTGCTTGCACCACTGTTGCACCACATAATAGTTTTATATGTAAGGGAGGGCTAAGAATCTTATAATGCTTGTTTTACATTACTCTCCCCTAGGTCATACTCCTACTGCTTGCCCCACTGTTGCACCACATAATAGTTTTATATGTAAGGGAGGGCTAAGAATCTTATAGTGCTTCTTTTACATTACTCTCCCCTAGGTCATACTCCTACTGCTTGCCCCACTGTTGCACCACATAATAGTTTTATATGTAAGGGAGGGCTAAGAATCTTATAGTGCTTGTTTTACATTACTCTCCCCTAGGTCATACTCCTACTGCTTGCCCCACATAATGGTTTTATATGTAAGGGAGGGCTAAGAATCTTATAGTGCTTGTTTTACATTACTCTCCCCTAGGTCATACTCCTACTGCTTGCACCACATAATGGTTTTATATGTAAGGGAGGGCTAAGAATCTTATAGTGCTTCTTTAACATTACTCTCCCCTAGGTCATACTCCTACTGCTTGCCCCACATAATGGTTTTATATGTAAGGGAGGGCTAAGAATCTTATAGTGCTTGTTTTACATTACTCTCCCCTAGGTCATACTCCTACTGCTTGCACCACATAATGGTTTTATATGTAAGGGAGGGCTAAGAATCTTATAGTGCTTCTTTAACATTACTCTCCCCTAGGTCATACTCCTACTGCTTGCACCACATAATGGTTTTATATGTAAGGGAGGGCTAAGAATCTTATAGTGCTTGTTTTACATTACTCTCCCCTAGGTCATACTCCTACTGCTTGCACCACATAATAGTTTTATATGTAAGGGAGGGCTAAGAATCTTATAGTGCTTCTTTAACATTACTCTCCCCTAGGTCATACTCCTGCCGCTTGCCCCACTGTTGCACCACATAATGGTTTTGCGTATCTCAGCGGTCCCACAAACACAAAAAATAATATTTTGTGAATCTATCTTGTAATCCAAACAGCAAACCTATTACTTTAAGGTCAGCACATATTTTCCAACAATGAACCTCATATTTTAAAACACATACAATCTTGACCACACTTTCATAACTTTCTTTAAGACTTACAGAATGGAAAACTGGAACAGATGGAGGTTCATCACCATGATATAAACAATTAGTCATCCGGATTATGCTAAATTTCTAGCTCACTCATTCAACTATTGATGTCCATTCAGAAACATATATTCTCTTCTGTAGAAAAATATTTTCCTAATTTCTGATGTCTATTTCAAAACTCTAATTTCTGACCCAGTGCAAGTAATTTCCATAGGTGCAACCTAGAGCCTAGAAGTTCAGTGTCTTCTTTTGATGAATTTAAGTTGCGTGCCAAATCATATAAGCCTACTTGCTCTGCAAAATATCTTTCACTTTCAGAATTTTCTGGTTGGAAGTCAGGATTTTTAGAAGTTTAAATCCTAAATTAAAAGATGATATTTCACAAGAAAACAAACAAGGAATATATTAGTTCAGCTGCAACAACTGTAAAAAAATCTACATTGGCCAAATAAAAAGAAATAAAAACAAGAGCAAAAGAACACCACAGAAGTATTCAACTTAAACAAGCAGACAAATCTGGAATAGCCTGGCATTTTTGGAAAGAGCAACACACCATAAATAGAAGCCCAAAAATACCACAAGGAAGGCAGAATTAAAAATCTGGGAAAACATATACATTTGGAAAAACAAGAACCTCATTTTCAACTTTTAAAATCCTGCCACGCGACCTACTGATGCAGACGTTCATTAAACCACCACTAGGGACAATGACAACCACCACAGCAAGCAATACTGGCAGTCGACTAAAGGAATTGACAATGGAAGCACATGGTTTCTGAAACATGTTTTTCCGATAATAAAAGCAAGCAATATAGTGTTACAACATCAACTCGACTAATTTAATTTCAAATTTGTTAATTTCAACTAATTAATGTCACAAAGTCCACCATATATCAGAAATAATTCAGAGGTAACCATTGTTTTTCCTGGTCACCAATTTGTTGACACCCAAGTATAAAGAATATGCATGTTTGGTAATGTTATACATTTTTCATCTCTGATTTTTGGGAGTAAATCATTCACAAATATAACAAAAATTGTCTGGATTATTTCTGCTCTTCTGATGGAAACTAGCTCTTTGCATATTAAGAACTACACTTAGTGAAAAAGAAATATTCAATGAGACTGATAATCTATGTTAAACTGTTAGCAGGTATAAATTTCAACATCCGGCTAAAAGTCTCTACCTGTATTTTACTCTTTGCAGTGTCTGCTTCTATAGAAGTACAGTCAAACATAAAACTGGTGTAACTGACTAAAGGCTTGGTTAAATTGTACAGCATATTGCATCTTTACATTTTGTAAGTAACTGTGTAGGACAAGGGTGAGCAGCCTATGACGTGTGTTAGCGGCTGGTACATGAAATCATTTTTAATGCTGTATATCTGAAATGTCTAAAAACTGTGACATGATGTGGCATTTTAAGCATTATCAAAATCTATGTGTGAAAATGGACTAAAAACACATTATCTTTGAGCAGGTAAAATTTATGTTCTGTAGTGTTATTATTACTTTTATGCTTTGCCATTTTGTGCTACTTATGACAACTTATACACTGCACAGAATTCAAAAAAAGAATGGAAGGCTAAAACACCTCGACATGGAGCCTTTTGAAAGTATAAATTCTCACACCCATAAGAGCTGATTATAGTAGCTTCCCAGGTAAAGCACTCAAGGGCTCAACTGCTCAGTACTTTTAAAACACTATAAAGTTTTAATATTTTCATTCATTTTAGATACAAAAAAGCATTAATAGCAGGATTTGGAAGCACATAAGAGGGTAAAATCATGCAGTATTTATATGGAATGTCCAGGAACTTTACAAACCCAGCATAATGAACAGGATAGCATGATAATCAGGAGCACAATCACAGGATTTTCCTATACCTACATAGCAAAATTTGTTGCTACGGTATTTGTTTATACAAGCTTCAATATTTCTGTGATATTGAAGAAATTACAGGATTATTATACAAGATAACTCCTCTCATGGTCTATGTCTCTTTCGTTCTCCTCTTGCCAACTACCAGTACTTCAGACAACCAATTACTGCTGCAAGATGCATTGCGCAATATGTTACTGCTATGTAGGTTTAGTCAGTCAGGTGCCTCTGTCATTAGTCAGTGTGGTACATCACTTACCTGTGGAACAACATATAGTTACATAAAAAGTTTAATTTAGATATGAATATGCTCACCGTGCTTGCAGGGAGTTTGTCAAAAGGTTTCCAAACTCTATGTCACCTGCAAGAAAAACTATACAAACATCGTGAATACATTCAAAGCTTCAGGTGCAGTCTTACATAAGAAACATTCAAGGAGATCATCAGTTTTAACAGCAAATAAACTACATGAAATATGTGCCAGTTTAGAGTAATCACATCAAAAATCAATAAACACATTAGCTCAATAAACAGGTGTATTTGAAGAAATGCTACAAGTCTGTTAAAACTAAAACCTTATCACAATACACGAGCACAAACATTGAAACAAAATGAATCCTGTAAGCATGTGAATTGCTACTATTGGCTTTTCCAATCTGTAGAAAATGGTTTCATTGATCACCAGCTTTTGTTTACCTCAGAAACCATTTGGTTTCACTTAAAGGATGCATGAACATTATGCTATTGCATGAAATATCTCACAATGACCTCAAAACTGGAGTGTGATGTGGAGTAGGACTAGAAGAGTAAAAGGAGCCATTTTTTTTTTAAATGACACAGTTAAATCAGAGCAATTTCAGATACTAATTCTAGGACCACTTTTCAATTGCTTCACAGAAGTTGGCTTTAAAAACTTTCTACAACAGCAGATCTTTGAAAGACTAAGTGAATCCCTCTAACCCTTGTACACTACAAGGAACTTAGCGATAACATCACGCAAGAAATCACAAAAATTCCTGCTGCTGAGCTTAGGTAAGTAAGCAAGAACATTTTCTCATATTTGCTGCCTATTTGAGAATAGGTCAACATTTCCAGCATTTATATAAGGTAAGGATTTTAGTAGGCACCACTAATTGACAAATTTTGGTTATCCGCAACCAATGAGAAAGGTGTTTGCAATCTTTAAGTGATTACTGTAATAAAATATTGATAATGTGAGATGTTCCTAACTATATGGACCCTTGCTGATGATAAGGTTGATGGACTTAGTTAAAAATAATTTACTACCATTCAGAAGTGGTTTAACAAGGAAAATACACTCTAGATTTTCTATAGTCATATAAATGAGATGACACTTTTCATTGACATAAAAGAAAAATCTGCAGTACAATTAGGTGATGAAAAGTGCTGTGTGACTTGTGTTTATTTTCAACTATTTGATTTAACCAAATAACATGCAGGTAAGCAGTATTAAATGTTATATATTCTAGTGTATTTTTACTTTCTCTAGCCCCATTTGTACAATGTATACAGTGGATAGAGAAAGTATTGTATTCCACCCAAAAATTTGATATCAAGATTTCATAAAAATACATGTTTTAGGACCCCCTTAATCCAAAAAAAAGCATTTTTAGAAATAGGTCCATGTCTGTCTGTCTGAATGTCTGTGGACAGTATAGCTCAAATACGAAAAGACAGTTAAATACAAACTTGGTAATTAAGTTTTGTATCTTCCAAGGATACAACACAAAGATCTTCAAGAAAATCCCCCACCCCAAACTACTTTTACATGGAAAAATGTTGATTAAAATATTACAGTTAAAGCCATTTCCATCACAAAAAAAAAAAAGTATATCTTGAATTTTCTGGGAATAGCTTCTGAAGACCTGTTTATTCTGGATGAGCTTTGCTGAATTTTGCATAACTAGTAAACGGTAAGTGAGAGACAAAAACTTTCTACAAAAATAATGTAGATCTTGTTAAAATACACAATTTATTTCATACACATTTTTTTCATGGAGTTTACTGTTTTTGAAATACTTCTTGTTATTGGTTTCAATTAAAGTACTTATACTTTTCTCAGACAGGAAGTGTCCATTTTTTTTTTTTTTTTCCTATTCCTAGCCAAGCAAAGAAGCGATTTGTAATGACAATCACATAATGACAGCTTTTAAAACATTTGACTTTCACTTTAGTATAGCACATTCCTTTAGTTGCCTCTACTTATAAGGAACCAAGTAATAAAAACATTCTGCTAATGTTTATCTCAATTAGCATTGTGTAGAAAGAAGAATAATCTTTTGTAAGTAGTTTGTAGAGCAGCTAGAGATAGTCATGAGAGTATAACACACCCAATTTTTTATAAAGTAATAGTACTAATCAGTATGCCAATTGCCTCAAAATTATGCGCTTTTTATATACAAGGGTGGATTAGAAAGTAACACACAATATTTTTTTTTTGTGGCATTACAGCTGGCATGTTGAAATTTCACCAAGATAGTTTGAAGCTTCCGTTACAGACACTATTTGTTTCTCATGTAAGAAAAGCAGAACTATGCAACATAGATGGCGCACATGTCACTATCGTCTACTTGTGAAAAGCAGTGAGGTGTAGTGCAATTTTTATGGGTCCAGGTGAAAATCATAGGGACATGCATGGACCATAATAAAGTCTCCAGGTTCTTCAAATGCAGCCATGATAACCTTTGTGTTGCGCCATGTTCAGCTGTAAGTATGCAGAATGTCAGAGCCATTGAGGTGGCAATTTTGAGAGACCAGAGCCAACTGTGAACCTTATCTCAGCAGTACAACATTTCAAAAGGTGCATGATATTGTGCGTGACACATTGAAGTTTCAAAAAGTTAGTGTTTGCTGGCTACCTAAGAACATGATAAGGGCCAGAGAACATGACAAGCTTGGATCACTTTATTGCATTATGCTGTAGAAGGGCAGGATGAGTCATGGGCATACCACTACAACCCTGAAACACAGTAGCCCTCTATGGAGTGGAAACATGCTGGTTCTCTGGTGAAGAAAGAATTCAAGAAGACTTAATCTGCTCGTAAAGTATTCTAGGATGTGATACTGGTGGGCTAAGAACACAAGACCAGAGTGAATACTGCAGCCTTCCTTAAAATATTGGTAAGGTTGCATTATGCCCTTGTTACAAACACTACGTTTCCTTATTTTTGCAAGTAAATTTACCATCATGTTGACCACACCTAACCCTCTTTTCACTCCAACAAACAAATCTTTATTTTTTTTAATTTAGTTTAATTTATAGGTTAATTAATTTACCCCTTAATAAAGATGAATTCTATAAAGAATATAAACACATTATTAACACTACTTTAATTAATGGTTTTAATACTGATTTTATAAATAAAAAAATTGAGAAGTTTAAATATAAAAAAGCTATTAAAGATATTTCTACGCTTAAGAAAATAAAAGATAATTACATTTTTAAAAAATTTACTTATCACCCTTGAGCAAATAAGAAATTCACAAATATTTTCAAAGAGCATGGCATAATATTGGTTCCTCAAAATAAATACAGTATAAAAAATTTGTTAGGCTTTTCTAAAAAGGATGAAATTTCAAAAAATAAAAAATCTGGCATTAATCAATTAAACTGTTTAAATTGTGACCTTGTTTATATTGGCAAGACTAAACGTCATTTGGAAACCAGAGTAAAAGAACACTTTAGGAATATTAAATACAAACAAATTGATAAATCAGCTGTAGCAGAACATTTCTGGAAATTTAATCATGAAATAAATCCAGATGTTAAATTATTAAAACACTTCAATGGGCCCATAGATTTAATGGTTTGGGAAAAAATATTTATATTAAAGTATAGAAATCATGCAATGAATTTTGATATACCTCCAATTGACACTCTTACCAAATTTGTTTTGATTCCAGTAGTTAGCAATGCATTAGTACACAATCCACCTAGTAGCAGTAACCATAACAGTGCAAACAAACAACATCAAAAAGAGACCAAAAGGATATGTTGATAATGCAATGAAATCATTGCGAAACTAGTCCAAGCAAGGATTCCAAAAGATAAGTGAAGATTTGTTGCAACTATTATTTTTATATTAAAATCTTTATTTGTTCCACAAACTATAACAATCAGAAACTGCTCACAATAACTGTTTCAATGTCTTTGTAACAATTCTGCCACATAGTTTCCTTTCCACGTTCGCTGCAGCGATGATTACTACTGCTCGCTAGGAATTTCCGTCCAAAATGAATGTTGCCCATTTTATATCTGGGAATCACATGCCAGGAAATTTCCAGAAGCAGTCACACGTGCACATCAATGCAGATGTCGAAAGCTCACTCATATATAACAATACCTGGGTTCAAAGGCAAAGAACCTTCAAACAATACACATGTCCACTTGAACAGGTGTAACAATCACAGCTTCAATGTTAAAGAACCTGCCACCGGCACATGTGTAACAATGGATGCCAACAATCAACTATGACTTACAAAGCAAGCATCCACACATGTTTGGCAATTGTGTCCACAGGGCTTAGCCACACCATTAACAAAAAAATCTGATGTGTTCAATTCACATGGCTTTCTCTACATCACTGCAACAAATTATTGTTAAAAAGCTTATGCCTCTATTTACTTCATGCTAATCAAGAAAAATTAGCAGAAATAGTCTTATTACTTGTTTCCTTTTAAGTAGAAGCGAAATAAGGGAGTACCATAGGTTAAGTGATAGTCAAAAGCTGGTTGCTATGTGACTGAAGTTCCTTTGTTTGTATGGACAGGAGTTGACACATTCCTGTATGAGAAAAGTACCTATAACTTTTTCAAAGCTGAAACCAAAAACAAGGAATATCTTAAAAACGATCAACTCCACGAAAAAAATGTGTATTACATAAATTGTGTGTTTTAAAGTGCTCTTCATTTTCTGTGTGGTAAGTTTTTGTCCATGTCTTACGGTTTAGCAGTTATGCAAAATTCAGTAAAATTCATCCAGAATAAAGTAGTCTTCAGAGGCTATTTCCAGAAAATTCAAGATATACATTTTATTTGTCAGTTAAATATATTTAATATACAATGTTTTAATCAAAATCGTTAGAGCCATTGCTAAGAAAATCAAAATTTTTTAAAAAAGTTCCATGTAAAGGGTAGTTTGGAGTAGGGGGGATTTTTCTCAAAATCTTTGTCGCATCCCTGGAAGATACTAAACTTAAATATCAAGTTTGGTATTTAGGGGACTTTTGGTTTTTGAGTTAACGTGTTCACAGACACACAGACCTTTTTGTGAAAATGCTTTTTTTGGATACAGGGGACCGTAAAACATATATTTCCGGTGAAATCTGGTATCAAATTTTGGGGTGGAGTGCAATACCTTCTCTACATACTATGTACATAGTACGTGTAGAGAAAGTAAAAATCTGATGTGTTCCATTCACATGACTTTCTCTGTATCTCTGCAACAAATTATTGTTCAAAAGCTTTTGCTTCTATTTACTTCATACTATTCGAGAAAAAATCAGCAGAAATAGTCCTATTGCTTGCTTCCTTGTAAGTAGAAGTGAAATAAGGGAGTACTATTGGTTAAAGTGATAGTCAAAAGTTGTTTGCTACGTGACTGAAGTTCCTTTGTTTGTATGGACAGGAATTGTTAAATTCCTGTATAAGGAAAGTAAGTTTCTTAAAGCTGAAACCAAAATCAAGGACTATCTCAAAAACGATCAACTCCTCCATGAAAAAAATATATATAAGATAAATTGTGTGTTTTAAGGTGCTCTACATTTTTTGTGTGGTAAGTTTTTGTCCATCTCTTGCGGTTTAGCAGTTATGCAAAATTTCGTAAAATTCATCCAGAATAAAGTAGTCTTCAGAAGCTATTCCCAGAAAATTCAAGATATACATTTTATTTGTCAGGTAAATATCTTTGATATACACAATTTTAATCAAAATCGTTAGAGCCATTTTTGAGAAAATCAAATGTTTTTAAAAATGCTCCATGTAAAGAGTAGTTTGGGGTGGGGGGATTTTTCTTAAAACCTTTGTGTCACACCCCTGGAAGATACTAAACTTAAATACCAAGTTTGGTATTTTACCGGCTTTTCGTTTTTGAGTTATCGTGTTCACAGACACACACAAAATGCTTTTTTTTTTATACAGGAGACCCTAAAACATATATTTCCAGTGAAATCGCAGTATCAAATTTTTGGGTGGAGTGCAATACCTTCTCTATACATAGTACGTATAGAGAAAGTAAAAATTCAATCTAAACAACTAATCTTATTGTTAGCATACAAACATCTTAAAGTTGGTAGTTATTACTTTCTCTAGCCCCATATGTACAATGTACATAGGGATAGAGAAGTATTGATAAATTTGATACCGAGATCTCACCGGAAATACATGTTTTAGGACCCCCTGAATCCAAAAAAAGCATTTCCAGAAAAAGGTCTGTGTGTGTGGGTGTGTCCGCGTGTCTGTGAACACGATAACTCAAAAACGAAAAGTAGCTAAAATACCAAACTTGGTATTTAAGTTCAGTATCTTCCAGGCATGCGCCCCCCACCCCAAACTACCCTTTACATGGAACTTTTTTCGAAAATTTTGATTTTCTTAAAAATGGCTCTAACGATTTTGATTAAAATGTCGTATATTAAAGATATTTACCTGACAAATAAAATGTATATCTTGAATTTTCTGGGAATAGCTTCTAAAGACGTGTTTATTCTGGATGAATTTTGCTTAATTTGGCATAATAAACCATAAGAGATAGACAAAAGCTTACTATACATAAAATGTAGGCCTTGTTAAAATACACAATTTACGTCATATACATTTTTTTTTGTGGAGCTTACCGTTTTTGAGGTATTCATTGTTATTAGTTTAGTTGCGAAGTACTTAATACTTTTTCCAGACGGGAGTGTCTGTTTTCCTTTTGTTCTACTCCTGGCCAGGAATAGAAGCGATTTGTAATAACAATCGCATAATGACAGCTTTTAAAACATTTGACTATCGCTTTAGCCTAGTGTATTCCCTTATTTTCTTCCTACTTAAAGGAATTAAGTAATAAGAACATTGTGCTGAATACCTCGATTAAGAAGGTGCAGAAAGAAGAGTAACCTTATGTAAGAAGTTTGTAGAATGGCTAGAGAAAGTCATGTGAGTGTAACACATAAGATTTTAATTGTTATTGGAATTAGACCTATTATGTTTAACACTTTGAGTGGTGTAGCGCAGAAGGCTTTAGCAACTCTTATGTTTATTAACCTGTGCACGCCCTTGCATTTGGTTCTGTTATATTGTTTCCTTAGGGCTTCTATCCATATAGGGAATCTGTAGGATATTAAAGGTAGAACAGCTCCTTTCTATATAGTCTTCAGCATCTCATGTTTACGTACCCCAACTGTTTTTGGCTATTCTAGAGAGGGCATGTGTTAATTTAGTGCATATGTTCATTATATATTCAATGCGTAAATTGAAGGTGAACTTTTCGTCAATAATTACTCCAAGATATTTTATCTTGGTGATGTGTTCTAGCTCTTTGTTGAAGTATATACATAGTTCATGATCACTTTCTCACCTCTCCCTCGATATCATCTAATTTTTTTTTTTTTCATTTTATTGAATAGCACTTTACTGTTCTTTGACCAGATTTCTATCTTGCTTAGTGCTACATTAGAAAGTTTTCTACTTCCTTGTTAGGACCTTCTGAAAATAAAGAAGTAGAAAACTATGCTAATACAGAACTAAGCAAGACTGCATATGCATGAGGGGTGCATTGTGTAGGTATGCGAGTATGCGTGCCCACATATTTGTGTGTTTTCATGAAATTTGTGTTTAGCATTTTCCGTTAGTCTCACTAAAGTTGCAAGTAAAGCTAACATCCATTCTGTTAGAGGGTCATGTTAGTGTTAGAGTGTAAATAAGCTATTTTCTTGTAATTATTAGTGATTTTCACTGGTTTAACCAAAAGTTGCAAGCAAAGCTCCTAATTCTAGATTAAAGTTAGATTAGATCTATGTTAGTATGTAAATTAACTGATTTCATTTAATTAGTTTTTAAAATGTCTAAAGCAAATTAACCAAAGTATGCATTATTAGGTCTAGGAGGTGTTAGGTTACATTTACGTTGGTGTGTAAATAAATTTATTTTCTTGTAGTTAGTGCTTAGCAATCTCCACTCACCTAAATAAAGTATGCAAGCGAAGTAACCATGACCGAGTTAGTGTATGTGTAAATAAACTGATTTTCATGTAGTTTGGTTTTTGTAATTTCTGCTGCTGGACGTTTAAAATACATAATTTATATTTCCACACAAATATATTAATTTATGATGCCATGATTGATATACCACTGCAGGTGCCAATTTGCATTTTCTTCACCCAGATTTTATCAGGTTATGGTGTACATTGTGTTTTAACAACTATGTATGCCATTTTCTTACGTTAAGGTACACTTCCCTGTTGCTTAACCAAATAAACTACCAGCCCACCATATCATCTTGACAAACCCAATTTTTAAGCAAAAAAGGCTATCCTGGAGTATAATAAATCAAATCATTGTCACAAGCTGAAAAACCTCCAGAACACTCAAAAAGTCCATTCAAAATTGTAGCATAACAAACCTACTTCAAGAAACCAATTTCACCTTTTACTTCTTGGTATATTTGTATGTTCTTCCATGCAGAAATGTCAGTTACCTTATAATTAACCTTAATAATGAATATAAACCGATCATTGTATCCTTCAAGAAACAATTTTTAAGAAAACAAATCTATAATTCTATGCAATGACTCTTACTAATTCTGGCAAATGCTAAATGAAGTGCCAACTTCTGAGCAGTGAATTTGCTTGATGCCAGCCACTTTGTATATGGTCAGAATATCTCAAAAATTAAAATCATACAAATCATACTGAACTTGGTATATAAGTTCAGTGTCTTCCAAAGATGCAATCTTTATAAAGACTTAAGGATATTCCAAATTACCCTATATATGCGATATTTCCTATGAAATGTCAATATCCCTAACTTTTACCAAACCATTTCATAGACTTTTATTCTGTAGTTTACATATCCTTTACTTTATACATTAGTTATGTTTTCTTTAAACTGTGTGTTTTGTTTCCCAGTAACATTGTTTTTCATTTCCATATTTTTGCACACAATCATCACATATTTATTTATATGTTACACAATCATGTTTACACCATTTTAGTTTCATTTCCCTTACAAGAACACTCCCCTTTTAGCCTTTACACTTTCTTCTGATGCTGGAACATTTACATCTCATCAGCATTAGATTGTAAAAATTGCATCTTTAAGATACTGAACTTAAATATACTCTTCTGAAATTGATTTTCATTTAGTGCTTGCCATAATGCATAATCATTGTGCAGAATTACCAAAAACTCCACAATTTCCCAAACCTAAAAATCCAATACAATGAAAAATAACTTACAATTAGAGGTACATGCCATCATTTCACATATCTGGTTCTTTGAGAAATTGCAAAGTTAACTAAATCAAAATAATGTATGAACATATCCATGATCAAATACTTGAATATTATTGGTCAAAACATTATTTTATATCATTGGACGGAATAATTAATCACTGAGATCATAAATGATTGGGACATTGGCAACCATGTGGTGACCTATTAAGTCAGCAAAATGTTCTAAATCTAAGAAATGGGTAAAAAGTTTGAACATCTATTGCTCAAATCCAAGCACCTCTGATACATAATCTACATAGTAACATGACTCAAATTAAACTCTAAGTATATCCTAATGTGGAAAATTCAAATCTGTTCTGTAATCTAGGTAAACCTTTCCCCATTTAAAACAAGGATGTTGTATGCAACCAATTCTTGGCGATACTTTTAACAAATGTTGACAATAATGTTGCTACAGAGTTCATAATGTCATGGCAGGTACCACAAAACATCAGGTAGGCTACCTTGCACAAATAAATTTCATTAAATATCTGCTTTTTAACTGTGCAAAAGTTGTTATAACCTCATGTTTACATATCCTCAAATGTTTTATTCTATCCTAGATTTTACTGTTTTAGGAACTTGACATTATTAAACATGAACCAACACATTGGGGAGCAAAAACTGTTGGATGACACAGTGTTCAACAAAAACTGGGTTTTAGAAAGGCTTGCAGTGCTGCCACTCAGAGCTAGCAGAAGTCCTTTTCTGTTTCATATCTTACATCTATTATTATTATTATTAATTTGCATGGTAATTATTTACAAGTTGGGCCACTATATCTCTCCGCTGCGACTTATGCCAATTTTGCACTCTAACAGGTGTGGTAACACCGGTGTGGTTAAAGAGGGATTATGGGTGGGGAGATGGTTTAAAAAACTAATGTTGTATCCATTGCGCTGTTAGGAGTTGTTGGAAATATTGATAATGAGGTACTACCACGATATAAAATTAGAAAGATAAATTTATATACACACACTAACCTAAACGGATTGGAACCTAACCTCGCGCTAAATTTGAAATCCACAGGCTTTGAAATTGTCATCATAAATACAAAGTCAATCAATTGCACTTAGTTTCATTCGATTTTAGAGTGGCCGAAGTTCTGTATAATAAAATTCACCGAACAGCTGTATCTGCATGAAACATACTTGTCATACATCAGCACAGCGTCTAGCGACATATGCCGGTGTTGCATTCCACAACACTGTTCGCCTGCCGCCGACAATGAAACTCAGGTTTTAGGCACTTTAGTGTGTAGTATTATTATATATTTACATTGCAAAAGTACTATACGACTTCTTTATTTATATTCTACCTCTTCTAGGCAGCATACTTCATTAATATTCACAAAAATGGATCACTACGCGCACGTAATAAATTAGTGTTTAACATAACTATGGAGCATTTCCGATAAAAAAAAATTGGTGAAAACGTAACAAGTATAAACCAAACTTACAGTCAAACCACAATTAGTTTAATTTCTAGAGGGGCCCAAGTTCTCTATAATTACCAGATGTAGAAAATGTTAACATACCCAAATTTGAATCTGCTAAGTTGCCAAGGTTTTGACTACTACTTGAGATCGCTGGAGTGTTAGCTCCACAGAACCTTTGGTTACACCCTGCGATTACTAATCTTTACTTATAAAAAATATCCCCTTGCTAAGCTTTAAAATTTTCTTACCTGCAATACATTTTCTTTCTGTTCAACGGTTTATGTTTATTATTATTTTTACTGCTTCACGGTGGCTATTATTTGACTATATTTTCTTTGGGTTTGTCAGGACTTCTTTGCATTTTTTGGTACTATTGCGCCCTTTTCTATTGTAGTAATGTATTACATTTCAAAACTGCACCAATTACTTGTTTCATATTACCGCAGCTGTTTTTAGGCACAACAGTTGGTAGCCGACATTTCGCATTCCCATAGCATGCCATGGCACGTCGACCTCTGCGACATTACCATGTTGGCATCTTTTAAAAAATTAAAACTGATAACATTCCATGCCGCTAAATTTCACACTAGCATAGGATTTACCTTTAGCTTTTACTGCGGCTTTACGTGCTGCCAGAGCTGGGTTCCTTACAGTGCTTGTTTGGGCGCCTTGGTAATGATGGAACTCAAGAACTTCTTCTCGCAGCTCCTTTAACCATCAACATTTGATTACATTAGATTATGTTTTAAAGCATCATACACTAAAACTCTGCAATGTAATTAAGTACTCCAAACACCACACTTACCTGCGATTGGGTCTGACATTCTTCACAATAGAAGAAGCCGGACTCCTTGTAATAGCTTGAACATCCACAAATGGGACAAGCAGGCTTATTTCCCTCCATAGATACTGCCAATGTTTGTAATGTATAAGTTGTTAACTACGGATTCGGGAATTGGACTTAGACGCTAAATCCTTAACAAATAATGGCTTGACTCACAATGATTTGGTTCTTGCATATCGTTTCAATGCTTCTAATTTGTGGCACTAACTGTACATTGCCTCCCTAATGTACACTCTTTTCTGCATCTAGATTTAATTGTCTACCCACGTTGTACAACGTTTTGATTCCAATTTTTTAAGTTTGCGCCGTTCCAAACCATAGAGTTTTTATAACTTATGTTCCAAACATGTGACTAGAGAACTAAAGGTGAACCACTCCGGGTTGAGCAGCTGCTATTGGCTCTCTGCCTTTAACGTATCTGAGAACGAATTCAAGCGCACGGAATACATATTCAGTGCAGCGAAAGCACTAATTATCAACTATTAAAACAAATGTTGTCAGTTTTTAAAAGGCATATCAATTCACGTACATTGTGGAAATACTGCAAACCAAATTGTGTGAAACTGCATTATATTAGTAATGTCTAACTACTGGAATAAGGAGTACGGGAGCGCAAACTTTAGGTGCTACAAGAAATTTAAGACATGTACATATTTCTTTAAGAGTGGATAATTTACAACTACTCAAAGAATACGTTAAATTGACATGCTGCTACGTATTTTACCGTAAACAATTAAAATTTACGTGCCACTAATGGTGGTTTATGGTGTTTTGGAAGATGACACGGGCCAATGCTTATTCTTCCTTTCTGCGTATTTATTTAGTACTTGATGCCTATTTTTTCATTTAAATAGCTTATTCAAATAAACGTTGAGAATTTTATATAGTTTTGTAGTTACTTACTGGTCTGTTATAAACCTTTGATCCATAAACCGCAAAGCAATGCTGAAGAGAAGCTCAGACAAATATCTATTAACTTTTAAGATGAGCGCCATATTTATTTCAATGCTGTTACTGTTAGAGGTAACGTTTAAGAACCATTTCCCATCCATTTTAGGTCTCGGATTATTCACCTGGAAAAGCTTGATGTGTTCAGGGAAGAATTACTTTGGCCCGAAGTAATTTAAGTATTCCCGTGTGCATGCTTAATTATTCACTTCTTCTCTAGAATGCCAATTGAACAAATTAATTGTGAGCAGAAAATATTAGGAGACCAAGTATCTTAAAAGTAGGGCTGGAATTCGAATGACATATTATCGTTTATTTTTTGCATAGTTGGCGTTGCTAACGTGTACATAAATCCTTGTCGTGGACCCCACATTATGAAAATGCATATATATCAGGTCTTTTGACATATTCTTTTTACTTTCTCTACACGTACTCTGTACATAGTATATAAAGAAGGTCTTTAACGGCACCAAACAATTCGATACCGAGATTTCACCGGAAATGCATGTTTGGAACCCTCTGAATCAAAACAAAAGAGGCATTTTTACTTTTCTACATGCACTATGTACATACTATGTAGAGAAGCTATTGTACTGCTTCGAAAAATTCAATACAGAGATCACACTGGAAAAAAACATTTTTAGAAAAAGGTCTGTGTGTCTTTGGGCAGCATAGCTCAAAAATGAAAAGTCGGTTAAGTACCAAACTTGGAATTAGGTTGAGTATCTTCCAAGGAAACGACATGAAGATTTTCAAGAATCGGCCCACCCCGACTACCCTTTATATGGAATATTTTTCGAAAATGTTCATCTTTTTCAAAAATGGTCCTAACGATTTTGACAAACGAAATGTATATCTTGAATTTCCTGGGAATAGTATCTGAAGACTATTTTAATCATCATTCTGGATGACTTTCACATAACTGGTAAACTGTAAGAGACATACAAAAACTTACTACGCAAAAATGTAGCTCTCATTAAAACTACAATTTATATCATATGCAATTTTTTGTAGAGTTAACCATTTTCTAGATATTCCGGATTATTGCTTTCCATTTTAAGCCACTTAAACTTTTCTCGAATGGGAAGACATCTTTTTTCTCGTTTCTCGTTTGTTTACACCTCACAAGCAAAGAGATTGACATTTTAATTGTTTCACATAGTGACCGGCCTTTAAAGGATGAGACAATCGCTTTAGCCTGTGCATTTCCTTACTTCTCTTCTACTTACAAGGAAGCAAGAAATAAGACCCTTTCTGCTAATTTAGCATTAAGTAAATAGAAAAATAAGCTTTTTAACTATAATTTATTGTAGAGATGTAGAGAAAGTCATGTGAGTGGAACACATCAGATTTTTACTTTCTCTATACGTACTATGTACATAGTGTATAGAGGAAGTATTGTATTCCACCCAAAAATTCGATACCGAGATTTCACCGGAAATACATGTTTTAGGACCCTCTGAATCAAAAAAAATCATTTTTACAAAAAGGTTCGTGTGTATGTGTGTGTGTCTGTCTGTGAGTGTCTGTGGACAGCATAGCTCAAAAACGAAGAGACCGTTGAATACCAAACTTGGTATTTAAGTTTGATATCTTCCAAGGATGCGACACGAAGATTTTCAGGAACTCCCCCCCACCACCAACTACCCTTTACATGGAACTTTTTTCGAGAATTTTGATTTTCTTAAAAATGGCTCAAATGATTTTGATTAAAATATCTTATATTAAAGATATTTTCTTGACAAATAAAATGTGTATCTTCAATTTTCTGGAAATAGCTTCTAAAGACTTGTTTATTCTGGATGAATTTTGCTTAATTTGGAATAGTTAGTAAACCGTAAGAGATAGACAAATACTTACAATACAAAACATGTTGATCTTGTTAAAAAACACGATTTATGTCGTATACATTTTTTCGTGGAACTTGCCGTTTTCGAGGTATTCCTTGTTATTAGTTTCAATTGTGAAGTACTTACGCTTTTCTCAGACGGAAGTGTCCGTTTTTCTTTTGTTCTACTCCTGGCCAAGCGATTTGCAATGCCGTCGCTTAACGACAGCTTTTAAAACATTTCACTATCACTTTAGCCTAGTGCATATCCTTAGTTCCATTCTACTTATAACAACAGCTTTTAAAACATTTGACTATCACTTTGGCCTAGTGCATTTCCTTAGTTCCATTCTACTTATAAGGAACTGAGTAATAAAATTCTGCTAATGTTTATCTAGATTACCATGGTGTTGAAAGAACAGTTATTTTTCGTAAGAAGTTTGTTTTAGAGTAGCTAGAAGAAGTCATGTGAGTGTAACTCATCAGATTTTTTTTTTTCAGTAATGAATACACACATTATGTTGTCAAACTCGGGGGAGGACGATGCATTTTTTTCGGGTTGTAAAAATCCTTAGCATGACTTCCTTTGGAAGGGAAGTAAAGTCTTTGGTCCCGTGTCGTAGATTTACGGCACGTAAAAGAACCTCAAGCCTGATAGAGAGGCCACTGAGCAAAATTAAGAGGTCTTTCACGCTCAATTTAGAATGGGACGCTGAGAACCACAGTAGTTAAAGAGCGTCCATAAATAACACGCCTTTTCCATTTCATGCCATAGGCTCTGAAGTACTCTTCATTCGCAAAACAATAAATAAAGAAAAAAGAAACGATCACATGGCTTTCTCCAGATATTGTGCAGCAGATTATTCTTAGAAAAGCTGATCCTTTTCTCTACTTCGTACTGATCAAGATAAACAAAAATAGCAGAAATTGTGGTATTATACTTCTTCCTTATAAGGAGGGAAATAGTAACGGGAATACATTAGGCTAAAGTGGTAGTGAAATGAAATGAATTTCTTTGCATGGCAAGGAGTTGAATTATTCCCGTAAGAGAAACGTTTAAGTATTTTAAAACTGAAACCAATAACAAGGAGTATCTCCGAAATGTTCATCCACGGCAAGAAAAAAAAATATTTTACATAAATTCTGTTTTAACCAGATGTATATTTTGGTGTTTTTTTTTTTTTTTTTTTCCATTATCTTTGGTTTACCAGTTATGCAAAACTCATCCAGAATGAAGAGATCTTCAGAGAATTCCCAGAAAAATTGAGATATACATTTTATTTACATGTAATATTTTTAATTTGCGGTATTTTAATCAAAACCATTAGAGACATTTTTGAGAAAATCATTTTTTTCCAGGGTTCGATCCAAGCGAACGAATGTGAGATTTGTGGTGGACAAAGCGGTGCAGCGGCGGGTTTTTTCCGAGTTCTCCAGTTTCCCCGCCATCACATTCCACCGTACCTCTTCAGTCCATGTATCACTAGTGTCATCGCCTACGTGCCACTAGTAGTAACAGCGGGCGTTAAATTCTTCCAAAAAAAAATACAATGTAAAGGATAGTTTGATGTGGAGGGATTCTCGACAAAATTGCTAACATCGCATCCTTGGAAGATACTGAACTTAAATAACAAGTTTGTTACTTTACCAACTTTTCGTTTTTCAGTTATCGTGCTCACACACACACACACACACACACACACACACACACACACACACACACACACACACATCTTTCCCTAAAATATTTTTATTCTGATACAGAGGATCATAAAAACTCTAACTACTATGTACATTATAAATACGTGCTAGAGAAAGTAGAAAGGAACAAAGAACAAATATATCTGAACTGATTTACTAAATTATATCACTATATCTGTGTCTGTTTACTCTACCAACTTATCAATTATAAGCATATGTACATTTATAACTTTCTATGAACTATCTTAAGAAATTAAGGATTATCTCTTTTAGGCCATCTTTGCAATTACTATGTCTTTTTTAAACATTTTAATAATTTTTATAAATATTTTTAAGCTCATCAAATACGGGCCTTGTATATTTTCCTTCCGTATAATTTATGTTCATCCCCCAATATTTGCTCACAAAATATTGATTTCTTTCGATGAACTTTCCAGTAATTTGGTGTGATATATGCTTGTGTGTAATTCAAAAGAACGAAAACTGAACAAGATATTGCATTTTCTTGAATAAATATTAGCAATTAACCAATTACAATTGGCAAATTCCTTGTACCTCCTTTTAAAAGAGCCAATGCATATTACGTTTCAGTGACCGCTATGCAGTGCATTAATATTTGTACCTTCTTTTAACAATAGTCAGTTTCCCATCAGTGTTATCATAAAATCATAGTTCTTTTGTGGGTGAGCGTATACTGAAATATTACAAAAAAAATTCTCATAATTAATATTTGGCAATCCTGTTCTTACTTGTTCAATTGCGGAGAAATATACGAGAATTATATGCAATTAATTTGTTCTTCATTAATTTAACAATGAAAACAACTGCATACATAAACAGTTCTGGAACTTAGGTTTATATAGTCACATTTTCTACCTAAATAATGACGCCAAAATATTCTAACTTTGAGCACATCCTTCAAAATATGCCATGCATGTAAAGTTTCATATGCATGAAGGATGTTTTAATTTCCGAAAAAATCTATATCAAGTTTTCAATTATACTCACTAATAAATATGCTTTGTTCAGATCATATTTGCATGATAACATGATCTTCATACAGTTTTCTTTATTAAACTGGTTGTTCCCAATACTTAAGGTAATAATTTTTAATACTTTTGAAATAAGTTTCACAACTCAAGAGCATAAAGCGTTGAAGATATTTCCTTGTTAAAATTCGTCCACTAATACCATCCTTTTTTTTTTTTTTTTTTTTATTCACATAATACAATTAAAAATGAGCAACAATGTAAACTAACAAAAGCAATTTTAAAGTTTACGGCGTAGAATTTCCGAATACATTTAAGGACAAATATTTGTTTCGATTGCCTCCGTGGTCGAGTGATAAAAATGATTTAAACCAACGTAAAAAAAGAACCTGCAGACAACGAGTTGTTTTCAAGTGGAAAGCCCCCAAGTATGACCTTAGATGTTAAACGGGGCTATATAAATGAAAAAAAAAATTGTTTCCTGGCTCTGTTTCTCTTTCTGCGAATACCAAATAACACCTACCGCATGCCAAATAAAACCTGTAATATGCTGTAACCCATATCTCAAGTTCAATTTCCATATACCTACAGCGTTTTAGTGCATATTTGAAGAGAAAAACGTAATTGTCGCCAGTTTGTTATTTAGGCTATTTAGCTGTAAAAAAATGACAGATTTACATTTCTTGTTTCTAAGATGAGGTGAATTATTAGAGATGCGATTTGGTTTCAATTGTGAGTGTGATAAAATGATATCATAACGTGAATTTTATCTGAAAATGCGTGCTCAAACGATCAGGTCAAGTACTGAATAGCTATGACTTCACTCCCCATGACGTCACGCGCCATGCCAGTTGAAAGCAAAGCGAGCGAGAAAGGTGCGGGATGAGATCACCCTGGATGGAACCCATGGTCAATGGACGGTTGATGTGGTGGTTGGAATCCCACAATCTTCTGGCTAACATCCAGTGTGGGTTTCGACGACGTCGTTCAGTAACTGACCACCTTGTCTCGCTATCAACTCACGTCAGCTAAACAGTTGGGATATTTTTTTACCTCGAGAAGGCTTATGATACGTGCTGGCGGGCGGGGATACTACGCTCTCTCCACAACTGGAACATACTACCGTTGTTCATTCAGGTGTTTATACGGGACCGCGTTTTCCAGATAAGGGTCGGCTTGATTTTTTCTAACCATTTTACTCAAGACAACGGAGTGCCTCAGAGCTCGGTACTAAGCGTGACACCGTTTGCTATAGCGAATAATACCATATTGCAATGTGTTCCCCCAGATGTCTCGTCCTTTTTACTCCTGGACACCTTTGCCATCTTCTATATTTCTCAGCGTACACCGTTTTTGGAACGCCGACTCCAGCGCTGTTTGGACAATCTTTATGATTGGAGCTCGAAACACCGCTTTCGCTGAGAAGACCGTCTGCCTTAACTTCTGGTGCCATAGGTGGGGAATGGCACCTACTCTTCAACACGGGGCAGATTTACTTCCCTTCGCAGATGAGGTGAGATTCCTTGAGATTCCGGGGGTTGGTATTCGATTGGAAACTATGCTGATCACCACATATAACACAGCTTAAAGCGCGGTGTGACCGTTCTCTTCATATTTTACGGATACTAAGTGGCAAACCTTGGGGAGCAGATCAGGCAATGCTTATGCGTCTTTATCGTGCACTGATCCGATCCAAGTTGGACTTTGGATGCATTGTTTATTCTTCTGTACGACCATCTGTGCTGAGAGGATTAGACACAGTCTATAATCAGGGTTTTTCCAACCAGCCAAGTTGTTAGCAAATACCCAAGGTCGCGGGTCCAAACCCGGCGGAGGACAATGGATTTTTTCGGGTGTAAAAATCCTTAGCATGAGAAGTAAAGCCGTTGGTCCCGTCTCGTAGATTTACGGCACGTAAAAGAAACTCAAGCCTGATATAGAGGCCTCTGAGCAAAATTAATCGGTCTTTCAGGCCCAGTATAGAATGGGACGCTGAGAACCACAGCAGTTAAAGAGCATCCATAAATAAAGCGCCATTAATTAGAATCGGCAGAACCCCCTCTGAAATGTCTGCGTGATATCCTGTTACACATGGATGTGGCCTTAAATGTATGCCTTCACACCCATTTTCTCCACCGAGCTGGACGCCAGTTATCGAAATCTCTAGCTAGTCCCAGGCCTGCTGGTTTCTGTTTCCGAAACACGATATTAATATGCTTAGCAAGGGGAAGAGAGTATACCCACCTAGGTTACGTGCATTACGGCATACAGAAAATCTGCGATGACTGTATCTAGTATTCGTTCCTGTTTTTTTTTTTTTTTTTTTTTTTTTTTTTATTATTTTATTTTATTTTTATCCCAGTACAGTGACCATTTTATCTACATCGATGGCAGTAAGTATAATGATGGTGTTGGATGTTCTTTTGTTTATGGTAGCGAACCTTTAACCTTCGGCTTGCATTGTAGTACAGCCATATATACTGCAGAACTTTATGCAATATACCAAGCAATTCTTTATGTTCGCCTTATTATGAGTGATTCCGCTGGTGCATTCCAGAGCGTTTCCGAACTATACTATTACCACCCCATCGTGCAGCTTACTAAGGATATCCTCCACATGTCTCACACTTTGGGGGTGAATATGGAGTTTGCGTGGATATCTGGTCACGTTGGCTTCCAGGGAAATGAACTGGAGGACTTGGCAGCGAAGACGGCGACCACAGAACCAAGAACTACTCTTCTTTGTGTGGCATGGAGATTTTAGGTTTGTTGTGTGTTTTCCTGCTGGCATGATGAGTGAGTGATAAGCACTCCGCGGTAATAAGCTCAGAGTAGTAAAGCAACTTCCATTAAACTGGGTGGCCTCCTCTTATGTATCTCGTCTGGATGAGTGATTTTAGCAGATAGGGTTTTGACCATTGCTTTTTCCCCACAGCTACCATCTTAAGGGGAAACCGGCTCCCATATGCCCGCTATGTAGATAAGGATTGTCCATCCGTCATATGTTGTTGGAGTATGTTAGTTTAGCTCATATTCAAGCTGCCGGTCTATCTCGGGGAGTTCCTGGCGGATGATACCTTAGCGGTGGAGTGCGTTTTTAAATTTTTATCACCGGTGACTTTTAAATTCACGATTTAATTGTTATATTTAGTTTTATCCTCTATGTCACCAGCATGAACTTTTTAACACATGTGAGTTTTAGGTAACGGAATTTAGTTCTTTTTACTTGCTCTATACGTACTATGTACATAGTGTATAGAGAAGGTATTCCACTCCACTCAAAAATTAGATACCGAGATTTCACCGGGAATATACGTTTTATGGTCCCTTTTATCTATAAAAAAAAACATTTTCGGAAAAAGGTCCGTGTGCCTTTGAACACGATAACTCAAAAACGAAAAGTCGGTAAAATGCCAAACTTGGCATTTAAGTTTAATATCTTTCAGGGATGCGACACGAAGTTTTCGAGAAAAATTCCCCCAACCCCAACTACCCTTTACATGGAACTTTATTCGAAAATTTTGATTTTCTCAAAAATGGTTTTAACCATTTTGATTAAAATGTCGTATATTAAAGCTATTTACCTGACAAATAAAATGTATATCTTGAATTTTCTGGGAACAGTCTCTGAAGAATACTTTATTCTGGATGAATTTTACGGAATTTTGAATAACTGCTAAACCGTAAGAGATGGACAAAAACTTACTACACAAAAAAAATGCAGAGCACGTCAAAACACACAATTTGTTATATACATGTTTTCATGGAGTTGATCGTTTTTGAGACATTCCTTTTTTTTTTTGGTTTCTCCTTTGAAAAACTTATACTTTTCTCATACAGGAATTTGTCAACTGCTGTCCACACAAACAAAGGAACTTAAGTGATATAGCAACCAGCTTTTGACTACCACTTTAACCCATGGTACTGCCTTATTTCGTTTCTACTTACAAGGAAGCAAGTAATAAGACTATGTCTACTAATTTTTGCTTTCTCTATACGCACTACGTACAGAGTGTATAGAGAAGGTATTGCACTCCACCCAAAAATTCGTTACCGAGATTTCACCGGAAATATATGTCTAGGGTCCCCTTTAACTAAAAAAAATCGGGAAAAGGTCCGTGTGTCCGTGTGTCTGTGAACATGATAACTCAAAAACGAAATATCGGCAAAATACCAAACTTGGTATTTAAGTTCAGTATCTTCCAAGGATGCGACACGAAGATTTTCAAGTAAATACCCCCACCCCCAACTACACTTCACATGGAAAATTTTTCGAAAATTTTTATTTTTTAAAAAATGGCTCTAACGATTTTGATTAAAATATCGTATATTAAAGATATGTACCTGACAAATAATATGCACCTATATCTTGAACTTTCTGGGAACAGCCGCTGAAGAGTGCTTTATTCTGGATGAATTTTACGGAATTTTGAATAGTTGCTAAACCGTAAGAGATGGACAAAAGCTTACTACACGAAAAATGTAGAGCACGTTAAAACACATAATTTATGTAGGTCGGGGAATGTCGGATAGGCTGGTAATGTCGCATACCTAGGTTTCGTCTTGATGGGTGCTGGCAACTTACGACAAACACTCGAAACATCTTCACTGAGTTGAAGGAAATATTTAGCTGCGGTTGCCGTATTGAGCTGTGGTTTTTTGCGGAAGCTACATTGAGAAAACTGAATTCACAGTAAACAGAATGTTTAAAGGTAAGTTAACATGCTTTAATTACAACGATGTTATAATAACAAAGTGATTTCGTCATGTTATATTCGAAAGTGCATATGTTGCACTATATTTCAACATATGTGAAGTACAAGATGTATTGAAATGTGAATGAGCAAATGGAAAATAGAAGAATTCCATGAATGCCGGTAATGTCGGATACCTGTCGGATGGAATGCCTACAGGCTGGTTGGATAAATGCTCAAGCTTTCATGGAATGGTTCCAGCATTTCATTACGACTAACTCACTATGAAATTTGCGAACTTTTAGCGAATACTTATCTTCGGGTACAATCAGGGAAAATAGCACTTAGCGGTTTCGTGCAACAGGTTTGTATCCTGTGAACACAAAAATATTTGATGAATCAGAGGTTCAAAAAGTCGAACAGGAAGATGAATCAGAAACTGTGCCGGCTCTAATTTCCTCACGGACGACACTGCATCTCCTTCCAGAACTCAAAGTCCGTCCAGTCCACAACCCAGCACCAGTACTTTCTCATCCAGTGGCCATTCAGCAGAAACTATTTCCTGAACAAATATTTCCCATTCCATCACTGAAAATTAAAATATCAAACCAAGGCCGGCTTAAAAGTTCAGCTCAACTTACAAGGAGATCTCCCTACAAAAGGACACTTGAAAATTCTCAGAAAGGTCAAAATGTGAGGTACCCCCTTCAAAGGTTTCACAGAAGCAGCAGAGATGTCCCAAGGCAGAACGGGATATTTCCAGTAAGAATGAAGAAAAACGAAAGGACATCACTGCACAAGATGAAGAGTGCATGTATTGCAAAAGAAAGTTCTCCGACGATTGTCAGGGAGAAGAATGGATCCAGTGTATCACTTGTGAAGAATGTTACCATGAGGAACGTTCAGGTGCCGAAAAACAGACTTTTATTTGTGATTACTGTTCATGAACAGGGAAAAGCAGTGCAGACATTTTCATGCGATTTTAGGTTTTTCATCTTTTAAACATTACATTCCAATTTATAAGACAGCTTCTAAGTTCAACAGTGTTTAAAACTAGGCTAAGTAGTTAGCCATGTCTTAAAAGCTCACTTATGTTTAAGATTATTAGTGAAAGTGAGATTTAGTTTTGTTTGTGTACACTACAATTAAATTTGGCGGGTAATCTCGGATAGTATCCGACATTACCTTCCTATAATACGACATAAGCATTTTGCCCATTTTCCTTTAAATCTTCAACCTACAATCCTCAAAAATGAAAATGGTATCCGACATTCCCCGCCCTTACTCTACATATACATACATACATACATACATACATACATACATACATACATACATACATACATACATACATACATACATACATACATACATACATACATACATACATACATACATACATACATACATACATACATACATATATATATATATATATATATATATATATATATATGAATGGTACAATCAGATTTTTACTTTCTCTACACGTACAATGTACATAGTGTATAGAGAAGGTATTGCACTCCACCAAAAATTCGATACCGAGATTTCACCGGAAATATATATTTTTGGGTCCCCTGTATCCAAAAAAATCTTATGTGTACCATTCATGACTTTCTCTATATCTCTGCAACAAATTATTCTTAAAAAGCTTATACTTTTATTTACTTCTTGCTAATCAGAAAAAAATAGCAGAAATACTCTTACTACTTGCTTCCTTGTAAGTAGAAGCGAAATAAGAGACTATGAGACCGTTAATTAGCCCCGTAGTAATAATAACTATCAGTCTATTAATTATCTATATATGTATGTAACGAGAGTTAATATTTAATAAGTTGTATGCATAGGGGCCAAGAAGCAAGTTGTTTACTAGAAAGTTACTCAGAATCAGGACGCCAGACTGGATAGAGGGGTGAGAAGTTGCTTCTTTTGTGAAAGTCACGTACAAGTTTAGTATACGGGGAAACAACAGATAAATACACACAAGAGGACTTCTCCTTTATAGTCGTGGTATCACGTGATTGTTATGACGCATTCTGGGAGATTTGCAATGATTTTTGAGTAATGATGGTGTCATTTTGGCGGACCTTCTAACCAATCAGAAAGAAGCCACCATGGCACCATTTTTCGTACATAAGACGTAAGATTCAGCACACCGGGGGAGTTGCTAAGAAATTACGCGTGGGAGACACCACGTCGGTCGTTGCTAAGAAATCACCCGTGGGAGACGCCACGTCGGTCGTTGCTAAGAAATCATCCGTGGGAGCCGAACGTCGTAGTTGTTAAGAATTACGCGTGAGAGAGGCTACGTCGCCATTGTTAAGAATTACGCGTGAGAGAGGCCACGTCGGACTGTATGCTAATAATTCGCCTGTGAAGTAAAGCAACGTCGCTCTTGATTACGTGAAAGTGAATTGTGCCATGTACTCAACGAAAACAGTTTAATTAAGAGTACTTGTGAGTGAGTGTTAGAGAGCATCAATCAGCAGTATAAAAGTGTATAACCAGGTGCTTGTCTCAAATCTCCTTCATAATAAATAACAGTAAAAGGTTTGCAAGTGTTTTTTTTAATGTATACAAGAACACTCCTACAACTCTACCCATTAGCTAAATCCACGCCGTGGTAACCCATCCAGGAGGAACTTCAGTACCAGGTACGTGAGAGTAGAGGAGTTGTTTGGAAGTGACAGATAGTTACGCTGCACCTAAGCACACAACGTGCGGAAATAACTACAAAATCCACGCTTCATATGACTTCCGAACCTGGGGAGTAAAAGCAGTAACGCAACAACACCCACATCAAAAGTACCCCAGCATATTACTGACCAATGTCGGGCAACTAATAACCCAGCCTGCAATAACAAAAACACCGCTGCATATGGCGCACATAATGTGGGAAATGAAATGGCCTGTTATTTGTGGACGCTCTTTAACTGCTTTGGTTCTCAGCGTCCCATTCTATATTGGGCGTGAAAGATCGCTTAATTTTGCTCAGATACCTCTCTATCAGGCTTGAGGTTCTTTTACGACACGGGACCCACGGCTTTACTTCCCTTCCGAAGGAAGCCATGCTAAGGATTTTTACGCCCGAAAAAATCCATCGTCCTCCGCCGGGTTTGAACCCGCGACCTTGGGTATATGAAGTCAGCATGGTAACCATTACACCACGGAGGGCGACCCATAACGTGGGGCAACAACGCATCAACAACACCGCTGAAACTACCATGGGTTAAAGTGATATTCAAAAGATGGTTGCTAAGAAGCTGAAGTTCCTATGTTTGTAAGGACATGAGTTGACAATTTCCTGTATGAGAAAAGTTAAGATTTTCGACCCTGAAAAATAAAACAAGAAATATCTCAAAAACGATCAACTTCACGAAAAAAAAGTATACAACATGAACTGTGTGTTTTAATGTGCTCTACATTTTTTGTGTGGTAAGTTTTTGTCTATCTCATGCGGTTTAGCAGTTATACAAAATTCCGGAAAATTCACTCAGAATAAAGTAGTCTTCAAAAGCTATTTCCAGGAAATTCAAAATATACATTTTATTTGCCATGTAAATATTTTTAATATACGATATTTTAATCAAAATCGTTAGAGCCATTTTTTAGAAAATCAAAACTTTCGAAAAATGTTCCATGTAAAGGGTAGTTTGGGGTGGGGGGATTTTTCTCAAAATCTTAGTGTCGCATCCCTGGATGATTCTAAATTTAAATACCAAGTTTGGTATTTTACCGAATTTTCGTTTTTGAGTTATCGTGTTCTCAGTCACATGGACACACGGACACACACACACGGACCTTTTTCTGAAAATACATTTTTTAGATAAAGGAGACCCTAAAACATATATTTCCGGTGAAATTTCGGTATCGAATTTTTTTGGTGGAGTGCAATACCTTCTCTATACACTGTGTACATAGTTCGTATAGAGAAAGTAAAAACTGTTTTCAGAAAAAGGTCCGTGTGTGTGTCCGTGAGTTTGTGAACACGATAACTGAAAAACGAAAAGTCGGTAAAATACCAAACTTGGTACTTAAGTTTAGTATCTTCCATTGAAGCGACACGAAGATTTTGAGAAAAATTCCCCCACCTCAAACTACCCTTTACATGGAACTTTTTTCGAAAATTTTGATTTACTAAAAATGGTTCTAACGATTTTGATTAAAATATCGTATATTAAAGCTATTTACCTGACAAATAAAATGTATATTTTGAATTTTCTGTGAATAGCCTCTGAAGAGTACTTTATTCTGGGTGAATTTTTCGGAATTTTGCATAGCTGCTAAACCGTAAGAGATGGACAAAAACTTACCACACAACAAATGTAGAGCACCTTAAAACACACAATTTATGTTATATACATTTTTCGTAGTGTTAATTGTTTTTTTTTTTGTTTGTTTTTGTTTTTGGTTTCAGCTATGAAAAACCTATACTTTTCTGATACAGGAATTTGTCAACTCCTGTGCATACAAACAAAGGACCTTCAGTCACATAGCAACCAGTTTTGACTATCACTTTAACCTATGGTACTCCCTTATTTTGTTCCTACTTTCAAGGAAGCAAGTAATAAGTCTATTTCTGCTGTTTTTTTTTTTTTTTTTTTTTTTTGCCCTCGATTAGCATGAAGTAAATATAAGCATGCCTTTTTAACAATACTTTTTTGCAGAGATGTAGAGAAAGTCTTGTGAATGGAACACAGATTTTTTCTTCTTCTTCTTTTTGATTCCGTTGTATTTAATAGCTTTTAGTCTTCGACCTGCCTTGAGCAATGGGTAGTTTTTATTTCACCTAGGTTTTATGTCACCTGTGGCTTCTGTTTATGCTGTCTTTGGCTTTAGCATGAATCATATTTGCTCAGGATTGCATTTTCATATTTCACATTTGCTTTTGTTTTAGCCTATTTATGGTCTTCACCTAATTTGTTGATGACCACGAAGTTGAGGACCCTTAAACCCCAATCATCATCATCATCATCATCATCATCATCATCATCATCATCATCATCAAAAGAGATCTAGAGTGCCAGTGAAGAGCAATGTTTCCAATAACTGTGTTCCAAAAGTTTATATAGTTTTTTCTCCATATTACAGTTTTTGTACTCTAGAGTAAACTTTTTGCAATAAATATTTATGGATTCAGCTGAAATTTTCAGGATATGTAGAATACAACCTGTTAAAGAAAACTGTGCATTGATTTTTTGATTATGCTCACACATACAAATGTATGATTGTTTTTCTCTCTAATTACTATTAGTAGTATTTATTTTTATTATTTTCTAAATATAAAAAAGTCATATTTCAAACAAATATTAATATTTCCGAAAACAAATGCACAATTTTATTACAGAGGCATATAAAAACTAGCATACCAAATTTCAGAACTCTATTTTAATTCTAAACAGTAAAAAGTATACCTTGTTTTACTATTCAATTCTTTCTAAAAAAATATATAATTAATAATTTTAGTTAGAAAACTATTTGGTCTAGAGCAATGAAACTTATACCAACAATACTTCAATGCAGGTGCAATTTAACCTAAAATTATCATTAAAATTTGTTGATTAGGGAAGAAAGTCCATTTGGTGCCAGAGTGCCCCCTTTAATGGAAGACTCGTAATAAAATATGTATATCGTATTGGGAGTGTCCGCAGTTGAAGACAATTCACAATAAATGACCAGGTGAATCCGATTGAGAATGGAAAGCAAAGTGATGGTTTGACATCGAAGAATAAAATACGCAATTAAATAATTTATTAAGAATGAATAACCAACTTTAACGGGAGGCTAAAATGTTGATTTGTAACAAAATAGTAATGAAAATAAATCAGCAGAATCTGAAAACTTAAGGATTCGGAAACTTTGGAGCCTCACTTGAATATTCCGCTTTACTGCAGTAGGCCTGTCATTCTTTCAGTTTTTGCTCAGATTACAAATGTGATGTGTTGCATTCACTTAACGTTCTCTAGCTGTTCCATATACAAACTATTCTTACACAAACGTATTCTTTTATCTATCTCACGCTATTTAAGACAAACATGTGTTTAACGCCCGCTTTTACTACAAATGACATCGTAGGCGATAGATAAATATTAACAGAATTGGCGTTATTACTTTCTTCCTTGTAAGTAGAAGAGAAACAAGGAAATACATTAGACCAGTGTTTCCCAACCTTTTGAAGTTCACGGCACCCTCGGGAATAACATTAAACGCTAGGGGCACCCTTCCTTGAATTAAAAGAAAATTAAGCTTAATATGTTAATTTATTGAAATATTATATAATAACGTACACCATAACATAATACAGTAAACTTTACTACAATCACTGAGTAAAAACACATCAATAAATTTTGTTCGATTAATGATTAATGTGAAACTTGTGATTGATGCTTAGAGCACAGATATGTGATGACGGGTTTTACAGTTGACAGTGAAACACGCAAATCATCCTCAAGGTTATTCAGAATATTTCTTGCTTTGCACTTCATTGTCACCATAGCAGAGAAGGCTTGCTCGCATAGATAGGATGTTGAAAAGGGCAAAAGTGCGTTAATTGCTTTCTTCATTAGGTTAGGGTACTCCTCTCTCCGTTGAAGCCAAAAACTAGCCACCGACGCCTCACTCTTGGTGAACTTACCTTTGATTGTGGAATCAGCGCAAAGATCAATAAATTCATCTCGTTCGCAAGCAGTGAAATCTATTTCCTCTGCACTATCTACGAAATCAAATGGTGAGACAACCCAGTCGAGATTCGTAGTGGAAATAGTTGGAAAGTACGCATCTATTGCATCTTGCAATCTTGATAAGTGATCACAAATGCGGTCTTTCAGCTTACCCAGATCTTTATCTCCTGCCACTTTAAGAAGAGATGGAAAGTTCGAAAAATCTTCTTTTTGAACTGCAGACTTCCAAGAACTAAGTTTTCCTTTAAAACCTTTCATTTTATTGGTTGAGGAGATTATTATTTCATGTCGACCCTGCATCGAAACATTCAGTTCATACAGCTTATGAAAAATATCTGCAAGATACGACAGTTCAAAACACCAAGAATCACTTAGTAAGAGCTCATGAAATGTGTCTTGATTTTCATCCTTAAAAAAAAGTTTTTAGCTGTTCTTTAAGTTCGAGAAACCGGTTCAATACACGACCCCGCGACAACCACCTTACTTCTGTGTGAAGTAACAAAGAGGTATGAGCTGCATCCGTTGCGCGACATAACTGTTAAAAAATTATGCACTTTAAAGGTCGAGACTTCATATAGTTCACCATTTTCACAACTTGGTTAAACACTTCAGCAAAATCTTCATTACACGCTTTCACGACTAATGCCTCTCTATGCAGAAAACAGTGAGTTATAATAATGGATGGATTTTCATTGAGAGCTCTGGCAGTAAAACCTTTAATTTTCACAGACATAGATGGTGCACCATCTGTACATATACCACAACAGTATTTCCATGAAAGATCATGGTCATTGAGATAGAAATTAATAGAAACGAAAATATCATGGCCTGTGCTTGTAGTCTCCAGCGGTCTACAGAACAGAAACTGTTCACTAATATCTTTTTCATCAATATATCTGATAAAACCAAGGAGTTGCGGTTTGTCACCAATATCGAGACTCTCATCTACTTGCAAAGCAAATGTTCTATAAGTTTGTATTTTCTCCGTGACTTGTTCGTTGATATTGCATGACATTTCAGATATCCTGCGGCTGATTGTGTTGTTGGACAGAGGAACTTTCGAAATTTGATTAGCTGCTCCTTCGCCAAGTATTGTTGAAACTATAACTTGACATGCAGGGCCAATTATTTCCTCTCCAAGAGTATGAGGTTTCTTTTTTTTTTTTTTTTTTTTTTTTAGCTATTAGTTCTGCTACTTTAAATGAGGCTTCAAGAGCAGTATCACCTATGGTCATTCTCTTTACCATTCGCACAGCTGTTTTCTTCTCCCCTTCTAATATATGTGAAAAATACATTACACTTTTCTGTGACACACTAGGATGCTTTGTTGTAAGATGCCGCATAGTTTGCTAGGTACCATGGCCTTGTTGCTAAGTGTTTCGCCACAAACTAAACACACAGGGATAGGGTTTTCCTCGTTGTTATTCCACTTAAATCCATACGCTAAGTAACAGTCCTGGTATGTACTTTTCTTTCGTTTGTCTTCTTTATGTGGTGAATTCGACGGTCCGGGAGAAACTGTAAGATTTGGTTTCTTAAAGCAAGCAGTAGGAGCCGACTGTTCACTTTCTCTGTCCTGGCGTTTACGTTTAACGTTTACGTTTAGCAATGAACTTATCCATAGCTAAACACTGTGAATCAACGGAAGACAACTGAAAGCGCCAAGCGGCGTACACTTTTATATATTCATCTGTCGAAGTCTCGGGAATGTTCGTGACGAAGTGAGTAGTCTCGGGAATGTTCGGCAGGGTATAGCTGTAATGCCATCTGTGGGATACTAGTATAACTGAATTATTGAAATGAATCGACCACTATCACCATCTGCCGTGCATGAGAGTAATTGATTTGACTTATTTTATTTCAAGACCTTACAAGACTTAAGGCTTCAGTAGATGGTATTTTTTTTTGTTTATCTCAATATCTCGCGGCATTCCTTAGCCAATCACACGGCACCCTAGGGTGCCGGGGCACACCGGTTGGGAACCGTTGCGTTAGACTAAAGAGATAGCTGTGTGAAACAACTGAGGTTCGGTTCCCTTTGCTTGGTTCCGTTTGAGAAAAATTAGGAGGCTTAAAAATGTAACCAATATCAAGAAATATTTCAAAAACGTTCAGTTGTACAAACAAAAAAAAACTATATGTCAAAAAATTTACATTTGTTCTGCAGTAAACTTTTGTTTATCTCTTACAGTTTAACCATTATGCAAAACTCATCCAGGATAAAGAGGCTGTTCCTACAACATTTAGCATAAACGTCTATTTATGATATAAATATAGATCTTATGTGTTCCATTCACATAACTTTCTCTACATCTGTTTCAAATTAATGTTAAAAAAAGACCTATTCTTCTACCTACTTCATGCTAATCCAGATAAAATTAGCAAAAGTGGTCTCATTACTTGCTTTTTTGTAAGCAGAATGAAGATAAGGGAGTCCATAGACCAAAATGATAGTCAAATCTTTTAAAAGCTGTTTGCTATGTGAGTGAAATCCGTTTGCATATTTAGGAGTTCACAGGTTTCCGTATGAGAAAACTATAAGTATTTTTAAAGCTGAAACCAAGGACATGTTGAACTCTAAAATAAAAACGTATATGATATAAAGTATGCGTTTTACCTAGATCTACATTTTTATGCTGTAAGTTGTTACCAGTTATGCAAAATTCAGTAAAATCCATTCAAGAATAAAGAGGTCTTCTTAGGTTATTCCTAGACAATTCAAGTTATACCACTGCCTCCTACAGTAACAAACCATGTTCATAGATGTTGCAACACTGTATGGCTGTTAAGTGGTAGGATTAGAACAGACGCCAATCTCAAGCAAAAAGCAATCTATTACTTGTTATCACATTAGATTTATTTACGTTCTATTAGTTCGTATATATGCATAATATATTCTGGACAAAATAAATTATATTTATAACAAATGAACAATACATTAATGCAAATATGTAACAGAGTTATTGCACTTTAAGTTAATAACTTAAAGGTTGCTTCTCCGTTCAATTGTGTTGTTTACACACTTAGTATAATTGTTTAAGATAATGTTTACAAGCTTGAAAACTACTTTAGAAGTAATTTTTCTGACTTTCTGACCTCAGATGCACTCATCAATGTCACCATGAACAACGTTGATCTCTAAGCTATGCATACCTAGCATAGTAAGAATGGTCCTTTGATTACTTACTGTAAAGAATTTGCTTGTTAAGTCCGAAGAGTTCATCATATATTGAAATATGGCAGCAACATGAAAGAAGATGCCCAAAAATAAATCCCTGGGCACTGAAAGCTCTCCCCGTTCCATCTCTTAATAGACCAATACAAAGCTCACACCCCAAAAATTTGCAGCGAAAATATTTACAAATATTTCAAAATTATTCACTGTATCTTGTTTCTCCAGCTCCAGCTTTTTTACTTCATGTCTTCTAATATCCTCTCTCCTAGAATTCGGAACTGTTTTCTCTGTTGGAATAGTGCTGCAATTCTGGAACTTACAGGATACTGCATTTTCTGTTAATTTAGGGCATCGCAACGCAAATGTTGTAACAAAGCCATTTTCATGTTTCTAGTTTGCATTAATAATTATGTCCTTTTCGTCAAAGTGGTTGGCATACACAGCTGATAACAATGTTGTAAACAAGTCTTTCCATGGGATAGCACGAACTCACTCAGTCTCGTTGCGGCAAGAAGACGAGCAGGTACTAAGGCAAGGTTGCTCTTGGGTCTGCGAGTTGTTTACACTGCGCTACGTGTGTAAAGGAAAAGTTGTTTCCTACATTTTGATTGAAATTTAAGCAAAATACACTTACGGATAAGTAAACAGGTTTAATAAACGATGATTGTGGAAAGTAAAAATACGATAGTTATTTCTTTTGTGGATCGAGATGTGCCGAAGCCATCGCCATACGAAATGCTTACGAGGTGTTTCGTTTTGAAGAAGATGAGTTAGACATGATACAGATAAACAGTTTCACACGGCAGGTGTTCATTAGGTGCAAGTCAGAGAAAAGAGTCCAGAAGGCCATCACGGAAACCAATGGTGAGTCCATTTTTCCTCATAGTAATGGGCAAAGAAGTAGAGTAACTATAACAACAGCTGGAATGGGTTTTAGAATTGTCAAGTTATAAAATGTACCTCTGAAACTGGACCCAGGTATTATTAAAGAGACACTTGCACAGTACGGGACAGTGTTGTCATTAACGATTGATTCTTGGGGCTCGAATCTGCGTTATCAAATTCACAATGGAGTGCGAACGGTTAAAATGGAATTGAAAAAACACATTCCTTCTTATATTGACATTGATAATATTAAGAGCTTTGTAAGTTATGAGGGGCAACTTAGTACATGTGCATTTTGTAATAGTATGGATCAGTTACGTAATGGATGTCCACGACATAGTGTAATAACTCAGACATCCCGCGGTGAGGATCCGCCAACGTGGGCACAGTTAGCACAAGATTCCTTCCCCATTAGGCGGGTGCCGACAGTATTAGCGGAAGAGAGAGGCGGACAACAAACGGAGGTGCTACAACCCATTAGACTCTGTTTCAGCACGCGAGCACCAAGAAGAGATTGTACGTAGCCCAGTCACCGAAGGGGAAAATCAAAAAGTAATTTCACGACCTGACAAGATTCCGGCTGTGAAACTGGGTCTGCCTACCACTGGGGAGGAAGGTTCAGAGCAGGCGAAGCACAGGCGGTTACCGCCAATACACGAGAACAAAAAGAAAACACGGAAGTGGTGGAAATGGAAATACAGCCGGCGTCTATGATCGCTGCTGGTAGTCGAGATCCAAGGCTGCAGAAAAAGCGTGATGGAGTGTACGCATCGGTTAGTAAGAAAAAAGAGAAGATGGTGCCAGTGCCAAGTGATGGGTGTACGGTTGAGATAGCCACAATGCCTCCATGATTTTTGTTTTTATTGTCACGGTGTTATGTCAACACATTACATCTTTAAATGTGAATTGTTTGAAGAATCCAGTAAAGCAGACGCTATTAAGAGACTTTATTTCTGATTATGATCCGGACTTTGTGTTTTTGCAAGAAGTAAATATTGATAATTTAAGTTTTATAGGGCCTCGCTATAATTATGCCACTAACATTGGAGAGAATGAAAGAGGTACTGCTATAATTTGTAGGGCAGGGTTGCCAATCCAGTTAATAGAAAAGCACGGAAGTGGTAGAATCACAGCTTTGTTTACTGCAGATAACACTTTATACTTAAATTTTTACCTGCCGTCTGGAACAAATAAGCGCAAGGAGAGGGAGGAATTTCTTCTTACGCAAACAATTTTTGTTTACGCCATCGATACCACCGCCTAATTATTGGAGGGGATTTTAACTGTGTTCTTAATGCCAGAGATCAGCAGGGGGAATTTCATCCATCTCTTGCCCTGGAACGATTGGTACAGGACTTAAAACTACAGGATGCTTGGGAGTCTAAATATGGAAGCCAGGCACAATACATCTTTTATAGGGGACAGTCTGCCTCTAGGATTGATCGCTTTTATATAAATATGCCCGAGCAAGTGCAAGATGTCCAAGTTGTGCCAGCCGCGATCAGCGACCACCACGCGATGGCACTAAAGGTCGACTTAGATTGTCCATTTTCTCCTTTTGGTAGGGGATATTGGAAACACAATAATAGGCTGTTAGAGACTGATACGACACAAGAGCACTTCGGGGACAGTTGGCAAGCACTGAAGCATAGGTTGCGACACAGCAAACTATCAATTATTCAGCAATGGCTTTTAGTTATGAAACCGCACATCCAGTCCTTTTTTAAGAAACTGGGCATAACTAAAGCGAAAGAAAATCGTTGCGCATGAGCTACTATTATGCACTTTTGCATGATTTGCATCGGTTGTAAAGGAAAGGAAGAGCGGTTCGTGTGGAACTGTCTCAAGTTAAACAAAAACGTTTTTCTCTGAAAGAAGACGCCCTAGAAGGGTCCAAGATAAGATCTTGTTCTAAATATATTATAGGGGAGGAGAAAAGCTGTTTATTCCATATAGTCTCAAAAAAGCAGGGTGCTCAATCCAGATATATCGCTGGTGTGGCGTTGTCTAGCGTCTACGACGACGGAATGTAAGCAGGCATTCCAGGAACATTTTACGTCCGTGTTCTCTGCAACCCCACGTTCAACTGCAGCGACCGTGGAGCTACTGAACAGCGTAAATAAATAGACTTCGCCGGACCAACAAGAATATATGACACAAGCAATAACGGCTGAGGAAATAAGGTATGCCATACGGCATGCTAGTTTGCAATCTGCAATCCGTCAGATTCTACCGACAGTAATTGAGAGTGGCCAAAACTTGTAGCATACCTGACAGGAAAATAACACATAATCTTGCTGCAATTAGAGACACTATTTCATACTATGAAAGGCACACTGAAGAGAGTGGAAGTCTTGTGTCTGTTGACTTTGAAAAAGCTTTTGATTATATCCATAACGATTATTTGTTTGCGATTTTGGAACGTTTTGGAATCCCAGCTAAAATAATTACTAGTATCCAATCCTTGTATGAAGTGGCTCACTCCAGAGTGCAAAATAATGGCTTCTTCACGTCAACAATACCCATAAACCGTTCTGTGCGGCAAGGATGCCCAATGTCCATGCTATTGTTTGCCTTTGGCCTGGAACCACTTTTACGGAAGCTGCACAACGAGTTCTGTAGTCATCGTCCAGCGAACAGACTCTTTACTGTTAGAGTGTATGCGGACGACGTCACGATTTTGTTGCGAATAGCAGAGCACCTGCAGATGCAGAGAGACGCACCACATTTATATGAACAAGCCTCAACAGGAAAAGTAAATTTTCAAAATTCGATGTTGATGTCTCTTGGATCGTGGAAAGGACATGTGCTGTATGGTATACAGAAGAAAGATCAAATGAAAGTGTTAGGCTTGCAGGTCTGTCAGACACTCCCTAGGATGATTGAAGTAAACTGGAATGGTTTGATTATGCGCATTAAATACGTACTTGTGCGGCAACTTAGTAGGAGACTGAATTTAATCCACAAGGTCTGGTACGTTAACATTTATGCTTTGTCGTAAATCTGGTATCTGGCACAAGTTCTACCAATGCCTGAAAAATATGCACAGTTAATTGAAAGCGCTATAGGCTATTATATTTGGCGTAGTTAACTTTATAAGGTGGCCAGAGATTAAATTCGGCAACCACTCGGGAAAGGAGGGTTGGGTTTAGTTGCTGTCCATTTGAAAAGTAAGGCACTTCTTGTGAAAGGAATACTGGAAGCTCTGGCTGGGATTGGAGATTAACAGGATATTGCGTATTGGGCTGATTTGCAACGGTCACCGCAGGGGCTTGAAGCTGTTCCAGTAAGTTTTCGGCCCCTGTAGAAATTGCTGAGAGTTTCCTGCTTCCCTGAGAGATGTGATAGCGGGAATACGGACGAGGATACTGTGTAAATATTTACTCACAAAAAGGTGAAATTATCTGGAATTCAAGTAAAGTATCCGAATAACAATTGGAGTACAGTTTGGAAGGCGTTCAGGACCCCGTACATACCAACAGAATGGAAGGTGCAAGCATACGCCCTGATACATGAAATTATCCCAACAGAAGAAAAGAAATACCGGCATAATCTGGTTCAGAGTCCCTTATGCAAGATGTGTGGAAGGCTAGCCACACCGAGGCATCGACTCACACAATGTGTGGAAGTCCAACAGCTATGGAACTGGACAACAGAATTTGCAAAACTGTTCCCAACGCAGATGCATACAGAACTATATGGCCTCTTTCTCCAGTTGCAATCTAGTGGCGCAAAATATGAATTTCTACAAATATGGTTTGCCATGGTGTACCAGTATTTTGTGTTCACATAGACCAATAAGAACGTCGTCACTTTCAAAAGGCTGTTGAGAAAAGAGCGACTTCACTTAGCTAAATTAACGTCGCCCGTGGCGAAACGGTGCGCGGCACAGATTGCATGTCTCGAAGTGTGACAAGGAGCGAGATTCAATGACTTCCTTACAGGTAGCTTGCGATTAATGTTTTGTGCTTCTATTATGTACAGAAAAGGAGAATCCAGATCATCTAGCTCTAACGATAATATAATCACCAGACTCCCAGGGCCGTTGTTTCTACCACTAGGATGGAGCATCCAAATCAGGGAAAGATTGAGGGAACGTGACCATTTAGCACCAGTGTGACCAGTTTAAGTCAGTGAAATTACCATGGTTGTCTGAGACAATTTATTGTTCAAGTTTATATCCTTGTTTTTTATACTAAAAATGTTGTAATTTTATCTATAAATGGAAATATAAAGAAAATACGCCTGCCTCCTTGTTTCTTCTTTAGGGATAAATATGTAGAAACATTAGCTTGTAACTTTACGCTGGTGTCATAATTTGACTTACATCCAGGGACACAGCACTTTCTAGGCATCTGAAATATATTTCAAAAGATTTCAATTAGTAAGTTCGCGAAAGTTTTCAAAATCTGTTATAAGTAGAAGATATGTGCAATATAATACAAGAGAATACTTATTATTACAGCTTTCTATCTGATTATCATAACAAGAATATTATTTGTTAATGAGAAAACAATACGTTAGTTGTAAATACACATGATGAATATTACTGAATTTGAAAATAAATGTAAAGCATACAGCTTCAACGTGTTTACTTTCTGCAGATTTCTCACAAATACACTATAGCTTAATACTGAACACTTCTATTTTCCCCTGTGTTAAGCTGAGGGACAGCTAGATAGTGGCGCTCCTAGCGGCCTGGCCTTAAGGAACAAGCGATTAATTTTGAATGTTAGGAAAAGAATAAACCCAATAATTAGATTGTATTATGCATTGTTATTTTTTATCTATTCAAACAATATTTTGTCAATACAATACAAAACAATGTAGAGAAACAATGTAAAGGTATCGGCTCTACATTAATTATTTTTAGATGTATGACAATTTTTGCTTTAACGTTTCTACCTGTTTTCTTTTTTTCATTGTTCTTTTTTCCATTTTCATCATTCAAATAAAATTTTATTACACATTGATTGCTTTGTCAATAAACACTCCTTACAACTTTCACATATGCATCATCTACACACATCTTTAACCTTAATTTAACATTAAGTCTACAGTCAGAAAGATAAGGAAGAAAATTTTCATTAAATAGAATATTGATGCTGTTGTACATTGTCTAAGCAGATTTGTTGTGAAATATGAATCTAGCATTTTCATAACGCTTCGGAGTAATATGTACATTTTTAGTTTACTGCCTCTGCTCTCATCAAAGTCTACCAATTTGTTTATACATTCCTCATGAGGCGATGTTGCACATATTCAGCTGCTTACATTTGAATCTGCACGCTGATGAACATTAACTGGAAAATCATCTCTTTGCTGTTCTGGTACAATTAGTGCAGAAGTCTGAATTACAAATGATTAACATTTTTCCTATAAATCAGACTTTAGAACTAAAAACTTGCTATTACCCATTGCACAATTTATGTCTTCAGACGATTGTAATAACTGAGTTGTAATTGCAAGTCTAAACAATGTCTGAATTTTAAGGAATCTGGGATTACATTGTTCCCAACCTTGCCCCTAACAGAAAACAAATTTTCCAAACAGTCTTGTGTGAGTCGCCTTGTAAGTAAATATGAGAAACGATATTGACATTTTAGCTCCTGCCACAATAATTTTAATGCCAATATATGCATTAAAACAAGGAGGTTTTTACGCTGACTATTCATTATAGTGATGTTATTCTAAGAATTTTGATAATACATTCAAATACAGTAAATGTTTTACGTTCGTCATTTATTGCAAAGCGCAACTCTTTAGCACAATGATTTTTAGACGAGTTGAAAATGTCAAATAGACAGTCCATTTTTTCAATGAAATTAGCGTTAGCTAATGTTTCATCAGACATAGAATTACACGCAGCATGCGTTTTAATGCCATAACTGACAGAATGGCTTAAAACACGACGGTCAAACATTAATTCATTGGACTAAATGGTGGCAGTTCAATACATTGGCTGGTCAACCTTGGAGTTAACCGAGGTTTCATGGCTCTGTCTTTTTAATAAAATTCTACAATATGGTTCCAAGAAACCTTTCCATCTTCACAGAATATATCATGCGTTTTCAAAGTATTCCTCACTGATTTCAACAGGTGTGGAGCATCATGGAAAATATGCACTTTACTGTTATAAATTTCAATAAATGGATTTTCCTCAGAGATGTTCAGCAATGATCTCATTTTCAGATTATTGCTTCCCTGCAGTGATTATGTATATTAACGTTTCACAATAATGTAATCTACTTACATTGTTTTATTTCTTGGAAAGCGGAAAAAGGACTTGTAAAGCTTCAGAAGTTCAAAGTTATTGCAGCCACACAGCACAAACCTTACCAGACATGGTTCAATGTAGACATATTAAATTTTAATTAATCATTATTGCACTTACGTAGCCTATACTGAAGCTACAGCAACAGCCTTATCGCTGCTCAAGGCCGACCCGCTAGGATGCGCTGGCATATCGTGTCGCGCGAAATAACACAGTGTCCTGTTTTAAACTATAGTATATTTGTTTCTCAGTCTACGTGCAGTGTTACCAAATGTACGAACATCATGGCATGTAAACTCTAGGAGACAGTGCCGATACTTATTATTTTTTATGCAAATATCTTTAATATACGATATTTTAATCAAAGTCGTTAGAATCATTTTTGACAAAATAAAAAATTTTGAAAAATTTTCCATGCATTTCCAGTGAAATCTCGATATCTAATTTTGGGTGCAATGCAATACACTAAGTACAGAGTACGTGTAGAGAAAGTAAAATGTTTTTGCAAACAACCAGTTCCAGGTAAAAAACGAGCCAAGGGAAATCGTTACAAATGGGTTTGGTACTACTGACGGATTAAGACATTTAGGGACTTTTGGTTTTTTTTAGGAAGATAATGTTTTTAATCATATAAGGTGAGTGGCTAAAGCTTTAAGTATTTCTTTAATTGTTATAATTTTTAGAATATAGTATTCTGTATTATTTACGGTGATGAAGATTACATGCCAGCGATTGTGCATTATATTAAAATGCCGAGTTGAGGTTAACTCCACCATAACCTCAATGTAATGTTTACTTTCTAGTTTGCATTCGAATTCAATCATTTTAATTTCGGAGGGTAATTCTTAGAGTAGTGAATTGCGCTCTCTTAAAAATTCACGAGGTAAACTATTGATGCTGTGAGCCTCTGATAGTAATTAGGTTCAGCCTAACCTTTAAGTAGAGGTATATTAAAGTAACCGCTACAATTTCGCTTTTAATAATGAAGTATTACGATTGACTTTTAGCACGTAAAATAGACTCATCTAACAAGCAACAGTAGATAAGTTGAATACATTGACATTTTAAGTTCTTGGTAGCTATCTTTTATTTCTCCTCAGGTTAATGATTTTGGAAGTGACAAATGTATTTTATGTGACAAAAATAAGTTGAAAATAGAATGCTATAGAAGTTTATTCATATTAACTTAAATGCAAAAAGGTCATAAATTAGCTTACACATTATTGAAAGGAAGGCAATGCAAATTATTTAGTGTACAAGACATAGATATGCAATAAGGTGGCATGGCATTTCTTTGATGCCTATAGTTCCTTAGTATATGTTTGAAAACATTGTGAAATTGGTAGTGAAAACCGCTAGGGATCATTGAGATTTAGACGTGCAGGCCCTTATGTTATGCCCATTCATTGCGCTGCAGCTTGTGGTCTTGGGCTTACTTTATGCCTCTACTTCTAAAAGCACCCTTGGCTGCGCTTTGCAGCTTAGGGCTCTCAACGCAGGGCTATGCTTTGCAGCTTAGGACCCTCAACATGTAGTATAAGAATATTTGTTAAGTGATCTGACAACAGAGATATCTAGAAAGCCATCTGAGTAAGGTGATGTATTAGGTTACACTGTAGCAGAAAACAGTGTAATCTTAAAATAAAAGAAAATGATAACAATACTTCATTGAAGTCTCATCCTCTTAAGGCCCTAAGCTCCAAGTGTCAGTTTTATTATAGTTATGTTAATAAGCATTAAAGAAAATAATTTATGTGTGTAATGCACTAATGTACTATAATTTTGAGAACAATATAAATTCTGAAATCTGAAAGGGAATAATATAATTTTTTTACTGTATCTTATTTAAACTGAAAAACTTGTTGCAGTAGCATGGTACTTTTGTGAAGAATATTTTCTTTAGCATCCCAGGGTGTGAAGCACACAATAAATTAATTGATAGATTGATAGCTTTATTATCAGCCTGAAGAAATACAGATTCTATGGCATCGTCAAAATACAATAACATTTTGTTACATTTGAGTTTAAATATATACAGAATTGTGAAAAGAATAATTCAAAATTAAAAAGAATAATCCAAAATAGTTTTCTGCCAGCGCCAGGCTCCTTCCTACTTCTGCAGAATGGGACCTGTAATGACAAACAAAAAGCAGCAGTATCTGCACAAGAGAAATATGGTTGCAAAGATAATAATAATATAATAAATAATAATGATTTATAGTTATTTAATTTGCATTCTGTGAAACAAGTTAGTGTTTCTGATTGAAGTATTCATTAATAGTGAGTGGTAAATGACTTTTGAGATGGTTCATAATGGCCTTTCTAAAATTTTCGTGATTAAGCTCTTTAACACCATTTGGAAGATGGTTGTATAAATTTATACCCTGATGTGATATAGACTTAAGACACTGGTGAGCCTATATGTGTTGAGATGTATATTACCGCAGGTTCTTGTATTGTGGTCGTGTAGAGCTGAGTTTCTTTTGAAGGAATCCAATTTTTTATGTATAAAAGAGACCGACTCTAAGATATTTATACAAGGTAAGGGTAATACAGGTAGTTTTTTGAATACTATCTTACTATCTGATCGTATTGGTACCTGTTTTATGACTTTTACTAACCTTTCTGAAGCTTAAGTATCTGCAAACTTTTTGAGGATGCCCCCCATGCTATTATTCCATATGTGAGCAGTGGCAGTGAATGGACATATCCATAGTACACTGACTTTAAGTCCTCCAAGGGCAATACTTTTGAGAGGACTGTAAATGCATAGCATAGACAGCTGAGCTTCCTGCTTAGATGAGTATGTGTGTTTCCCATGCCAGGTTTGCTTCTACCCATATGCCCAAGAATTTTGTGGATTCTACTTCAGTAATTTGTACATCATTGACAGAAACTTGCATTGGGTCTTGTTCATAATTATGGAACTGTATATACACAGTTTTTTTATGTTAAGCTTGAGCTTGTTGGTCAATAGCCAGTTTTCTATTTGTTTTAACACCTTGCTGGTTTTATCCTGCAACTCATTTTTGGCAGGGTCACTAATTGTAATACTCGTGTTATCTGCAAATAACACACTTTTTGCTTGAGTAATATTGGGAGGGAGATCGTTTATGTATATAAGAAAGAGCAGTGTTTGTTAAAATAGCTTGCACTGTGCTCACATTAAACTAAGATTTCTCTTCCGACCAGATGTAATTAACACCCCATCTATGAATCTATTACTGCCAGATAAGCACATAAAAAGTTCTCATGGGGTACATTATTTTCTTTCAAGGGCATGAACACTTGACTGCATTTTCTCCAGGTGACTTGTCTCTTGAACATCCACATTCTTTTTTCGATACATAACCCTGCAAATAATTAAATTCATCAAATATTTCACCATGATTGAGAGTTACAGTTTCTCGACACTTCGATAATATCTATTCAACACATTATTAAAATTTTCCCTTAAGGCAAGAGAAGGCAGCTTAAATGTGACAAATCCTCATCGTGATTATTCCCAGAATGCAAATAAGATAAAGCAGTGTCATAAAATTTTCATCAGATATTTTGAAATAGCTTTCTATTTTCATTTCACATTTTCTGCCAGATCAGTTAGCAAATTCTTTACCTTGTGCGAAATAAACTGTTCGTCACGTTGCGATTCTAATTTTATTAAGAAGTTTTTCAGTGGGGATTCTGTTGCACATTTGTCATCACTTTAATTGTTTCATGGAAGAGTGCAGCGTGAGAGTGAGCAAAGCTAAGCCATAGCTCAGTCTCACAGTTTTTGAAGAACTGCTTCAGTATTTTAGGGTACTAAGATTCTGACATGAATATTTTCGTAAAAAGCCCTTCAATATCTATAGGCATAGAATCAAATGCTCTTTTTGAGCAATTATGTATGATATGCCATTGCAACCAAGACCCATTATATATTTTCTATTCAACTCAGACTTAAGTTTAGTTATTGTATTCTCTTTACCCATTCTTAGTGACCCTCTGAAGTTAGAGTTCGTATTGTCTGCTGATAGTCCTACCTTTTTTTCCTAAGTCAAAATCGTCCATTACTTTCAATATTTGTGCAGATATTATATTGGAAGTTTCTCCTGGGATTTCAATGAATGTAATAAGTTTGTTCTTAATTGGAGTTTCTAAGTCATAAGTTAAATAAGGACAACTTTTCAAATTTGTGATTAGATATATCTTAAGACACAGTTACGAAGTTGACATATTTAAGATCATTTTAGTTCATTGATAGTCCATGGGGCAAAAACATGGGAACCTAATTATGGATTCTCACTTTGTTCTTTCACAGCTACATTGTTTTTGCAATTCTGTAATGTTGTCGTACAATCCATAGGTACGAAAGCTATGGTTGTGAAGTACAATGTGATATGCCTACATTCTTTCATGAAGAGCTAAGTTGTATTCACATGTAGATGATTCTAGTTTAGGAAAGTAATTTAATACACTTCCCGACTAAAATTTACTTAGAAGCACAGTCTTGTGTTGTTTTGCATTTAGATGATCAATTATTGATGTCCTCTCACCACTACCTATTGAAAAGTTTGAACTACAAGTGTTCCATTTTCTGAATTAACTTGTATAATATATGGAAATGACACCGTTTCTTGAAAACATTCTGCAATGTTTTAATTTCTTTCTCAGACTTCACATACAAAATAAATTGGCAGTCTCCGAGACAGCTGAGACACTGATTACGATAGTGCTAATCAGTACTTACAAATAAGTTATGTTGATTGTTGAGGACCAGTCGGGCGATAACTGCTGCTGCAGCACGTGTACAAATTCAATTATTAATATTATATCTGGTATATTAAATTATGTATAACTGAAATTGGGGACAAAATCTGAGAAAGATATAACCCAGGACATTTGTCTTATTTAGAATACTGTCCCCAAAAATCAGGGACGAATGGTCACTTTAATATGCAGGGAATATTAGCAAACTAGTTTCGGCTTGCAAATATAGATATGGAAGATTGTCTGTTAGTTTTTCTTACATGTCTGTATATCATTGCTAAATGTTTAACATTACTTACATGAAGTGTAAAACTTTTGTATTTGACTTATTCCTTTTGAATATGTTCTTCAGGCTTCTTTTCTTGAAGGTTTAGTTAATGCCACTAGCGCTCCATCACTGCTATCCAGAGACACATTTTAAATTTACATCTATAGTTAATAGATTAATTCAATAAATTTAGCTTGTAGTATCAGGGATAAGAGATAGGAAGCAGTTCTTGAAATTTCATTAAAATAATTAGATACCCTTGTTGATGTTGGAAGGGGAGGAGGGGCATTTCATCATTTGGAATCCAGTGTCAGTAGTTTAATAACTTTGTGGCTGCAGAAAGACTTTTGTTACTAACAGGGAGGAGATCTTTTAATTCCTTTAATAATTAATTGAAGGCTTAAAGGAACCAACCTGGACAAAAGCCTAATGTCTGATCCCTCACCTTCACACAGTGCAGCTGTTAGTGATTTCATATCAATTTTGTTATAATAGAAGGGAGACCCTTTAATTGCTTCTATAATTTAAAGACTTAAAGGAAGCGATATAAATAAAATTATGTGATGAACTAAAGGGAAGGGCTGCTCACCAATAAGCACTGGTCAGCTTGGTGAGTTATTGACCTGATATTTCTTCCTTTTCACATATCAGATCCCCTCTTTTACCTTTCCTATCCAGACTTGCTTGACTCAACTCTTGTTTTCTTCGACCTCGATGGTATTAGAGTCTTTGAGGCCTAGGGGCTCATTTCATTTTCTTTCATGTCCATAACTCTCTTTACTTAGGTGATGTAACCGCCATTTATGGTGCCTAATTTTAAACGGTTACAAAAAGTTAAATAAAAATATTCCAGGTAAAATGATGTCCCATTGGAAAAAGAAGCATTAAGGAAGTAAAACAGTCCCCCATTCGGATTTCCGGTTGGGGACCTTTTTCCATGGTAAACAAGAAAATATGAATGACAAATTAAAAATTTTACAATGGAATACAGGAGGTCTATTGCAAGCAAAGAAACATGAACTAGGTAAAATTATATATGACCATAACATTGATACATTTACAATTCAAAAAGCTAATTTAACATTAGAACAACTAAAATATTATCTATTTCAAAATTTTAGTATGTACTTACTTCCTAAGGTATGGCAAATAAGCAGTGGCATTCTAGTTGGAGTTCGAAAAAATCTTATTTCATCTTTTAAAATCATTGAGAGATGAACAGTACAGATAAAATAGAAATAATTAAACCAGATATATGGAAAAATAAATCTCACTTCAAAATTTATTCTGCTTATAATCCCCCAAACAATGCCCCAAATCTTGAAAATATCACAATAAATTCAAATACAATCATAATTGGAAATTTCAATGCCCATTCAAGACTATGGGGATATGACAAACCAAACAATTCTGGAAAGATCATAGAAGATATACTAAATTCAACACAAACTGGAAAGATGTTATAAATGAATTAAAATCCAAATTTGAAACTCCAGTAAAGGAATCAACAAAATTAGATAAACTAAACAAAGATGTATTTGAAAACGGCAAAAAAATACATACCAACAGGATTTACCTTTTTGGAACTCACAACTAGACAAAATGAACAAAGAAAAAGACCAGGCTAGAATCACAGCAGAAAAATCTAAAGATCTGAAAGAAGTACAAAATTGGAGAAAATTATGTGCTCAATTCAAAAAAGAAATTAACAACATCAGTTCACCCTGAAGACGAGGAAGATGCACTTCTTCGAAACGTTGGTGTCAAGCCAAGTTTTTACCTGGCTAGAAGCCCGAGAAGATTTTGAATTCACTTTAATAATTTTCTACAGAACACAAAGATGCACAAAAAGTATACAGATTTATACATAACATTGAAAAATAGAAAGACAATAATAAAAAAAAAAAACTATCAGATAGAATATCGTGAATCGCATGGGTGATTTTTTTTTTTTAACTATATAGTAACACCCAACCTATACACCATACGTATTATTTAATTTTGGGAAAATTGTCAGAGCATAATGTGTTAATGGCACCGTGTTGTTGAAACCACATTCTTAAATATTGATAGAGTGGTGTCCAGCAGTTCCTCATATGTGTACTGGTTTACATTGCCAACAAAGAAATGTAGTTCCTCCAACCATATTACACCAAGTTGTTCCACACCAGACCATAACTCTTGGAGCTCTATGTCTAGCATTATCTGTCATCTATCTTGGTTTCCTCTAAACCAGTATCATGCATTTTGTGTTAATGCATGACCATTTCGAAAGAAAGGCTATGTGACTGCCTCCACGGTCGAGTGGTCAGCAAGCTAACTTCTCTCCCGGCTGGGGCGGGGAATCTTTAACCGGAATTATTCCCTATCCCCCATAGAGTCTGGAAGTATGAATGTGAGAGTGAATGTGCGTGTGTTTAGTAATATAAAGTTTAACCTAATGTTCTGAATCTACAGTTTCACAAGTGAAAGCCCCTGATATGACCATTGATGTTAAAGGGGGCTATACAAATGAAGCAAAAAAAAAAAAAAAAAAAAAAAAGCTATGTTAAAGGAAGGATTCATTTCCACATAAAGGTTGTGTGATCTAGTTGCAATATGTTTGCCGTTTGAATGGATCTTCTTCATGCAGTGCTTTTCATTATGTATTTTCTAGGGGTGAAAAGTACTAATTTTTACTTCCTCTACACGTACTATGTACATAGTGTATAGAGGAAGCATTGATACCAAGATTTCCCCAGAAATCCAAAAAAAAGCATTTTCAGAAAAAGTCTGTGTGTCTGTTGCTCTGTCTGTGGACAGCATAGCTCAACAACGAAAAGAAGGTTAAATACCAAACTTGATATTTAAGTTTGGTATCTTCCAAGGATGTGGCACAAAGATTTTCAAAAAAATCCCCCACCCCTAACTACCCTTTAGATGGAAAAATTTTCGAAAATTTTGTTCTTTCTTAAAAATGTCTGTAACGATTTGAATTAAAATACCACATAATAAAGCAGTTTCCATTAAAAATAAAATGTATATCTTGAATTTTCTTATTGGTTGTATACAGTGGCGGCTCGTGGATTAAAAATTAAGGTGTTCACAGAATCAGCAATTTACCACCACCGCAGCCGCTACTGCTACCGCCGTCGCCGCAACTTCAAATCCAGTAATATTAGAAACAATGATAGTGCCTAATAACAAGAATTATAAAATAAGAACTGAAGCTTTCCTGGCGACGTGTTAATTCAAAATCTTCTCGGGCTTCTACCTGGCTAGAAACCCGAGAAGATTTTGAATTAAGAATTATAAATTTGTTACACAAATCATCACCCATCCAGTATCGTAAAGATGTTGAATTTCTCCGAGAGTTAACAGCAATAAGAGGTGATGAAGGGGTGAAGTCCTTTGATGCAGCTCATGTGAAGAATGGTATTTCCAGTGAACAATATTTACATTGTTTGAGTTACGCAATTAACACCAACTTTATTTGTACAGAAATTCCACGCGCCGGTTTTTCAAATGTGCAAACTTTTCTAACACTCGGTGATTAAAGTCTTTTATAATTAAAGTTTCTTCTCAACAGCAAGCATTGCCAGTGCTGAATGTCGATTCTTTTTATTGTGGAAAAGCATCTTTCTGGTTCTGATGTAGTCATGGTTGTAGTGATAACAATCTTCAGTAGCTCGGTTAATTACGGAAAAGTTTCTTCGTTGAGGTTGTTTTCTGTTTTGAACTGCTTAACTCTCGCTTAAGCTTAACTCTCGCTTAAAATGCAAATTACTAAGAAAAATAGCACGTCTCACAAAGACTGCAGTTGCACTTCCGGATAATTTCAACTAAATCTCAAAGATAGCAGCACCTCCTGCCGACAAACAGAACCTTGGAGGTGTTAATGTGCACGCTCGCACTGTGCTCATTTCTGGCTGTAAAATTCCGAGCTGATTTGTTGGCCGCGCAAGCGCAGAGCTGCTAAACGTTAGTAATACGCTAGCACACGAGGCCTGTGCTACAAGCGTTGTTGCCACATACTCGGCTGTGTTCAATCTGAAGAGCAGATCGCGGCATATTTAAACAAGTGGCATCGGATAGTGCATTTTATTAAATGTTTCCTGAAAGAGAAAAAGAAGATCCATTAAGAAATATTGGAGGTTCTCGTGCTCTTGTGCTCCTATACAGCAACCGCCGCTGGTTGTATATAAGGGCACTCAACTATTTGGGTCATTAGCGCCCTTATAAAACAAAGTGGGATCAAACACAAAGGATAAGCAGCAATATAAAACAAATAGAAGAGGAAAGACAAGTAAAAACTGTGAAATAAAACGAAAAAGGTGCTAAAACTGTAGGCAATGTAAAATATACCCAAAAGAAGCCAAAATGACGTATACTAAAAAGTCGGTCAAATGATCAGGGCTAAAAGCGTTTAAAATGTTGAAACCCCACGAATTTCGGCTCCGTTACAATCCATCGCTAAAAAGTAAGTTAAAAGCTAAATCCTAAATGGGCTAGTCAAATTTGATAAAAAGTTAAAAACTATCGACCGCTCTTTGGTTATCGGCAAGGACCTCCACGAGGGAGGCCGGCAGTTGGAAGGTGGAACGTAGGGCTGCTAGAATAAGACACTCAAGCAGCACAAGCCGTACTGACAGTACTGCTCCACAGAGCGGGCAGATAGGATATAACTATGCGTAAAATTACAGTGACGGATCCGCAGACGAGTCAATATGACCTCCTACCGACGGGATAAACGGGAGGAGGTTACCCACGTCTTTCACTTCCCTAAGCTTGTTTCCAAGCTGACCATTCTTCGTGCCAGCCTGAAACAACCACTCTCCGCAAACAAGCCGAAAATCTGCTGACGAGACACAGTGAGTGGCATGGCTGGGATCCATAGATGCCGTCTTCTCCGCCGAGTCTGCAAGTTCGTTCCCCGGCAGCTCAACGTGGCCAGGGAATCAAGCGCGTTCCACAATAACCCCAGAAACGTACAGAAAGTGGAGGGCATCTTGGATACGTTGTACAAGAGGATGGTAGTTGTACAGCTCACGAATACTCTGAAGGGCACTAAGAGAATCACTCGTTATAAGACAGTCACCCAGTTTTCGACGACGAACATATAGAATGGCTTGATATATGGCGTAATGCTCTGAGGAATAAATGAATGTGCTGCGGTCCCAATACAAAGGTATACGGTACGGTCCCAATTACAAAGGCACATCCAACACCAGTGGTGAACTTCTATCGGTATATATACAAATGCGGCCACTGTAACGGGATAAAAATTCTGTAAAACAGGAACGGATACTAGCCGCAGGAATAGCAGACTTTGCGAAGGCTGTCATTCCCAGATCTACGTGGGAAATAGCATGTAACCAAGGTGGGTGCAGCCTCTCTCCCTTGGTAAATAATATTATACTTTAGAAGGAGCTCTCGGAAGCGAAAGCATAGAGGCCGCGGACTAAGTGAGAGGTTGCGATAACGTTCGCCCAGCTCGGCAGAGAAGAAAGTAAACGTTGGATGCGTAGGCATGCACTTAACCGCACATCCATAATGCGCTAGTAGGACATCACGCCGGCATCGCAGAGGAGGTTCACCCGATTCGGTATAGAGGCTAACGACTGGGCTGGTTGGAAAGGCTCCAACCGCCAATCAAGATGCCCTGATTATGGATGCTGTCCAATCTTTTCAGCATAGATGACGCATAAACAATGCAGCCATAGTCTAACTTAGACCGGATCAGTGCGCGATAAAGACGTAGCAACTGTGTCCGATTCGCTTCCCAAGATGTCTCACTTAGTATCCTTAAAATATTAAGGTATCGGTCACATCTCGCTTTCAGCTGTGCTACGTGTGCCGACCAACAAGACTTGTGATCGAATACCAGTCCAAGGAATCTCGCCTCATCAGCATATGTAAGAAAATCTGGCGCGAGTCAAAGAGAAGGCTGCGGTCCACTCCTACGGCGCCAGAAGTTAACACACACGGACTTGTCAGCTGAGAAACGAAAACCGTTTTTGGAACTTCAAGGTGAAAGACTGTCCAAACACTGCTGGTGACGGCGTTCCAAAAAGGTGTACGCTGAGAAGTACAAAAGATGACAAAGTCGTCTACAAATAAGCAGGGCAAGACCCCGAGGGAACACATTGCGATATAGAATTAATCGCTATAGCAAACAGCGTCACGCTCAGAACCGATCCCTATGGCACGCCGTTTTCTTGAATAAAAAGGTTGGAAAAAACCGAGACGACCCTTACTGTTTAAACGCGGTTCCTCATAAACTCCTGAATGAATAAAATTAGACATCCACTTAGGTACCAATTGTGGAAGGAGCTTAAGATCCCTGCTCGCCAACACGAATCATAAGTCTTCTCGAGGTCAAAAAGCATTCCAACTGTTTGACAGTGCTTAAGAAAACCGTTCATGATCTGTGTCGACAGCAATACAAGATGGTCAGCTGCTGATCGACGTCGTCGAAAACCGCACTGGAGATTAGTCAGCAGATTGTGGGATTCCAGCTACCACACCAACCGCCCATTAATCATGCGTTCCATCACATTGCGAGCGCAACTGGTGAGGGAAATAGGACGGTAGCTGGAAGATAGATGACGGTCCGTCCAGGTTTCAAAATGCTGGTGGCTTCCCGCCACTTCTCGGGAAAAGTTGCGTCAACCCAGACACGGTTAGACCTCAAGCTGGAAAGCCTTACCTTCAGGAGAGAGATGCTGCGACATTTGGACGTAGATGCCATCTGGTCCTGGTGCAGGTTTCGCGAAGACGAAAATGCGTGGTCTGGAGTTATCATGGTGAAAAGCCGATTGTACACTTCAAGGTTCCCGGAACGAAAGAACCTCTGAGATTCCACCATATTTTCTACATTTTGGTGTAATGTGCACAAAAGTTTTGATATTTTAATATTACAGTTTAATTCTATTAAATGTAAAATAGATTACGGTCAGTAATTTAGTAAAAGTGATAAAATTGCGAATAATTCTCCGAGCTAGACACCTGAGCGAAAGCACTGCCTAAAGTGTTGGCCACGTCAAACGTATCAACAGATCCGGCAGATGTTTTGAGACCGGCGATTGATATATGGGTCGATTTTCCGACCACACGCCTCAACCTATCCCATACGACAGAGGAATGGCTATGTCGATTAAATGAACCTTAAAATCTGTTCAATGACGTCGTTTTGCTATTCTTATTATGCCTGTTGTTATAGTTGATTAGGTTATCCAGTGTAGGGCGAAGGCTTGAAAACTCTAAGAGCGCGCCAACGAGCACGAATAGCAGCCCGGTATTCCTCAGTCCACCAAGTGGCAGGAAATCGACGAGAGTGCCCAGTCAACCGCGGAATAGAAATCTCAGCAGCTGAAAGAATGGCCTCTGTGAGATGGTCGAGCTACGAATCCACAGATTCGTGCTCACTGTACCTAAAAAGATCCAAGCGGGTATAAAGGTCCCAATCGGCGTGATCTAAGCGCCATGTAGGTAAACGTGTGGAACTTACATCTTGGGATAAGAACAGGAACGTGGTCACTATAGTGTAAACCAGAGATGCTATTCCAATGTAAAGAAATTGACAACTGTGGAGAAAAAATGCTATATCTAGGAGTGAAAAGCTATTAAAGGCGTCAGAAAGAAATGTAGGCTCTCCGGTATTCAGGAGATCCAGGTTGTGACTTTAAGAGATCGGAAATGACCTTACCTCTCGCACAAGCCCGAGGTGAACCCCAAAGTGGGTGGTGGGCATTCACGTCGCCTACAAGCAAAAAAGGGGTTGACAGCTGTGTAACTAAGTCGTCTAGATCAGTGGGCGAGAGGTTATATGATGGAGGTAGATATTTGTTGCACAGAGTGAAGCAAATAGACGGGAGCCTAACCCGTACAGCAACTGTCTGGATGTCAGATCGTAAGGGTATAGATGCAGCGTAGATATAATCTCTGAGGAGCATCATGAGGGTGTGTAGGAAGTCCCTCCGCCGGTGCTTAATCACACCGCATAGAGGAGTGCTGTCTGAAGGTAATGTCCGCTTGGAAGCGTAGTCCCTTGCAAGCATACCACCAGAGGTTGATACTGGTGGAGCAAGCTCTTGTCGGTTTGGTTTAATCCCGCGTATGTTCCACTGTAGAATAGCCATGGTCTATGTTTTGAGAATAAGTGCTAGACAGAAAGACACAGACTGGGCTGTGCTGGTCTGTTTAATTTGTTCTTTTTGGCCATCGGACACTTTGTTCAGGAATACGATCCTGTCGCTTAGTCGTTTGGCAGTGAGGGCAGAATCCTCCTGGTCCATCTCATCCACTGGGGAAGACCCCTTTCCAATAGAAAATTTCGATTCGTGCACCTCGAACCGATTAGAGGTCTGGCGAAGAAGGGCGTCGCCGATTAACGTAGAGAATGGCGTAAATTGTTCCTTCCTTTAGATGATTTAGGAGGAGACCTTACACTTTGTTTCAAGAAGTCTTGTCTAACGTAGCTGGTCTTGAAAGTTACCTCAGTTGCCAAGGCCGGCACGTATTTACCAATGTGAATTCCTGGGGTAGAAGGAGTGGGTGACAAGCATGCTACGTATGCTGGCGGATTTAGCAGATGTTGGGACCGACTTAGAAGTAGAGGTGGAAGGCTTAGGCTGCGCTCGGGCTACAATAGCCTTATCTGCGATGGTGGCCCCATTGATATCGCCGGTCTGAGTGGCGATTTCCCTACCCGGTACCGATTTAGCTACAACTGAGCTATAGGTGCCGGACTTAGGGACAGAAGGTTGGCGGATATGCAGGAGGTTACGGGCTTCCTAGGACACCTTCTTTCACCCGTATCTCCTGGATCGCTCTCTGCAAAACGGGGACACTCGCGGGATTTAGAGGGATGTTCACCGTCACAGCTCACGCATAATGGAGAAAGAGTACATACACCATCGTGGGAGATGTTACCACAGTTGGCACAGGTGTTTTCGCCGTTGCAGATATTATAAGTATGGCCAAAACCTTAGCACTTAAAACACCTTAGCGGGTTTGGAATATAAGGCCTAACCTCGATGGCTTCATACCTTGCCTTAATATTTTGAGGGAGATCTACTCGATCAAAAGTAAGGAACAGGGTACGGGTAGGCATGAATTCACCGTTTACCTTACGTTGTACCCGATAGATGTTACTCCTTGTGTCGCCAGATTCTCTTATATCTCCTCGATGTCAAGAGCGCGGGGAGTTATCACACAGCGTGAGGAGTTTAATGTCTTGTGGACTTCGACCTTCACGGAGTGGCTGGCTTTGGCTTTGAGTATTTTCGCAGCTTGGGAGGCAGATGTTGCCTCGACCAGGATCGTGCCGTTACGGACTCTGATACACGATTTCACAGGACCAACTATTGCATCGAGACCCTTTTGTATTTGAAAAACTTCCGCCCTTCCTCTGCCCTATTAACAACTAAGTAACAAGGACCTTGAAAAATGTAGCTCATTATGTTAAATAGTTACTGAGATAAAGGGTCAAACTTTAATATTGGCAAGATATGGCATTTCAACTCCCCTTAAAAACTTTTAATTGCCTCTTGATACATTTAGTTTCATAAAACTTCACAAAATATCATAAGAGTAATTTAGGGGGTGCAATATTTCCAATTATTTCATTTTAAGTTTCCTATTTGAAGTAAAATCATAACAGTGTACTATAATATTATTACATTCACTACTACATATAATATACATATAGGTAGATAAGATATTTCATACCCTCCAAAAATTCAATACCGAAAATTCACTGGAAATACATGTTTTGAGACCCTAGATACAACAACAAAATTTAGAGAAAGGTAGGTATGTGTGTATGTGGGCAACACAGCTCAACAAATCAATAGCCTATTACATTCAAAGTTGCCTTCCGTGGTATAATGGTTATCATGCTAACTTCAATCAACCAAGGTCGCACGTTGAAACCCGGCAGAGTACGATGGATTTTTATCCCCGAAAAAATCCTTAGCATGGCTTCCTTCGGAAGGAAAGTAAAGCCGTTGGCCCCTTGCCATAGATTTGCGGTACGTAAAAGAACCTCAAGCCTGATACAAAGGCCTCTGAGCCAAATTAAGCAGTCTGTCACGTCCAGTATAGAATGGGATGCTGTGAACCACAACAGTTATAGAGCGTCCATAAATAAAACCATTCCATGTTGACAAATTGTGTCTCTCTCATAAATGGCTCAACATTTTTTGATTAAAATGCCATATGTTGAAGATATTTTCATGACAAATAAAATGTATATCTTGAATTTTCTGGGAATAGTTTCTGAAGATTTCTTCATTATAGATGATTTTAGTATAACTGAAAAACCATAACAGATAGACAAAATCGTAGAATGCAAAAATATAGATCTCATAACAGCACAAATTAAATTGTCTTTTAATTAAACATTTCCGAAAATTCCTTGTTAAGATTTGACTATCGCTTTAGCCTAGTGTATTCCTGTATTTCTCTTCTACTTACAAGGAACAAAGTAATAAGGCCATTTCTATTAATGTTTATCTCGATTATCATGAAGTAGATAGAAGAATGATCTTTTTAACTATAATTTGTTTCAGAGATGTAGAGAAAGTCATGTGAATGAAACTCATCAGATTTTTAGTATTGTATGAGCAGATTCTCTACTGATATACTTTCCCAAGAAACATTACTGATCTTTTAGTGCTGGTGATCATCTTTGCAATCGCATTTATTGAATTATGTTTGATAGTTGCAGATTTAGGAACACCAGTTCATTTCTTGTTGAGTATAATGGTTGTTAGCTTAAATTTATGCAATAATTTAATATTTTGGTAAGAATAGTTTTGGAATGTCTGGATGACAATAATGCTTGTTCTGTGATTGCCCCCATAGAGTAATATTAGTTCCACTCACTGTTTAGGACTCAATATGTTCTTTTCTTAAACTCAAAATGAGTATTAATATGGCTCGTTTCACACTGGGACACTGGTGATGGTCACTGATAGAGATGGTTGGTTGGTTGGTATGTAAAGTTGAGCAGTTGGCAGTGCGGCCACTCGCTCTCTTGTATTCCAGTATTTTGATGTCATATTATCATGTTGACTCAAGGATGGGCAGTGCAGAAAGGACACAGAGGAGATTTCACTATACCAATCCTGAATAAATGTTTATTGAGACTGTCATGGCTTGTTAGGAGTCTAAAAGTTGCTACAGAAGATTTTCTTGGTAATGTAGTGATTCTGGTCGTGTTATTATATAAATTTTCCCATGGTTTTCCTTTTGTTTGTAATACATTATCTTCTTTAATTTGTTTATTATATGTTGATATAATGATTCTTTTGATAGAGTGATAACATATTGGATCAGATGAATTTAATGTAATTTTACTACCTTTCTGGGCTAGAAAGTCAGCTGTTTCATTACCCTGTATTCCTCAATGTGCTAGTATCCATTGAAGTATTAATCTTTTATTTAAATTATTTATTTAAATTCATTAGTTGTTTTATTAAAGTTATTAGGTGTTACATCAGATGTTATGGATATAATAGCTGCTTTAGAGTCAGATAATAGTACAACTTTTCAAATTTATTTATATGATATAGTAGGTTTTGTAAGCTCTGAAGTATTGCCAAAATCACTCCATCAAAATTTGTAGTATTTAAACTTAATCTTTTGAAGAAAGAGAAGAGAGGGCATATTGCACCTGCGCCAGTATCCTGTTATTTGGTAAGCTAGAACCGTCAGTATAAACATGTAGCCATTGATTGGTAGGGTATCTTAAATTTATTGTTTCTAGTGTAATTTATTTCAGAACACACGGAGAGATTTCAGATTTTGTAAATTCTTCAGCTAAGTGTAGATAGTGTTCAATATCAAATAGTTCTAACGGGTTAATATTTGTATGTTTTCTTTTAAGTAAGGAAGTTTTAATCTATGTTTGACTTCTTTGACTTTATTAAGGAAACTGTGTTGAATTTTAGGTTTACTTGTGGTTTTCTTTTTTCCCAGTCATTACAAGGTAGTCTGATTCATTTTTTATATTGTAAGATGGCTGCTTGTTCAATGTCAAGTTCCAGTCTTGGAATTATTTGTTAAAATTTGTAGAGCAAGTTCTGGGGTAGTTTTAACAGCTCCAGTTACTAGGCGAAGAATTTGATTTTGTAGAATATAAGTTTTTCTATATTTGCAGTTGTTAGCATCGCTTCACAATATTTAAATTTTGGTTTAATATACATCTTGTAAAAAGTTTTAAAGTTTGTGTAGTGCTTCCCCATTTCTTGCCTGCCAGTCTTTTTAATAGTGGTAATTTTTTCCTCGTTTTTTTTTTTTTTTATTATATTATCAATGTGTTTTTTCCAAGTTAATTTTGTATCAAAAATAATATCTAAATATTATTTAGTCTTTTTAATAGCGGTAATTTTTTCCTCGTTTTTTTTTTTTTTTTTATTATTATATTATCAATGTGTTTTTTCCAAGTTAATTTTGTATCAAAAATAATATCTAAATATTTGACTTCATGTGTTTCTGTGAGAGTTTCTCCATTTAGTTGAAGGGAAATATTTATTGGTTTCTTCCTTAGTGTAAATAGTTGATAATTTGTTTTCTGTGTATTAATTTTCAGTAAATAGTTGATAATTTATTTTCTGTGTATTAATTTTCATTAAGTCATTAGATGTCCAATTCTGTAATGTCATCAAGGATTGTTGTGCTATATTTATTAATTGTTGATTTTGATTTTTCGGTTTAGAATTCCATATGACTACATAATTTGCAAACATTAAGACTTTTGATTCTTTTTTTTTGTGATTGATATGGAAGATCATTGATATAAATATTAAAGAGTGTTTACTAAGGATACTGCCTTAAGGTACACCACAGTGTGTCTGTTGATATTTTGATAATTCATCATTATATTTGGTAACAATAAAGCGTTGAATAATGAATTCACTGATCCAATGTAACATTTTGCCTTGGATTCCTAGAATTTTAAGTTTAACAAGTAGTTTGTATCTCCAAATACAATCATATGCTCCTTGAAGTCAATAAATATTGCTAGAGTGTCTTCAAAATTTATTGCATTTTTAATGTCTTGACTAAGATTTGAAATCTTTTCGTTTGTTGAATGGTGTTTTCTAAATCCTACTTGTTTAGTTGAAATTAAGTTATTTTTTTCTAGAAACCAATTTAAACGGTTGGAAATAATTTTTTCCATGATCTTTGCTAATACGCTGGTAAGTGCTATTGGACGACAACTTGAAAAATTTTCTGCTGGTTTGTTTGATTTCAAAATAGGTATTATTATAGATTTCTTACATTCATCTGGTACTTTTGTATTCCATGACAAATTATAGAGATTTAGGAGACTTAATTTTGCTTTTTTTCCCAGATGTTTGATGCATTCTGAATGTATATTATCAGGTCCTAAAGATTTTTTCAATTCTAAGTTGTTAATTACACTGTTCAATTTTTTTTTATTAAGTCCCTGATTAAATAATAACCTTTAAGTTTAGTTGATTTTATGTAATCTCTAGTGGGTTTTTTTTATGATTTTTTGTTCCTTTTTAGTATTTGCAGCTAAATTATAGGTATTAGCATAGTATTTATTACATTTATTAGCTATTTCATTGTCATCTGTAATTATTATAAAATAAAGGTAACTTTTTATCGTCTTTCTTGTTTTGAATGTTATGTATGAATCTGTATGCTCTTTGTGCAACTTTCTATAGTCCATGTTCTGTAGAAAATTATTAAAATGTTCTCTTATGTTGTTTATACTGAAGCATTCACTCTGGGACACTGATGATGGTCACTGATAGAGATACATTTGTTTAAACTGGAGCATACACAATGGGACATTGGTGATGGTCACTGATAGAGATACATTTGTTTAAATTGGAGCATTCACATTGGGACACTGGTGATGGTCACTGATAGAGATACATTTGTTTAAAGTGGTGCATTCACATCGAGACACTGGTGATGATCACTGATAGAGATACATTTGTTTAAATTGGAGCATTCACATCGGGACACTGGTGATGGTCACTGATAGAGATACATTTGTTTAAAGTGGTGTATTCACATCGGGACACTGGTGATGGTCACTGATAGAGATACATTTGTTTAAACTTGAGCATTCACATCGGGACACTGGTGATGGTCACTGATACAGATACATTTGTTTAAACTGGAACATTCACACTGGGACACTGGTGATGGTCACTGATAGAGATACATTTGTTTAAACTTGAGCATTCACATCGGGACACTGGTGATGGTCACTGATAGAGATACATTTGTTTAAACTTGAGCATTCACATCGGGACACTGGTGATGGTCACTGATACAGATACATTTGTTTAAACTGGAGTATTCACTCTGGGACACTGGTGATGATCACTAATACAGATACATTTGTTTAAACTGGAGCATTCACACTGGGACACTGGTGATGGTCACTGATACAGATACATTTGTTTAAACTGGAGCATTCACTCTGGGACACTGGTGATGATCACTGATAGAGATATATTTGTTTAAATTGGAGCATTCACATCGGTACACTGGTGATGGTCACTGATACAGATACATTTGTTTAAACTGGAACATTCACACTGGGACACTGGTGATGGTCACTGATAGAGATACATTCGTTTAAACTGGAGCATTCACATCGGGACACTGGCTGTGGTCACTGGCAGAGATACATTTGTTTAAACTGGAACATTCACATCGGGACACTGGTGATGGTCACTGATAGAGATACATTTGTTTAAACTGGAACATTCACATTGGGACACTGGTGATGGTCACTGATAGAGATATACTTGTTTAAACTGGAACATTCACATCGGGACACTGGTGATGGTCACTGATAGAGATACATTTGTTTAAACTGGAGCATACACACTGGGACACTGGTGATCGTCACTGATAGAGATATATTTGTTTAAACTGGAGGATTCACATTGGGACACTGGTGATGGTCACTGATAGAGATATATTTGTTTAAACTGGAGCATTCACACTGGGACACTGGTGATGGTCACTGATAGAGATATATTTGTTTAAACTGGAACATTCACATCGGGACACTGGTGATGGTCACTGATAGAGATACATTTGTTGAAACTTGAGCATTCACATCGGGACACTGGTGATGGTCACTGATAGAGATGCATTTGTTTAAACTTGAGCATTCACATCGGGACACTGGTGATGGTCACTGATACAGATACATTTGTTTAAACTGGAACATTCACACTGGGACACTGGTGATGGTCACTGATAGAGATACATTGATTTAAACTTGAGCATTCACATCGGGACACTGGTGATGGTCACTGATAGAGATACATTTGTTTAAACTTGAGCATTCACATCGGGACACTGGTGATGATCACTGATAGAGATACATTTGTTTAAACTGATAATTCACATCGGGACACTGGTGATGGTCACTGATACAGATACATTTGTTTAAACTGGAGCATTCACTCTGGGACACTGGTGATGATCACTGATAGAGATATATTTGTTTAAATTGGAGCATTCACATCGGGACACTGGTGATGGTCACTGATACAGATACATTTGTTTAAACTGGAACATTCACACTGGGACACTGGTGATGGTCACTGATAGAGATACATTCGTTTAAACTGGAGCATTCACATCGGGACACTGGCTATGGTCACTGGCAGAGATACATTTGTTTAAACTGGAGCATTCACATCGGGACACTGGTGATGGTCACTGATAGAGATACGTTTCTTTAAACTGGAGCATTCACACTGGGACACCGGTGATGGTCACTGATAGAGATACATTTGTTTAAAGTTGAGCTTTCACATCGGGACACTGGTGATGGTCACTGATAGAGATACATTTGTTTAAACTGAAGCGTTCACATCGGGACACTGGTGATGGTCAGTGATAGAGATACATTCGTTTAAAGTTGAGCATTCACATCGGGACACTGGTGATGGTCAGTGATAGAGGATACATTTGTTTAAACTGGAACATTCACATCGGGACACTGGTGATGGTCACTGATAGAGATACGAGGGGCATACTGAAAGTCATGAGCAACACTGTTTTACAATCTTAATATTTATTTTTAAGCCAAACCAAATACATCATCATAATCTACAGACTTTCTTTCACTTTTCGACATAGTCTCCATTGTTTTGCACACATTTTTCCCATCGTTCTACAAGTTTGAAAATGCCCTTGTGATAGAACCCCGTTCCAGCTGCCCGCAGACCCTGACGCACTGCTTTCCGAATATCCTCCAGCATCTCGTAACGTTTGCACGCATCTGCTCCTTCACAGAACTGAAAAGATGGTATTCGGAGGGTGCCAAGTCGGGACTTTAGGGCGGATGTGGAAGAGTTTCCCACCCTAATGTCCTGATCTTCTCCATAGTGGCACGGGCAGTATGCTGACGCCCATTATCCTGTTGAAGTATGATCCTTGTACCAGGGCATTTATCACACAAAGCCTGACGGAGTTTCTGAAGTGTCTTGATGTAGCGGGCAGAATTTATGGTTTGTCCAGGTTCAAAAAAGTCAACCAGAATGCAACCTTGTGAATCCCAAAAGACACGTCCCATAACTTTTCCTACAGACTGCATTGTCTTCGCTTTCTTCTTCGATGGTGAGTTCAAGTGGTGCCATTCCATAATCTGACGTTTCGTTTCTGGCTCATAGTGATGGAACCAGCTCTCATCTCCAGTCACACAATACATGTCAGAAATTCATCACTTTCATTATGAAGTCTCTGAAGAAGGTTTTGTGCAATGGTTCTTCTCTGAAGTTTGTGGTCTTCAGTCAATAAACGGGGGACCCGATGGGCACAGGCCTTTCGATAACCCAAGCTGTGGATCATTTCTTGCACTACACTATGTCCTATTCCAAGTTGTGCAGCAATTTCATTCACAGTGAAACGCCTATCTCCTGTAATGAGCTTATCAACTCTTTCCTTGTTGCGTTCTGTAGAGGCAGTTCGAGGATGCCCGCTACAAGGCGCATTTTGCAGACTCGTGTTTCCATCTTGAAATGTTTCACCCATCTTCTAACACTGCTGGCACCCATGCAGACTCCTCCATACGCACGTTGAAGTCCGAGATGAATTTCAGGAGCAAATTTTCCTTCTTTCACAAGGAATTCAATGACGGCACGCTGTCAAAACGAAACATCAATGTCAGCCATTTTTCAAACAACGTCTGTGGTCACGTGATAGAAGCTAATGTGTCATAATATGTCAACATGTGGCTTAAACTACGTAGATTACGATCCTGCAATTTGTTTCGTTACATTGTTGAAATTTAAATTTTTACAATGGGTTGCTCGTGACTTTCAGTATGCCCCTCGTACATTTGTGTAAATTGGAGCATTCACGCTGGGACACTGCTGATGGTCACTGCTAGAGATACATTTGTTTAAATTGGAGCATTCACATCGGGACACTGGTGATGGTCACTGATAAAGATACATTTGTTTAAACTGGAACATTCACATCGGGACACTGGTGATGATCACTGATAGAGATAGATACATTTGTTTAAATTGGAGCATTCACATCGGGACACTGGTGATGATCACTGATAGAGATACATTTGTTTAAACTGGAACATTCACATCGGGACACTGGTGATGATCACTGATAGAGATACATTTGTTTAAATTGGAGCATTCACATCGGGACACTGGTGATGATCACTGATAGAGATACATTTGTTAAAAACTGGAGCATTCACATCGGGACACTGGTGATGGTCACTGATAGAGATACATTTGTTTAAACTGGAACATTCACACTGGGACACTGGTGATGATCACTGATAGAGATACATTTGTTTAAACTGGAACATTCACATCGGGACACTGGTGATGATCACTGATAGAGATACATTTGTTTAAATTGGAGCATTCACATCAGGACACTGGTGATGGTCACTGATAGAGATACATTTGTTTAAACTGGAGCATTCACATCGGGACACTAGTGATGGTCACTGATAGAGATACATTTGTTTAAATTGGAGCATTCACATCGGGACACTGGTGATGGTCACTGCTAGAGATACATTTGTTTAAATTGGAGCATTCACATCGGGACATTGGCTATGGTCACTGATAGAGATACATTTGTTTAAACTGGAACATTCACACTGGGACACTGGTGATGGTCACTGATACAGATACATTTGTTTAATCTGGAGCATTCACACTGGGACACTGGCTCTGGTCACTGATAGAGATACATTTGTTTAAACTGGAACATTCACACTGGGACACTGGTGATGGTCACTGATAGAGATAGATTTGTTTAAACCGGAGCATTCACACTGGGACACTGGTGAGAGATACATTTGTTAAAATTAGAGCATTCACTGGGACACTGCTGATGCTCACTGCTAGAGTTACATTTGTTTAAACTGGAGCATTCACATCGGGACACTGGCTATGGTCACTGGTAGAGATACATTTGTTTAAACTGGAGCATTCACATCGAGACACTGGTGATGGTCACTGATAGAGATACATTTGTTTAAACTGGAGCATTCACATCGGGACACTGGTGATGGTCACTAATAGAGATACATTTGTTTAAACTGGAGTATTCATATCGGGACACTGGTGAGAGATACATTTGTTAAAATTAGAGCATTCACTGGGGCACTGGTGATGGTCACTAATAGAGATAGATTTGTTTAAACTGGAACATTCACGCTGGGACACTGGTGATGGTCACTGATAGAGATAGATTTGTTTAAACTGGAACATTCACATCGGGACACTGGTGATGGTCACTGATAGAGATACATTTGTTTAAACTGGAACATTCACACTGGGACACTGGTGATGGTCACTGATAGAGATAGATTTGTTTAAATTGGAGCATTCACATCGGGACATTGGCTATGGTCACTGATAGAGATACATTTGTTTAAACTGGAACATTCACATCGGGACACTGGTGATGGTCACTGATAGAGATAGATTAGTTTAAACTGGAACATTCACACTGGGACACTGGTGATGGTCACTGATAGAGATAGATTTGTTTAAATTGGAGCATTCACATCGGGACACTGGCTATGGTCACTGATAGAGATACATTTGTTTAAACTGGAACATTCACATTGGGACGCTGATGATGGTCACTGATAGAGATACATTTGTTTAAACTGGAACATTCACATCGGGACACTGGTGATGGTCACTGATAGAGATACATTTGTTTAAACTGGAACATTCACATCGGGACACTGGTGATGGTCACTGGTAGAGATACATTTGTTTAAACTGGAACATTCACACTGGGACACTGGTGATGGTCACTGATAGAGATATATTTGTTTAAACTGGAACATTCACATCGGGACACTGGTGATGGTCACTGATAGAAATAGATTTGTTTAAATTGGAACATTCACACTGGGACACTGGTGATGGTCACTGATAGAGATACATTTGTTTAAACTGGAACATTCACACTGGGACACTGGTGATGGTCACTGATAGAGATAGATTTGTTTAAACTGGAACATTGACATCGGGACACTGATAGAGATACATTTGTTTAAATTGGAACATTCACACTGGGACACTGGTGATGGTCACTGATAGAGATAGATTTGTTTAAACTGGAGCATTGACATCGGGACACTGATAGAGATACATTTGTTTAAACTGGAACATTCACACTGGGACACTGGTGATGGTCACTGATAGAGATAGATTTGTTTAAACTGGAACATTGACATCGGGACACTGATAGAGATACATTTGTTTAAATTGGAACATTCACACTGGGACACTGGTGATGGTCACTGATAGAGATACATTTGTTTAAACTGGAACATTCACACTGGGACACTGATAGAGATACATTTGTTTAAACTGGAGCATTCACACTGGGACACTGGTGATGGTCACTGATAGAGATAGATTTGTTTAAACTGGAACATTCACACTGGGACACTGGTGATGGTCACTGATAGAGATAGATTTGTTTAAACTGGAACATTCACACTGGGACACTGGTGATGGTCACTGATAGAGATACATTTGTTTAAACTGGAACATTCACACTGGGACACTGGTGATGGTCACTGATAGAGATACATTTGTTTAAACTGGAACATTCACACTGGGACACTGGTGATGGTCACTGATAGAGATAGATTTGTTTAAACTGGAACATTGACATCGGGACACTGGTGATGGTCACTGATAGAGATACATTTGTTTAAAGTTGAGCATTCACATCGGGACACTGGTGATGGTCACTGATAGAGATACATTTGTTTAAACTGGAACATTCACACTGGGACACTGGCTATGGTCACTGATACAGATACATTTGTTTAAACTGGAACATTCACACTGGGACACTGGCTATGGTCACTGATACAGATACATCTGTTTAAACTTGAGCATTCACACTGGGACACTGGTGATGGTCACTGATACAGATACATTTGTTTAAACTGGAAAATTCACACTGGGACACTGGCTATGGTCACTGATACAGATACATCTGTTTAAACTTGAGCATTCACATCGGGACACTGGTGATGGTCACTGATAGAGGTAGATTTGTTTAAACTGGAACATTCACACTGGGACACTGGTGATGGTCACTGATAGAGATAGATTTGTTTAAATTGAAGCATTCACATCGGGACACTGGCTACGGTCACTGATAGAGATACATTTGTTTAAACTGGAACATTCACATCAGGACGCTGATGATGGTAACTGATAGAGATACATTTGTTTAAACTGGAACATTCACATCGGGACACTGGTGATGGTCACTGATAGAGATACATTTGTTTAAACTGGAACATTGACATCGGGACACTGGTGATGGTCACTGGTAGAGATACATTTGTTTAAACTGGAACATTCACACGAGGACACTGGTGATGGTCACTGATAGAGATATATTTGTTTAAACTGGAACATTCACATCGGGACACTGGTGATGGTCACTGATAGAGATAGATTCGTTTAAACTGGAACATTCACACTGGGACACTGGTGATGGTCACTGATAGAGATATATTTGTTTAAACTGGAACATTCACACTGGGACACTGGTGAGAGATACATTTGTTTAAACTGGAACATTCACACTGGGACACTGGTGAGAGATATATTTGTTTAAACTGGAACATTCACACTGGGACACTGGTGATGGTCACTGATACAGATACATTTGTTTAAACTGGAACATTCACACTGGGACACTGGTGATGGTCACTGATAGAGATAGATTTGTTTAAACTGGAACATTGACATCGGGACACTGGTGATGGTCACTGATAGAGATACATTTGTTTAAACTGGAACATTCACACTGGGACACTGGTGATGGTGACTGATAGAGATAGATTTGTTTAAACTGGAACATTGACATCGGGACACTGGTGATGGTCACTGATAGAGATACATTTGTTTAAACTGGAACATTCACACTGGGACACTGGTGATGGTCACTGATAGAGATAGATTTGTTTAAACTGGAACATTGACATCGGGACACTGGTGATGGTCACTGATAGAGATACATTTGTTTAAACTGGAACATTCACACTGGGACACTGGTGATGGTCACTGATAAAGATATATTTGTTTAAACTGGAACATTCACACTGGGACACTGGTGAGAGATACATTTGTTTAAACTGGAACATTCACACTGGGACACTGGTGATGGTCACTGATAGAGATAGATTTGTTTAAACTGGAACATTCACACTGGGACACTGGTGATGGTCATTGATAGAGATAGATTTGTTTAAACTGGAACATTCACACTGGGACACTGGTGATGGTCACTGATAGAGATACATTTGTTTAAACTGGAACACTCACACTGGGACACTGATAGAGATACATTTGTTTAAACTGGAGCATTCACACTGGGACACTGGTGATGGTCACTGATAGAGATAGATTTGTTTAAACTGGAACATTCACACTGGGACACTGGTGATGGTCACTGATAGAGATACATTTGTTTAAACTGGAACATTCACACTGGGACACTGGTGATGGTCACTGATAGAGATAGATTTGTTTAAACTGGAACATTCACATCGGGACACTGGTGATGGTCACTGATAGAGATACATTTGTTTAAAGTTGAGCATTCACATCGGGACACTGGTGATGGTCACTGATAGAGATACATTTGTTTAAAGTTGAGCATTCACATCGGTACACTGGTGATGGTCACTGATAGAGATACGTTTGTTTAAACTGGAACATTCACACTGGGACACTGGCTATGGTCACTGATACAGATACATTTGTTTAAACTGGAACATTCACACTGGGACACTGGCTATGGTCACTGATACAGATACATTTGTTTAAACTGGAACATTCACACTGGGACACTGATAGAGATACATTTGTTTAAACTGGAACATTCACACTGGGACACTGATAGAGATAGATTTGTTTAAACTGGAACATTCACATCGGGACACTGATAGAGATAGATTTGTTTAAACTGGAACATTCACACTGGGACACTGATAGAGATAGATTTGTTTAAACTGGAACATTCACACTGGGACACTGGTGATGGTCACTGATAGAGATAGATTTGTTTAAACTGGAACATTCACATCGGGACACTGGTGATGGTCACTGATAGAGATACATTTGTTTAAACTGGAACATTCACATCGGGACACTGGTGATGGTAACTGATAGAGATAGATTTGTTTAAACTGGAACATTCACATCGGGACACTGGTGATGGTCACTGATAGAGATACATTTGTTTAAACTGGAACATTCACATCAGGACACTGGTGATGGTCACTGATAGAGATTGATTTGTTTAAACTGGAACATTCACATCGGGACACTGGTGATGGTCACTGATAGAGATAGATTTGTTTAAACTGGAACATTCACATCGGGACACTGGTGATGGTCACTGATAGAGATACATTTGTTTAAACTGGAACATTCACACTGGGACACTGGTGATGGTCACTGATAGAGATAGATTTGTTTAAATTGGAGCATTCACATCGGGACATTGGCTATGGTCACTGATAGAGATACATTGGTTTAAACTGGAACATTCACATCGGGACACTGGTGATGGTCACTGATAGAGATAGATTTGTTTAAACTGGAACATTCACACTGGGACACTGGTGATGGTCACTGATAGAGATAGATTTGTTTAAATTGGAGCATTCACATCGGGACACTGGCTACGGTCACTGATAGAGATACATTTGTTTAAACTGGAACATTCACATCGGGACGCTGATGATGGTCACTGATAGAGATACATTTGTTTAAACTGGAACATTCACATCGGGACACTGGTGATGGTCACTGATAGAGATACATTTGTTTAAACTGGAACATTCACACTGGGACACTGGTGATGGTCACTGATAGAGATATATTTGTTTAAACTGGAACATTCACATCGGGACACTGGTGATGGTCACTGATAGAGATAGATTCGTTTAAACTGGAACATTCACACTGGGACACTGGTGATGGTCACTGATAGAGATATATTTGTTTAAACTGGAACATTCACACTGGGACACTGGTGAGAGATACATTTGTTTAAACTGGAACATTCACACTGGGACACTGGTGAGAGATATATTTGTTTAAACTGGAACATTCACACTGGGACACTGGTGATGGTCACTGATAGAGATAGATTTGTTTAAACTGGAACATTCACACTGGGACACTGATAGAGATACATTTGTTTAAACTGGAACATTCACACTGGGACACTGATAGAGATACATTTGTTTAAACTGGAGTATTCACACTGGGACACTGGTGATGGTCATTGATAGAGATAGATTTGTTTAAACTGGAACATTCACACTGGGACACTGGTGATGGTCACTGATAGAGATACATTTGTTTAAACTGGAACATTCACACTGGGACACTGGTGATGGTCACTGATAGAGATAGATTTGTTTAAACTGGAACATTCACATCGGGACACTGGTGATGGTCACTGATAGAGATTCATTTGTTTAAACTGGAACATTCACATCGGGACACTGGTGATGGTCACTGATAGAGATACATTTGTTTAAACTGGAACATTCACACTGGGACACTGGCTATGGTCACTGATACAGATACATTTGTTTAAACTGGAACATTCACACTGGGACACTGGCTATGGTCACTGATACAGATACATCTGTTTAAACTTGAGCATTCACACTGGGACACTGGTGATGGTCACTGATAGAGATACATTTGTTTAAACTGGAACATTCACACTGGGACACTGATAGAGATACATTTGTTTAAACTGGAACATTCACACTGGGACACTGATAGAGATAGATTTGTTTAAACTGGAACATTCACATCGGGACACTGATAGAGATAGATTTGTTTAAACTGGAACATTCTCACTGGGACACTGATAGAGATAGATTTGTTTAAACTGGAACATTCACACTGGGACACTGGTGATGGTCACTGATAGAGATAGATTTGTTTAAACTGGAGCATTCACATCGGGACACTGGTGATGGTCACTGATAGAGATACATTTGTTTAAACTGGAACATTCACATCGGGACACTGGTGATGGTCACTGATAGAGATAGATTTGTTTAAACTGGAACATTCACATCGGGACACTGGTGATGGTCACTGATAGAGATTCATTTGTTTAAACTGGAACATTCACATCGGGACACTGGTGATGGTCACTGATAGAGATAGATTTGTTTAAACTGGAACATTCACATCGGGACACTGGTGATGGTCACTGATAGAGATAGATTTGTTTAAACTGGAACATTCACATCGGGACACTGGTGATGGTCACTGATAGAGATACATTTGTTTAAAGTTGAGCATTCAAATTGGGACACTGGTGATGGTCACTGATAGAGATACATTTGTTTAAACTGGAACATTCACACTGGGACACTGGCTATGGTCACTGATACAGATACATTTGTTTAAACTGGAACATTCACACTGGGACACTGATAGAGATAGATTTGTTTAAACTGGAACATTCATACTGGGACACTAGTGATGGTCACTGACAGAGATGCATTTGTTTAAACTGGAGCATTCACATCGGGACACTGGTGATGGTCACTGATAGAGATACATTTGTTTAAATTGGAGCATTCCCACGGGACACTGGTGATGGTCACTGATATTGATACATTTGTTTAAATTGGAGCATTCCCACGGGACACTGGTGATGGCCACTGATAGAGATACATTTGTTTAAATTGGAGCATTCACATCGGGACACTGGTGATGGTCACTGGTAGAGATACATTTGTTTAAATTGGAGCATTCACATCGGGACACTGGTGATGGTCACTGATAGAGATATATTTGTTTAAACTGGAGCATTCTTACGGGACACTGGAAATGGTCACTGATAGAGATACTTTTTTTTAACTGGAGCATTCACATTGGGACACTGGCTATGGTCACTGATAGAGATATATTTGTTTAAATTGGAGCATTCCCACGGGACACTGGTGATGGTCACTGATAGAGATACATTTGTTTAAATTGGAGCATTCACACGGGACACTGGCTATGGTCACTGGTAGAGATACATTTGTTTAAATTGGAGCATTCACACTGGGACACTACACTGTGATGCTGCAGTGTCTCACCCTCACCGCATGATTCTGACACTATCTGTGTTCTGTGCAGTCACCGCTGGACATATTAGTTCAAACTGGGACACAGATCAGAGGCACAGTGTTGCAGATTTGCCAACAGACAGTCATTTCTGAGCACAACTGAACATTCATTTTACATTATACTGCACACATTGTAGCCACGAGATTACATTTAATTAATGTGGAACATTTAATAAGTGAAGTAAAAAGTCATCCTACTATTAGGGACATTAAAAGCGATTACTATGGCAACAACGTGGTGAAAACGAATGCATAGCAAGAAATTATAACTAAGTTTGTGCCAGATTTCAATGAGAGGGAAAAAAATGAAATTGGTAAGTTGTATGTTATTTTTTCACTTTAATACCATATTTTTGGTACCATAAGAATAAGAAAATTTAGTTTCCATCCCTTTAAGAGGCTAGGAGGTTTTAATCTTCAAAGACATTTGCATCCCTCACCCCTTCAATTTTGTTATTACAATTTCAAGTGTACCTTTATGCAATTTCAATGTGAGAAGAATGGACATAATGGATGATTAAAGCTACAAATGTAACAAAATTAAATGAAAAAATGAACTCATCCATACGGGGCAAATGAGGAGAAAATTAAAAATTACTAATCCAAAATCTTCATAACAAAATTAGGGGTGCTTCTTTTTGTTGTGTTAAGGCGTTATGGTCCAAAAAATACAGTCCATTTCAGTAGGTAATCAGTTTGCTATACCTGTAGTGTCGGACACCGGTGATCAAGGAGTGTTGATCGCCGTCACTAGTGTCCCAGTGTGAAACGAGCCCATAACTGGAAACATCTTTAATTCATCCAACTTAATAGCTTCAAGCAAATAGAGCAGAACAGAATCTAACTGTATAAATTGTTGTATACCAAAATCTACTCAAATATATATCCCCTTTATTCCACAAAAACTAATCAAAGGAAAAGGCAAGAAGGTGGAAAATTACTATGATCTGAAAATGAAGAACATAAAATAGATGTCTGTAATGTTCCAATATGCGACATTTACTTTAAAGAAATATCCATAATTTAACATACTGTAGATTGGAAATGTTTTCCCTTTCCCATTCTGGTCTGTGAGAATACTGACCGTTTACATTTTAATGGAATGTAGAGATGCAGGTGAATAAGGGAAAAATTAACTAAAATATTGCTAATAAGCAATTAGAAGCATAGTGATTTAGAAAATTGTTTCTCATCAGATTCAGTAAAGGAATTGGGAAAGTTCTTTGGAATTTGAAATTGAAATGGAAATGTACAGTAAATAAAAACTAGTAAAGATCGTTTATTCAAATAATTTATGTTTTTATAAGGTATAAAATGATTTGTGTAAGTAATTTTCTTTTGCTTAAGTGACTAGGATGAAGTGCTAGAGAACAGAGCCAGGAATCATTTCTCATTTAATTGGCTATATTAAAGCAAGACTGTAATTTATTTTTCAGAAGTGAGGTGATGACTAGGGACAGTATGGCGCCAATGTGTGAAAGTTTACCTCCATCATCAGTAAAATGCCAGAAGAGGAAACGGCGTTGGGATGTTACTCCAGAAGACTTGGAGAAAGAAAAACACTCAAGAGATCTGGAATATAGAGGAGAAGCTGCATCATTCATGGTAAATAATGAACCTACATATAATTATTATTATTATTATTATTATTATTATTATTATTATTATTAAGAATTGTTGAATCATAGGGGCATGGACTGCCTTAAGCTTGCTTATTTAAACACTTTTGTTAATTAAAGTAAAACATTATAATTATACACCAGAAGTTATAACATCCATATTTTAGGCACATAGAAAGCCAATGAAATGTTGTAAGTTAGGTAGAAGAAAGATACTGATAAGAGAGCTACAGCAGTAATATTTCTTACCATTTGTATCCAAATGTTACAATTTATATACAAAAGAGAAAAACAAGATCTAAGGGAAACTGAATGAAATCACAGCGTTTTTGTCTAAACTATTATTAGTGATTAACAATCCATACTATGATTTATGATGGGTTTTCTTCTTTCTGTTTGTCTTCTAAAGATATCAATCGTTTTGATAAATCACTTATAGTTTCTCAAGATTCATATTCACATTTGTTGTGTTTGAATAATCAGAAAAAGAAAAAAAAAAACAGATGTTTTTTCACATAAGTTTCTGTATCAATTTTCCAACAAGCTATTCTTAGAAAAGCTTCATGCAGATTGAGGTAGCCATTAGCAGAAATAGTTTTTATTATATATTTCCTTGCAGGTACAAATGGAATAAGAAAATACCAATTCAAATCTTTTGAGCTGATGTGTGATCATATTAAAATAGCATAGGGTAGTGTGGTGGTAGCGTGCCTGCCTCACATTCAAAAGGTCATGAGTGTGAATCTGCTTAGGGTGAGTTACCTGGATAAGGTTTTTTCAGGGTTTTCCCTTATCCTGAGAAGACAAATGTTGAGTAACTTTAAGCTCCATGACTCTGAGATCATTTGAGCATCATTTCACCAATTTCATTCATCGTCCGATATGACCAACCAGCTTAAAGGACATTGAACTAAAAAAAAAAAGGCCTAGAGTAAAAAACAAAAGAAAAACAATGATGACTTCAGAAAAGTGTAAGTAGGTATTGGAAATGTTGAACCAATAAGTCATCCTCTGTGGTGTAATGGTTACCATGCTAACTTCATGTAGCCAAGGTGGCGGGTTCAAACCCAGCAGAGGACGATGGGTTTTTTCAGGTGTAAAAATCCTTAGCATGGCTTCCTTCGGAAGGGAAGTAAAGCCGTTGGTCCCGTGTCGTAGACAGAGGCCTCTGAGCAAAATTAAGCAGTCTTTCATGCCTAATTTAGAATGGGATGCTGAGAACCACAGTAGTTAAAGACCGTCCATAAAGAAAACACAATTTAATTGGTTGAACCAATAAAAAGGAATATCTCTATAAAAATGTATAGAATATAAATGATGTGTTTAATGATATTTACATGTATTGTGCAGTAAGCTTTTGTTATATATTATGTTTTACCAGTTATGCAGTAGTCATCCAGGTAAAATAGGTCTTCAGAAGCAATTCTCAGAAAATTTAAGATATACATTTCATTTGCCATAAAAAGATCTTCAACATATGGTATTTTAACCAAAATCGTTGAGCCAGTTTTTAGAAAATAATAAATATTTTTTAAAAATATTCCTGGGGGGGGGGAGGGATTTTTGTTGAAAATGTTCATGGCCCAGCCTTGGAAGTTTGGTATTTAATGGTCTTTATATTTTAAGCTATGCAGTTCTCTATCTATCTCATGCATGCACGTACATCTGCGGACCTTTATCTAAAAATCCTTTTTTATGATTCAGGGGTTCCAAAATAAATATTTTCAGTGAAACCTCGTCAAATTTTGGGGTGGAATTCAATTCCTTCTCTATCTACTAAGTACTTTGTACATTGCGGAGAGGGTAAAAAATCTGATGCGCTACATTCATTCAATATTTTAAGCTATGCAGTTCTCTATCTATCTCATGCATGCACGTACATCTGCGGACCTTTATCTAAAAATCCTTTTTTATGATTCAGGGGTTCCAAAATAAATATTTTCAGTGAAACCTCGTCAAATTTTGGGGTGGAATTCAATTCCTTCTCTATCTACTAAGTACTTTGTACATTGCGGAGAGGGTAAAAAATCTGATGCGCTACATTCATTCAACTTTCTCTATCTCTGCTGCAACAAATTATTCTTATAAAAATGTATTCTTCTACATTTATGTGCTTCATGCTTAGGAAAGTAAACATGAAGCTCATCTTGCACAAAAGGAATAAGGAAATACAATTCCTAAAGTAATAATGAAATCTTTTAAATGCTGGTTGCCATGATTTTGAAATGCTGTTTTCTTTGCTTGACAAACAAAAGAATAATGACTTCCCATTTCAGAAAGTGTTGCAAAATTTAATAAGGAATATCTCAGTAATGGTTAACTCGACAAAAAATAAAATGCACTTGACGTACATTGTGAGTTTTAACAAGATCTACTTTTTTTTTGTGTAGTAAGTTTTTACCAATTATGCAAAAGTCATCAAAATGAAGTGGGTTTCAGATGCTATTCCCATAAAATGGAAGATTTACCATTTATTTGTGATAAAAATATTTTAATACTATGTTATTTTAATCAAAATTGTTAGAGCCACTTTTTAGAATATCAACATTTTTGAAAATATTTCCATGTAAAGGATAGTTGGAGGTTGTGGGATTTTCTTGTATCTTTGTGTCACACCCTTAAAAGATGCTGAACTTAAATATCAACTTTATTATTTAGAAGAATTTTCATTTTTGAATTATGCTTTTCACAGACACACACCTTGGACTTTTCTAAAAATGCTCTTTTTTATTCAGGGGGTCTTAAATCATGTATTTCTGGTAAATTTTGACATCAAAGTTTTGGGTAAAATACAATACCTTCTGTAGCTACTATGTACATAGTGCATAGTAGAAACAATGTGATGTGTTCCATTCACATAACTTTCTCTAACTGTTCCATATACAAACTACTCTTACAAAAGATTATTCTTTTATCTGCATCGTGCTGAATGAGATAAACATTAGCAGAACTTGTCTTATTGCTTGCTTCCTTGTGAGTAGAAGGGAAACAAGGAAATGCAGTAGGCTAAAGGATTGATTATCCTTTCTTTTAAAAGATGGTATTTATGTGAAACAATTCAGGTTCAGTTCGCTTTTCATGGTCCAGTTTGAGAAATGTTACTTTCAAATTGAAAGCATTATCAACGAATATCTACAACAAAAATGTATTTGTCATAAATTATGTGTTTTAAAGAGAACTACATTTTTTGTGTATGTCTAACAGTTTAACCTTATGCAAAATTCTGCAAAGCTCATCCAAAATAAAGAGATCTTCAGAGGCAATTTTCAGAAAATTCAAAATATGCATATTATTTGTGATGTAAATATCTTTAATATATGGCATTTTAATCAAAATCGATAGAGCCATTTATGACAAAAACAAAAGTTTCAAAAAAATGCTCCATGTATAGGGTAGTTTGGAGTGGGGTGATTGTCTTCATAATCTTCGTGTCACTTTCTTGGAGCATACAAAACATAAATACCAAGTTTGGTATTTAACAGTCTTTTCATTTTTGAGCTATGCTGTTCACACACACACACACACACACACACACACACTCACCCACCCCCACCCCCATACACACATTTTCTAAAAATCTCATGTTTTCCATTTGCATAATTTTCTGTAGCTGTTTCATATTCAAACTTATTCTTTTTCTACATCATGCTAATTAAGATAAACATTAGCAAAATGATTACATGCTTCTTTGAAAGTAGGAGGGAAATAAGGGAATGTATTAGGCTAAAGCAATAGTCAAATCTTTTGAAAGCTGGAAGTTATGTAAAACAAGTGAGATTTGATGCACTTTGCATGGTCCCATTAGAGAATATTTAGGTGGCTTAAAACTGAAACTAATAACAAGAAATATTTTGCAAAAGGTCACCTGTGTAAGAAAACACTATATCATATACATTATGTGTTTTAATTAGTACTACAATTTTTTATGTAGTAAGTTTTTGCTAGCTCTTAAGGTTTAATCATTATGTAAAATTCTGCAGAACTTATCTAGAAGAAAGAGGTTTTCAGAGGCCATTCTCAGAAAATTCAAAATATACATTAAATTTATGTAAATATCATTAATATACTGCAGTTTAATCAAAATCGTTTAGAGCCATTTTTAAGAAAAACCAAATTTCAAACATTAATGTGTGGTAGGTGGATTTTCTTGAAAATTTTGTGTCGCATTCTTGTAAGATACTAAACATAAATACCAAATCTGGTATTTAAAGTCTCCCCGCATACACATTCAGCTCTGGGGACCTCAAAACTTATCTTTCCGGCAAAATCTCAACATAAGATATTTTGGTGGAATACAATACCTTCTCTAACTATGTGTATTATATGCACATACGTGCTAGAGAAAATAAAAAGTAAAAATGAATTCTGCCAAATATTAAGCTAATTTTGTGGATTTAAATGTTGACATTTTTACATAATACCAATGCACCTCCGACATTTTGTACATGTTCCTTCCATCAAACAACTTAATAAACATGCTGTATGCTGCACATTTTGAATGATTGAATGGTTAATTATCGTTTATAAGTCGTTAGATAAGTTAATTTGTCTTTATAGTTATGTGAAGGGAAGAGAATGTATGACATACTTGGATCATGTAATATAAAGGAATTTTGTTACTTGTATAAAATTCTTGAAAGCCTATTACAGACATTTTTTATAACATGCCTAACAATTTTGTCTTTCCAATATTCAAATTACATGGGATTTGTTTAAAACTGAAGAAAATTTTTTACATCTTGTGAGCATTCGCTAAAAAATTGGTAACAGGAAAACCACTGTATAATATCTTAACAACATTTACTTACATGTAAGTTGTTGAGAATATCATTTTTCATTATTTGTATAATAAAATGGAATCAACTGCAAATAAAACTGACTACTTTATAAGTATATTTGAAGGTAAATTATTCACTATTACAAGGAATGCATAGATCCATACTCAACAGGTGCCACCTTACTGCTTTTACCACTTGTATAAATACTGTGGTAACGTCCAAAAGATGCACAAAACCATGATTAATTAACTTTTATTCCATAATAATCCATCTTTTAAAGTAATAGAGAATGAGGTATGCTGTCACTGGTATGCAAAACTTAAGGACAAGATGGATAAAATGACAATTCCAATTAACAATGAAATGGAAATGGAATTTTATTTATGGTCACTCTTTAACTGCTGTGGTTCTCAGATTCCCATTCTATACTGGACATGAAAGATCACTTAATTTTGTTCAGAGGCCTCTTTTTCAGGCTTGAGGTTTTTTTACGTGCCATAAATCTACAATGCGGGACCAATGGCTTTATGTCCCTTCTGAAGGAAGCCATGCTAAGGATTTTTACACCTGAAAAAAATCCATCATCCAATGCCAAGTTTGAACCTGCGACCTTGATAACATATGAACTACATGGTGAAAATAAATGGAAGTTCAGGAGCATGTTGCCAGAGGTTTCTCACACGTATCCAGAAAGCTGGCGTTAGTGTAGGGAAACAATGGCATCAAAGGTTCTGGTCTCACAATACAGGGTAGTTGAAGAAACAAGACAGGAAGCAAGCTGTGACAATGCACTCTTCTTTATAACATGGCCCATAGACAATGTTTGGATGACTTACACAGAGAAAAATCATCAGGAAACTGGAGGAAGGACTAAGTTGCCCAGAAGTTTGGTATTGCTCACAGCCCTCCAAACCACAGGCACTGCTCCCCAAGGAGAGGAGGTGGTCAACTACAGCAGCAGATTACTGCTCTAAGAATGGATGGATATATGTCAAACAGTGTGTGCAATTGTAAGCATATTTAACAGGGCTGCTGGGCACGCATTCTCATTCTGCACAGTAGCATGACAATTGCAAAGAGGTGGTCTGTTTGCCTGACACCCGCACATTTGTGATGGTCCCAAGAGCATCAGAATTGGACCAACGAGGAATGGAGTCATGTGCTGTTCTCGGATAATAGCACATTCAGTCTCATTTGGTGAGAGTGGGAACGTGTAATGCACCCAGGAACATTTCAAAATGATGATTTTGGTGGTCCAAGAGTTATGGTGTGGGAAGGCATAATATGTCTTGGGGATACCAACATCCAGATCTTTGAACATGATATGCTCACTGGTCATCATTATTGTGATACTGGACTCTTTTCCTATATCACCTTTTCATGGGTGTAGATTTCATTTTTATAGATGATAATGCATGACTGTATTAAACAGCACAGGTGAAGGATCTCTTGGAATGAGAGCATATTTGGCAAATGGACTGGCCTGCCGGGTCCCCATTGAACATGTGTGGAATGTTTTGGGGAGCACAAGCTGCACCATTGACCATCCAACAGTGCTGGAGGAATGGAACGCCATGTGGTCAGCATGGGAGCTTGATGCAGAGTGTGCATTGCTGTCCATGGTGATCGTACACCCTTTTTAGCACTGTGTCTCTAGTTTTGTAAATCTAGTGGAGTTACTTTAGTGTAGATTATTTTCTATGAATAAAAGTGTCATATCTGTTCATGCCATTGCCTACTGTAACATACTACAGCAGTGGCTCAACATGTGAATGTTTATTTTCATGCTTAGGTGTTGCACACAAGTTAATACAAATTCCTTCTCTTTAAATGGATTGTAAATAACTTTTAGAAGATTTTATTATATTGATGTTGTTATTAAAGGGTTTTGTGATTTATTGTTAGAAACAGTTGAAAAATTCAATGTCATAGCCAGGATTTAAACAGGGTTCTCCCACTCTCTATGGTTGCTCTAACCGTTGCAAACATGTATGTGCTGTTGCTTTAACCATGGTTCTCCCACTCTCCATGTGGTTGCTCTAACCATTTTATGTTGTCCAGTAGCTCAGCAGAAGAACTACATTCACATCCCAGCTATGGCATTAAATTTTTAACAATAAAATGTTAGGTCATGGGTGCTCTTATTAGGAGAAAACCAAACTGTTACTACATGAGGATGTTATTCACCGCAAAGTACTCTCTATGTTGTGCAGTATAACATCCTCAAATAATAATAATAATAATAATAATTGTCATTCTTGACATACATAAACGAGAAGGATTAGAGTTTTTAAGAATTGCTCATTCCATCTTGATAGTGGCCTTCACGCATTTCCTCTCCATTTTGGCTTATAGTTAAAAGATTATTCTGGTTATCCTTAACACATTGGAGCCCAAGCCCAAGTATAGCTGAGACCATCAAAATGTTCAAGAGACCCATGCCTGAGCATAGCTCGGGCAGGTATTTCTAATACTTTTAATGCAATTCCACGACTGTAACTTGGTCTTGGGCTGTGCAGCAAAGAACATACATCAGTTATTGTTTAGTTGTCTGATTTGTGCTGCCATCTGTCCTTGCTTTAGCTAACTATTAGAAATTTTGGGAGATTTAGTAATATTGGCTGCTCTCGTGTAGTCACGCCATTTTCTTTGAAGGTGGTGATCTGTTTGTGCTCTTAAATGTTAAAATAATGCATTTTCCTAGATTTCTGTGAACTGAAGTTGAAATTCAGGACATAAAAGAAGCTGTGGAAAATTCTGATTCTGAGGGAGAGTTTTTCGAACTTTGAATAAATGGAGTGTAAGCAGCTTTACACAGTGTTTTTTCAAACTCCTATTTGATACTTGTAAATTTAAAGTAAAATATTGATGCTGAAGTTATGACTATTTTCTTACTTGAATGCCATACTTTTAGATTGTCCTAATACTTTTCAGCAGATTTAATTGATGTACTGTAAATAGTAACTCACATTGGGTGTAAAAACCCTGAGTTTCTTGGCACTTCAACTACCAAAAGGCCCAGGCGTTAATATGATTTTTTAATTTTTCTTTATACTATTTAATAATTTCATTTATACTTAGAAATTTTAATTATTTCCTAATTTCTCAAAGAATGCTGAAAACCCAACAGGTTTGGTAGCCAGGCTTGGGGATTAGTACTTGCTCGTAAGCTTCAGAGAAGAATACAGTCAACTGAAATGAATGCTAGTTAATGCTAATGATGATGTGAATATTTAACAATACTAGCAACTGCCTGTGACAAATTTTCTTACATGAGTTAAACTACTAATATGAGCCTATTGCATTTAAAGCACAATTAAATACCATTATCCTGAGATGGAATTGAACCTGAAACACTGTGCTTGCAGGACACCTGATTGCTGAATGTTTACAATATTTTGTCAGACCTTTTTTGAACAAGAGAAGTATAATTGTTTACCCAGGAAAGCTTCTTCACACTTTCCAACATAGCAGCATTCATTAGCTTTGCTACATTAAAAGAATAGCTGGGGATTAAAAAACAAGTTACATTTGCGTGACTTTCTCTATCCATTCTTCTATAAAAGCTTTTATTGCTGTGCATTCTATTTTTTTGCATAAGTGGCTCAATTGCACATTTTGTTGTAGGTACTATTTGTCACACCAGGCGATGGCTCACCTAATTCTCAGGTATTCTTGCATAGATGGTATGAGAATAAAATGCTTCACTTCCCTTTGTGTTCAAGTGAGCATGGTAGCCATCCACTCACCTCATAGTTTTGGAAATTAATATTTCAGCAATCCTTGTAAAATAATTGGAAATTATTGCAACTTCAACTTCAATACACTTGCAGAAAATGTGTTGTTATGATTAAGTAGTGCACCTGAAGTAAAACACTCCTAGAGTTGGCACTTTACTTACAAGATCAGTTTAACTAGAATAGCCAACGTGGTTGAAACATGCTTCTGCTGATTAACAAAGAAGTCAGCAGGTAGATCAAATCCTGTGTAGTGCATCTTTATTTTAATTTTTTATTGCAAAATCTCTATTTTTGTGACCTGTGTGAAATATAAAATTGACAGATTAATGGAGCCTCTTTCTGTTAAAAATGCTCCCATAGAGGAGCAAAATACATGGTTAGTCTTATTTTATAGCGTTGTAATATTTGCCGTCGTCTTTCCAATACTGCAATGCAATTTAAATTTTAGAATTAAATGCTTTATAAAATATAAAGTGCATATGCTGCAAATAAAATGAGGAATTACTTCTAATTCTATTGACAAATATTCCTCTGAAAATCAATATTTTCCTTTAATTGCCCACTTCAAAGGCATCTGTCTATAATTTTCGAATACTATTATCAGATTAAATGATTTATTTTGGCCATGCATTGTTAATGCTTTATTAGCTTACAATGACATAAGGAAGCATTAATATGTCCTTCATAATGCAATGTTCTTGCTAGATACAAAGGAAATTAAAATGTTACAGGCTCAGAGAGCAAAAATAATTTCTTTATAAATATTGATTGAAAACAGAATCATTGCATTCCTTTATAGTTGATTATGCAGTAATGCTTCATAAATACGAGGGCAGATCAAAAAGTAATGCATAATAATTTTTTTTCTGCCTTGGTATTGCAGCTAGAATGTTGCAATTTCACACATAATTTGAAGTTTTCACTACAGAGGGTATTTTTTGTTTCATGTGCTGCTCTAGTACACAGCAAAGATGGAGCGAATGCTACTGTCATCCACGTGTGAAGAGCAAAGAGGTGTATTTTCATAGTTGTGGGCCAAAGGGCATAAACCAAGTGAAGTTCACAGTAACATGTGTGGCGTGTATGGGAATTACTGTATGGACTGTCGCAATGTCTCCAGATAGTGTGCATTCTTCAAAAAGGGTCATGTGACCTTAGTGTTTTACCATGCTCCAGGAGGCCCGGTAACAGCTGCAACCCTGCAGAATGTTAGAGGCATTGAGGTAGCCGACTGTGAACCTTATCTCAACAGTTCAACATTTACTATGGTGCAGTGTACGATATTGTTCATGACATGTTAAAATTTTGTAAAGTTAGTGCTAGCTGGGTGCCTAAGACCCTGACAAACAACCACAAGGGCTAGCAAATGATGACAAGTTTGGATCACTTAATGCAGTTCACCACAAAAGGAAAGGAGTTGTCACTGGTGATGAGTCATGGGCGTACTACTATGCGCTCGAAACAAAGCAGACAAGTATGGAGTGGAAACATGTTGGTTCCCCAGTAAAGAAAAAATTCAAAGTGACTCATTCTGATAGGAAAGTGTTTGTGACAGTGTTCTGGGATATGCATGGTGTTTTATTGGTGGAGTGTAAATACTGCAACCTACTTTAAAACTTGCGTCGTGCTCTTCGTGACAAATGCCACAACATGACAATGCTGTCCCCATGTTGTTGCTGCTATTTGTGAGAAAATCATAAAATTTGGTTGGGAGGTGCTCCAGCATCCACCATACAGTTCAGACCTTGTCAGACTTTCATCTATTCATTCCAATGAAGAAATTCCTGGCCGGCCAACGCTTTGCAACATTTGTGATTTTGATTTTGATTTTTTTTTTCTTTTTTTTTTTTTTAACTACTGAACTTTTTTGTAAAAAAAAATATTGTGCATTATTTTTCATCTGCCCTCATTCAAAGATGTGTAAGAATAGGACTCAAAAGTATCGAAAGCAAGTGAGTTTAATGTTATATATCATAGGAAAGCATTTAATAGTATAAAAGGAGTATTAATGGTCACAAAATGCATTGCAAAAGGTAGCAACTTTCAGCGAATAAATTAATTAATGGAATATTAAACAGAGCACAATACAGTTGTGGACTGCTTGAACATGAAGCAACCTTTACACCTAGCAGCATTGCCATCTTGTTTACATCCAGCAAAATATTTTCTTTTTCTCAGGATAATACAAATTTACACCTCAAGGAAATTTGTTGCACAGTGACATTTTATATTAGGTGAATAGAGCATAATCTCCCAATTGAAAAATACCTATCCTCACCTCCCACATGCTTATTGTCTGAAACAAAACATTCACAATTCCTCAAGAATATCTATTATCATAAGGAATGGAGAGTCAGGATAAAGGCACACTTCTAGACAGCCAGTTAATGGAGACATGGCAACATTGTATAGTGCTGGAAATAAACAAGATGGCAACACTGCTAGGTGTAAAGGTTGCTTCACATTCAAGCAATCCACAACCATATTGTGCTCTGCTTAATATACCATTAATTAATTTATTTGCTGGCATTTGCTACTTTTTAGAATTAATTTTGTGACCATTAATACAATTTTTATACTATTAAATGCTTTCCTATGGTGTATAATACATTAAAATCATTTGCTTTGTATACATTTTAGTCCTATTCTCATATACCATTGTATTTGTGTGGCATTACTCATAATTAATTATAAAGGAATGTAATCATGTTGAGTTTACTCAACATTTGTAAAGAAAGTATTTTTGTTTTCTGAGCCTGTAACATTTTAATTTCCTTCCTATCCAGCAAGACATTCCAACATTATTGATTATTGGAACATTGTATTTTAACTTGGGTACATGAGCAGATGAAGGAGATACAAATTCCATTGTAAGCTAATATAAACATTAGTAATCCTTTAGCCTAATAACAGTATTCTTCTTTATAGACAGATGCCTGTATTTAAAGGTAAATGTTGATTTTGGCAGAAATGTTTGCCTGTTGAGATAGGCATATTTTATTTGCAATTTATATTTTATAAAGCATTTAGTTGTAAAATTTCAGTCATATTACAACGTTAGAAAGGCAGCAGAAAATATTATAATGCTATGCAAAATAAAACTAATGCTGTAATTTGCTGCTCTATAAGAGGAGTTTTATCAGACAGAGGTTTCATCAATCTGTCAAATTTATATTTCGCACAGGTCAGGAAAATATAGGTTTTCAAAAAAAAAAAAAATTAATAATTAAGGTACATGTAACGCAGGATTGGATCCACCTCCCACTTCTCTGTTATTCAGCAGAAGCACACTTTAAGCACTTCTATTCTACCTGCAGGCACAATTATTGCTAATTAAACTTATCTTTGTAAACAAAGCGCCAATAGTAGGACCATTTTATTTCAGGTCCTCTACTTGAACGAAACACAATAGCAACTGTATTGAAGTTGATTTTGGAATAATTTCCCATTAGTTTACAACAATTGCTGAAATATTGGTTTCCAAAACTGCAAGGTGAGCGGATGGCTACCATGCCCACTTGAACATGATATTATTCTCATACACCTATGCAAGACCACCTGAGAATTAGTTGACCCATCATTGGTGGGTATTTACTTTGTGAAAGATATTACAGAGAGAATATAGGAAGTTACAGTAGTAGTTAAATTTTTAAAAAGTGGTTTTGAAATTCTACTTTGTCAAGAAACAATAAGTCATATCTTAATACCTTAAAAAAATATTTGAAATGTAAAACCAATAACAATAAATATCTGGTAATTGGTTACTGACAAATTTTTGTTAGACATAAATTGTGTTGTCATGAAAATTTGCATTTTTATTTTCTCTACCATATATCTAGTAGGTTGACAAATTACTGGATTATAGTCATAGCTATATTGTGTGTGTTTTTTTAATGCCCTGTTTTACTACAATAGGACCACAGGCAATGACACTGATGATATGAAGATCGAGCACTGGATGCTAGAGGAAACCTGCTCCTGCACCGCTACAAATGAAGATGGAGCACTGGATGGTAAAGGAAACCTGCTCCTGCACCGCTACAAATGAAGATGGAGCACTGGATGCTAGAGGAAACCTGCTCCTGCACCGCTACAAATGAAGATGGAGCACCGGATGGTAGAGGAAACCTGCTCCTGCACCGCTACAAATGAAAATGGAGCACTGGATGGTAGAGGAAACCTGCTCCTGCACCGCTACAAATGAAGATGGAGCACTGGATGGTAGAGGAAACCTGCTCCTGCACCGCTACAAATGAAGATGGAGCACTGGATGGTAGAAGAAACCTGCTCCTGCACCGCTACAAATGAAGATGGAGCACCGGATGGTAGAGGAAACCTGCTCCTGCACCGCTACAAATGAAGATGGTAGAGGAAACCTGCTCCTGCACCGCTACAAATGAACATGATAGAGGAAACCTGCTCCTGCACCGCTACAAATGAAGATGGAGCACTGGATGGTAGAGGAAACCTTCTCCTGCACCGCTACAAATGAAGATGGAGCACTGGATAGTAGAGGAAACCTGCTCCTGCACCGCTACAAATGAAGATGGAGCACTGGATGGTAGAGGAAACCTGCTCCTGCACTGCTACAAATGAAGATGGAGCACCGGATGGTAGAGGAAACCTGCTCCTGCATCGCTACAAATGAAGATGGAGCACTGGATGGTAGAGGAAACCTGCTCCTGCACCGCTACAAATGAAGATGGAGCACTGGATGGTAGAGGAAACCTACTCCTGCACCGCTACAAATGAAGATCGAGCACTGGATGGTAGAGGAAACATGCTCCTGCACCGCTACAAATGAAGATAGTAGAGGAAACCTGCTCCTGCACCGCTACAAATGAAAATGGAGCACTGGATGGTAGAGGAAACCTGCTCCTGCACCGCTACAAATGAAGATGGAGCACTGGATGGTAAAGGAAACCTGCTCCTGCACCGCTACAAATGAAGATGGAGCACTGGATGGTAGAGGAAACCTGCTCCTGCACCGCTACAAATGAAGATCGAGCACTGGATGGTAGAGGAAACCTGCTCCTGCACCGCTACAAATGAAGATGGAGCACTGGATGGTAGAGGAAACCTGCTCCTGCACCGCTACAAATGAAGATGGAGCACTGGATGGTAGAGGAAACCTGCTCCTGCACCGCTACAAATGAAGATGGAGCACTGGATGGTAGAAGAAACCTGCTCCTGCACCGCTACAAATGAAGATGGAGCACCGGATGGTAGAGGAAACCTGCTCCTGCACCGCTACAAATGAAGATGGTAGAGGAAACCTGCTCCTGCACCGCTACAAATGAACATGATAGAGGAAACCTGCTCCTGCACCGCTACAAATGAAGATGGAGCACTGGATGGTAGAGGAAACCTTCTCCTGCACCGCTACAAATGAAGATGGTAGAGGAAACCTGCTCCTGCATTGCTACAAATGAAGATGGAGCACCGGATGGTAGAGGAAACCTGCTCCTGCATCGCTACAAATGAAGATGGAGCACTGGATGGTAGAGGAAACCTGCTCCTGCACCGCTACAAATGAAGATGGAGCACTGGATGGTAGAGGAAACCTACTCCTGCACCGCTACAAATGAAGATGGAGCACTGGATGGTAGAGGAAACCTGCTCCTGCACCGCTACAAATGAAGATGGAGCACTGGATGGTAGAGGAAACCTGCTCCTGCACCGCTACAAATGAAGATGGAGCACTGGATGGTAGAGGAAACCTGCTCCTGCACCGCTACAAATGAAGATCGAGCACTGGATGGTAGAGGAAACCTGCTCCTGCACCGCTACAAATGAAGATGGAGCACTGGATGGTAGAGGAAACCTGCTCCTGCACCGCTACAAATGAAGATCGAGCACTGGATGGTAGAGGAAACCTGCTCCTGCACCGCTACAAATGAAGATGGAGCACTGGATGGTAGAGGAAACCTGCTCCTGCACCGCTACAAATGCCACATGTGGTTGCCTGGGATCAAACTCAGACTGCCTTGGTGAGAGGCAAGTGGTGGTAGCATGTCTGCTTCACATTCAACAGGTCATGAGTTCAAACCTCGCTTAGGGTTTTTTCTGGCTTTTCCGTTATCCTCAGAAGAATATATATATCTCCATGGATAACTCCAGGCATGTATTCTAGCTAGGCTAGCTGGAAAGTCCGGTAAATTTATGAAGAAAGAAATTCTAGTAACTTTATAAATAATGAAGAATTTATCCCTAATGTGTTGACTATTTGCATTCTAGCCTATTGTTAACAGCATAAAATGGATTCCTTGGCTATGTTCGCATTGTACTGGAGCCTATCTTCTCAGGCAAGAGTAGCACAGCTGACATGACATATTCCATGAAGGGGCAAGTTGCTATAACAAACTCTTCAGGTCTTCTGTCCTACCATGTAAAGCATAGTCGATGAACAGCCAAAACATTTCCTGATAGGTGAGTCAGGAAATGCCTGTTTGGGAAATAAAAAATAGTTGCCATGACTTTTTAATCGACATCTTCATCATTAGTGGGTTGTATTAGTATTGACTGTATGTATTAAACCACATTTTTCTTTATGTGATCATGATTTCAACCACACAATGTCCCCTCAGATGGTTTAGTTTCGTTTATTATGAGATCCAAATGCTTTAATTATTTCTCAGATCTAATTTTGGTCTATAAAGTTCAATGGAGCATATGGTTTATTTTCTTTTACATGCAAAACTATTATTTTCATGAAGTTGCCCTCCTTGGTGTAATGGTTACCCACAACCTTGGGTATATGCTAACTTCATATACCCAAGGTCGGGGGTTCAAACCCAGCGGAGGACGATGGATTTTTTTGGGCTTAAAACTCCTTAGCATGGCTTCCTTCAGAAAGGAAGTAAAGCCGTGGGTCCTTGTCGTAGATTTATAGCATGTAAAAGAACCTCATACATGATAGAGCAAAATTAAGCAGTCTTTCACGTCCAGTATAGAATGGAACGCTGAGAACCAGCAGTTAAAGAGCGTCCATGAAAAAAAAAAGTATTCAAAAGTATTACAACATTGTGGCACGTAGGATTTCCAATCATAACTGCTTACAGAAAAGTAGCCCTACTAAATTTCATTGAACATATTTACTTTGTTATACATAACTTTCATTAAATACAGAACAAAAAGGTAATAGTTGTTTTCCACTCCCCCCCCCCTGCAAAAAAAGGCTAGCCCAAAGCTTGGTAGCAGCACACACCTCTGGGTAACACAGTAATACAGTTCTGCCAGCTGCATAAAAGTGCAGAATATTAAATATGTGTAGAAATAGAATGAAATAAAATGTTCCCTATCACTTTTTATTGGTCTAAAATAAAATTGTTCCTATCAGAATAAGGGTTTAGTTATGCAGTTTAGGCATGGGGACTGTTACCTGTGCTTTGGATAAGTCTAATTCAGTGGTGGATATGGCTTCAGGAAGTGTTGCAGAGAGGATTAAAATTGAGCTGTTCCACTTTAGAGCCAAATATGCCCCTTTTAATAAATATTAATACACTCCTAGGATCATTAACAACAAAAAATGAAAGCTAGCCATATAGGCCAACAGTAGTATTTTTCGTGAGTGTGTGCTCATGTGTGTACACAGTTATGAAGCACCTTAATTTTTATGTCCATTCCAGCTGGTGTTTTGAATAATTTTTCTACTGGGATTCTCTTAACTTCTCAGAAATATAGTTTGTGCCTGTCTTTATTTACACTTGCAATAATATCAATGTGCTTAGTAATAGTTTGCTGTGTGCTGTCCATTTCTTCTTTGTTCTTATGTTTATAATACAGGATTATTCTGTGAGAAAGGTAACATTAGCACGTTCCTTGACACCTAAGCCTAACTCAGTATTAAAATGGCTTTGCAATTAACTCTTGCTTTCCTTGCAGTGTTCTATGTACATAGAATACATTTTTGATGCATTAAGGTGGCTACCTGATTTCTCTCATCTGTAGTGGGGGAACATTTGATGTGCATTTTAATGCCTGTGCTTATTTGTTTTGCTTGGTGACACCTTATTTGCTCTCTGATCTGCTTCAACAATGGCCGTACCATGGGTGAGTGGTTAGACCATTCACCTCTCCCCAAAGCAGCCCAGGTTCGACTGTAAGGCGACCGTATCTGAGATTTGTGGTGGACAAAGCAGCTCAGGGGTGGGCTTTCTGATTTACCCTGCCAAAGCATTCCATTGATGCTCCATCTCCATTCCATGCATCATCATCGTCTGCGGTGCCTATGTAGTAAAAACGGGCATTAAACACTATTTAAAAGTCCTTAGTAGTTTCTTTTTTTGGCTAAAACAACCCTGACATAATTTCAGAAATGCTCAATGTATTTAAGAAAATAATTTTTGAGACTTGAAGCTTTTGACCACGAACTTGAGTGTTACACATGTACTAAGTGTTACATTAGGTCTGAAGTTCCTCTGCTATACTACCCATGTTTTTTTGCTGTTATGTGTGAAGCTACATATAACATTTGTAATTTGTTCAAATATCTTATATTTATAACCTCTTAAAATTATTGTTATTCCGTTCTCTCAAGAAGCCCATGAAAATACACAGTCTCTCTTCAGAAGTAATGTTTTCTGGGTTTGCACTCACACTTAACACATTTTGCTGGAATTGTTGCACCTGTGTTAGATGCTTCTCTGCATATTATACTTGTAGTTATTGTGGTGACTTACTCATTTCCAGCCTCTTGCAAACTGATTTTCTTGTATGTATTAATGTTATCCAAGGCATTGGGCATAGCGGTCTCCCCTCCAATATCAGCCACCCAATGTGATTGAACACTCTTATGATTAAAGGGAATTCTCTCCCTCGCTAGGACTGCACTTGGTCTCTTTCTCATCTGTTTTACAGTCAGGATCCTTGTCAAGGACACCCTGTACGCCTATCCTCGACTACCACCTATGAAAAGGTCAGGTGGCTTCAAAGCATATGGAATCTATCAGGTTAATACAATTAAATTATTTTAATTACCATTTGTTAGATAAGATGAGGTTCATTTTAATCTAATGGAAAACTTTTGTTAAGGTACATTTATATAAAATATCCAACCATAATCAAAATTGAAAGTTGCATACCTTGGATTATTCATTTGTTAGCATCATATTGATTGCATCAATAATGTCATAAGGTAAGCTCACAATACTCAGTTCATTTACAGTGCCATTTACCTTAGTAAACAAAATAATAAATCTTTTATGTAAAATCTGATTAGTTTTGTTGGATGCAAATGACAAGCAAAATAATAATATGTAATAATTGTTTTTTCACACAAGTCATGTGTAGGACAGGAGTTGGATAGCTACAGTCAGACTGGAAAATTCAATGCCATAGTCGGGATTTGAACACGGATCTCCCACATGTTATGCCGGCATGTTGCCATGGTAGCTTAGTGGCAGAGCAACCGGCTAGAGATCGGAAGATCTGTGGTTCAAATTCAGGCTATGGCATTGAATTTTTCAGTCTGACTCTACCTATCCAACTCCTGTCCTACACACAGCTTGTGTGAAAAAACAATTATTCCATACCAATTGACCATAATAGTTGTCTATACTATGAATCCTGGGTCTAAAGTACTTACAACATTGTAAGTCGCCATTGGGGTTGTCATCTCAAAAACAATTTGAGATTCCCTTGTGGTTTACCAGGAAAACATACGAGTCAGTTGAGAAATTCAATGTTATGCTGGCATGTTGCCATGGTAGCTCAGTGGCAGAGCAACCAGCTAGAGATCGGGAGATCTGTGGTTCAAATTCTGGCTATGGCATTGAATTTTTCAGTCTGACTCTACCTATCCAAAATAATAATATTTTGTTAAATAATGAATACAAATGGCACACTCTATTAAATAGACATGTAGGTTTAATTGATTTTAAGATAATAATTTGGTGGTGCCAGTTCTGTATATTGCAATCATTTTCTTCTTCAGAAGGAAGAGCTGCTTCTATAGTTGCGTTATATCAGCACTGATAACTGGTGGTAAGGTATCATTATTCTCCTAAATCAGAAAATGTCATAATGAGCTTTGTTACTTTCAATTGTAACAAATAGTAAAACTTGCAATGGCTGTGCATGCTGTTCCTAAGTGCTTGGTTGACAAAGGAGTGAGATAGTAAAATAGAGTAATAATTCTTGAAGTACTTGAAATACTTTTACATTTACATACCTGTACAGACTTTTAGCTCCAATTCTTTGGTTCTGCCAGTAACAGAATCCATTTTATTCTTCAATACTTCATAGAATAGTGCTCCAATAAATCACTGAGAGGTGAGTAATATGATTAGGAGCGCAGACAACTAAGAATTCAGCTATCACTTGATTGGGGGTTCTCGTTGCACATACGATAGCATCATGTAGCTTATATTCTTTCCTGTCAAACATACACATGAAATAATTACTCCTAAACAAGCCACATGTGATAAAAACCTCAAATTGCACTTATAGTACTTTACCCCTGACATAAAAGTTATTGTTTAATGTATTTTAAAGTTTAAAATTAGTGCGGCTGCCTATTTGACTATGTTCATTAATTTTAAAATCAAACAATTTATTATCTTCATCATATATCTTTAAAATATGTTTTAAATCTGAATGGTAATAGAGCTTGTTTTATTATTAAAAAGAAACAATTTATGATGTTGAAAGGCAGTCTTAGCACTGATTCTATTCTAATTTTTAAGTGTTAGAATATTCATAGTGAAGAAAAAGCATTAAGATATTGATTAGTTGCCTTGTCACTCATGCTAATAAGTGTAAAATAAATGAGCTATACATTACAAAGTTTAATGTAGTCTCTAATTTTCCTAAACATCTTGTTTATGTACGTGTCAATATACATTTTCTAGATGGTTGCAGTAGATTTATATAGGTGTACAAAGACAAAATGATGCAGTTGTATTAATGCTGTGTTACTAATGGTTAACCTGCTCAAGTTTACTGTCATTATGATTTAATCAGGCCTTTGTTTATATACTTTGTGAAAAAGTGAAAGAAAACTGATATATAACACTAGCATGAATTTCTTTACTAACATGATTCTCCAAACATAAAATGTATAAAAAGCCAATTCAAGCTTAATAGTAGGTGGAGAGACAAGTTTCGAAATTCCTGGAAATGTGTGCATAAAATGTTTATTTCTCAATAATCAGAGCAGTGAATTTTTTCACCATTCCTTTAAACCTCTGCTCAATTTACACAGAATATTTATTTCGTTCTGTCAAAAAAAAAAGCCACTGTAATAAGAAAGTAAAGGGAAGTAAAGCCGTTGGTTGTAGATTTACAGCATAGAAGAACCTCAAGCCTGATAGAAAGGCCTCTGAGCTAAATTAAGCGGTCTTTCGTGTCCAATATAGAATGGGATGCTGAGAACCACAGCAGTTAAAGAGCGTCCATAAATAGCATGCCATTTATTTTTTTCTTTAGCACAAAGATGCAACACATGCGCACAACAGGTAGAATATAAAAGCTGAGGCATAACTCCACCCAATCACCTGCCAGCAGAAAGTATACGTTGCACTGTCCGAAATAAAAGCAATAAAGTTAGACCTGTGAACACCAATAATATCTAGTTTGTAAGTATTAAATTTACTATAACATAAGCATTGCAATGTTTTTCCATATTTGTTTTTCGCAAGATGTGGTTTTTCACCCAAAATACCTAATGGAACAACAAGAACATTCACCATTCTTTATATCTATCATTTCATCAACCATTAGATAAACAGATTTTCCCTCACATTTTGACTTGGTTTCCTGAAGGTCTTCTTTAGCACATTTGACAAGATATCTTCTCAGGTGGTATTACTGAGAGCGATTTCATATTTGTAGCTGTTGCTACCCACTGACAAAACTGTTCATTGTGGAAGACATTAAATGGAATACCAGCAGAAGTGAATGCTTTGACCATTTCTTTCATATAATCCTTTGAACTTTCCATACGCTGCCACACTTGAGGCAAATGACGAGAGCACAAAGAGTGGGGGTAAGAAGCGGAGATTTAAAGTGATAGCAATGCAGTACATACAGTATTAGATCATGCCACTGCACATCATGTTGACAGTGTTCACATGTATAATACTAGTATGTATGCTGCTAGGACTGCCTGAGGTTCAGCAACGTCCGTCACTCTGTTTCAGAGATCTATGTTTAAAACTTTTCACATGCTTTTGCACAATGACTTCTTTTCAAAAGTGGACATAAGGTACATAAAAGTTTCTCCTTTTCAGCCACAAAATTATCTGTGGCAAACTCACGAACCCTTTAAATTGCATTTACAGCAGTTTTTGGCATGCTGGTGTTCAACAGATATGAACTGCTCTGATTCAAATCGTATACTGACTATAAAACTATTAGATTCATCCACAAGAAGTTCATTGTTTAACTTCCTAACTTTTCATTGTTGCTGGAAATAATGTTTAATTTCTGCATTGAATCTATTGTTGGAAATTAACTGCCTGTTTAAAAGCTTAGAATTGTGCTTTATATTACATATTGTGCCTTTTTGGTTTATTTTTTAAAATTGTGCTTTATTGTGCTTTTGAAACTTATTTGATCCTAACTCTTAGACCCCCAAAATCACTTTTTATGCTTTTGGGTTGCATTAGTCATCAGCATCACTATCTGTTTCATTTTCTTTCAAGATACACTGATTACAGTGCGCAACATGCATTCGTAACGTCTCAAATGCGAATAGTCTCCGATTGGCACGTAAACAGGCTTTATATTGTGAAGATGTGTTTGGAGCAAAACGGAAATAGGACACATCATCGACTATTGAGTTATAATACTCCATCAGCAATTATTGCCGTAGCACATTTCATCCATTATTGAAAATCCGACATTTTTTTTTTCCAAATACCGTCTTCACTTTCTTTTTCACACAGTATAAAACAAATGTCACGGGTCTCTGATTAATTACTTGCCCAAGTTCAATGACAGCTTTCAGGGCTCGAGGCATTTCAGTGTTCGATATTTCCAAATACGTGTTATTGTCGTAGACATATCTGCCAAGTTCTTCTGTATCAATTGAAAATCTTCATGGAATTCATTCAAACCTGTAAAACAGTATTGTACTGTACAGCATAATATACTGGAGCGTCAACCAGGTTGCCCAGCCCGTTACTATAGATTGTTTACATGCGGCGCGTGCAGGCCAATGCTGGCCGGTAGGTATGCAACTAGTACCCATGAGTGTCCCGCTATCGGCCATCTATATGATGGATTTTCTCGGAATAACCTCTGAAGACTTCTCCATTCTGGATGATTTTTGTATAAGTTCTGTATTACTGGTAAACCTTAAGAGATAGAAATTCAGTACTCTTTGCTTGCTAGGAGTAAACAAAAGAGAAGGGAAAAGATGGCTTTCTGTTTGAGAAAAGTTTAAGTAGTTTAAAACTAAAACCATTAACTCAGAATATCTCAAAAACGCTTAACTCCATAAAAAAAAAGTATATGACACAAATTCTGTCTTAGGGAGGTAATTCCCTATCTAGTGCTCTTGTTTAATATGTCAGTTAACAACTGTACTATACTGGAAGACTGGAAAACCGCTATAGTAGTTCCAATATATTAAGGTTTTATAAAACAAAACTAAATAATTATCGACTTGTTAACCTAACTTCTGTAGTGTATAAAGTAATGAAACATTTAATTACAGAATGTATACGGGAGGAGTTAGAAAACAAGAAATGGTTCAAAGATGGGGTGGATGCAAGGGGAAGGATTGATGTAGTGGTGATAGACTTTTCTAAAGCTTTTGACGTAGTGCCGCATAATTTACTCATCCGAAAGCTAGCAAAAACAGGAATCGATAACCGCATAGTATCGTGTATAGAACATTTTTGAAAGGGAGAACACAAAGAGTAAGAGTAGGTAAAGAGCTGTCTGAAAGGGGTTTTACAAGTTCGGGCGTGCGTCTTAATGATATAGCTATAAATATTAAATATCAGATAAGACTGTTCGCAGACGATTGTATTATTTACAATAAGATTCGAAATACCATGCTCTTCAGGATGACCTAAATAAATAAATGGGCCGCCGCAAACAAAATGGCAATTAATTCTAGGAAAAGTAAGTCAATTAATTGTTTTAGCAGAACTAAGGGGAAAGTTATTCATAGCTATCATATGGTCAGGGAATAAATTCGACAGGTGGACAGCTGCAAATATTTGGGAATGTGCTTGGCAAGTAATGCGGATGGCATTCTACATCTGGGAAAGCGTGGTAGACATTGCACTTAGTCGCCCTCCGTGGTGTAATGGTTACCATGCTAACTTCATATACCCTAGGTCGCGGGTTCAAACCCGGCGGAGGACGATGGATTTTTTCGGGCGAAATAAAGGGAAGTAAAGCTGTGGGTCCTGTGTCGTAGATTTACGGCACGTAAAAGAACCTCAAGCCTGATAAGAGAGGTCTCTGAGCAAAATTAAGCGATCTTTCACGCCCAATCACGCTGAGAACCAAAAGCAGTTAAAGAGGGTCCATAAATAACACGCCATTTACATTTTTGACATTGCACTTCGTAATGAGAATACTGAAAAAGGGGAGCGCAAAGCCCAGGGAAATTGCCGACAAGTCCTTAGTGCGGCCAGTTATGGAATATGGAGTAGCATGCTGGGTTACCTAATCAAACTGATTCGCTGGAAAATATACAGAGAAGGGGTTTAAAATTCATAAAGAGAGGTAAAGATTTTGAACTTACGAAAGACAAAGAAAATAAATGGGAACCGCGTAAAATACATAGGTTAGTCGTACTATTTAAAGCTTGTGCTGGTTTAAATGCATGGGTGAACGTTAGAAAGAGGTTAGAAAACCTGGCATACTACGGACGATACGATCATTTGTATAAAATTAAGGGTAACAGATACTGAACCGACGTAGGAAAATTTTCTTTTATTAATAGGACCATTGAAGAATGGAATGAATTGCCTGTCTCTGACCTTAAAGAAGTTTAGGGATAATTTAAAGAGAATAAATGTTAGAAAACTAATTGAAGTAAATGTTGTCAAGTAATTAAGGATCTCAAAAAAGTTCTATAGCTATTAATGTGGAGGCTGGTAATTGACATAGTATTGCTATACTCAATAATTAGTTAGGTATTTCAAAAATTACTAACCGTAAAACTATAATTGTAAGTGAATTTTGCACATTTAACTCTGCAACCGAGCAGTACCCAATTGCAGAGAATAAATAAATATATATCTACCTGCTTAACCCACACTCCATAATAAAGGCCTTTTAGAAACATGTCTGTCTGTCTGTGGGCAACATAGCTCAACAGTCGGTTAAATACCAAACTTGGTATTTAAGTTCAGTGTTTCACAAAGATGCAACACGAAGATGTTTAAGAAAATCCCCCCTCCTTAACTACCGTTTACTAGGAACATTTTTCGAAAAGTTTGATTTTCTCAAAAATGGCTAACGATTTTTATTAAAATGCCATATATATGTTTAATATTATTTATCAAACGATGTGTATACATTGCATTGCATTTTTTGGGAATAGCATCTGAAGACCTTTTCATTCTGGATAACTTTTGTATAACTTTTATATAACTGGAAAACCGTAAGGAATAAACAAAAAAAAATCTGATGTGTACCATTCACATGACTTTCTCTACATCTCTGCAACAAATTATTCTTAAAAGCTTATACATCTATTTACTTCATGCTAATCAGAAAAGAAAAAAAAAATCTTGTATAAGAAAAGTATGTTTTTCATAGCAGAAACCAAAAATAAGGAATGTCTCAAAAACGACGAATTCCACGAAAAAAATATATATAACATAAATTGTGTGTTTTAACGTGTTCTACATTTTTTGTGCAGTAAGTTTTAGCAGTTATTCAAAATTCAGTAAAATTCATCCAGAATAAACCACTCTTCAGAGGCTATTCCCAGAAAATTCAAGATACACATTTTATTTGTCAGGTAAATATCTTTAATATACGAAATTTTAATCAAAATTGTTAGAGCCATTTTTGAGAAAATTTAAATTTTCGAAAAAAGTTCCATGTAAAGTGTAGTTTGGGGTGGGGGGATTTTTCTCAAAATCTTCGTGTCGCATCCCTGGAAGATACTAAACTTAAATATAGCAAGTTTGATATTTTACCGCCTTTTGTTTTTGAGTTATCGTGTTCATATACACACACACGAGCGCGCGCGCGCGCGGACCTTTTTGTGAAAATGCTTTTTTTAGATAAAGGGGACCCTAAAACATATATTTCCGGTGAAATCTCGGTATCGAATTTTTGGGTTGAGTGCAATACCTTCTCTATACACTATGTACATAGTGCGTATAGAGAGAGTAAAGATATACAAAAATATAGATATCATTAAAACATACAATTTATGTTATATCCATTTTTTTGTAACAATAATCACTTTTTTTTAGATATTCCGAGATATTTGTTACGGTTTTAAGCCACTTAAACTTTTGTCAAACGGGAAGACTTTTTCTTTTCGTCTGTCTTCTGTTTACTCCTAGCAAGCAAATAGAACCGAATTTCAATTGTTTCACGTAGCGACCGGCTTTTAAAAGATTTGACTATCGCTTTAGCCTACTGCATTTCCCTTCTCCTTACAAAGAAGCAAGTAATAGGATCAATTTTGATAATGTTTATCTTAATTAACAGAATAATCGTTTGTAAGAAAAGTTAGATTGTGGAACAGCTCGAACAAGTCATGTAAATGGAATACATCAGATTTTTTATGTAGTACGTTTTTGTCTGTCTAACCGTTACGAAGTACACAAAAGTTATCCAGAATAAAGAGTTTCTCAGAGGCTATTCCTCGTTTGTCATAAACATAGCTTAAACATGCGGCATTTTTCGAAATCTTTAGTGCCGTTTCTGAGAAAATGAAAATTTTCGGAAAATGTTCCATGTAAAGGGTAGTTTGGGGTGGGCGATTTTCTTGAAAATCTTTGTCGCATCCTTGGAAAATAATGAACTTAATACCAAGTTTGGTGTTTAATGGACTTATCGTTTTTGCCCTTGCTGCGTTTGTGTGTGTGTGTGTGTGTGTGTGCGCGCACGCGCACACACACACACATGAGCATGTTTCTAAAAATACTTTCTTTGGATTCAAGGAGTCTCAAAACATGTATTTCCGGTGAGATCTTGGTATCGATTTTTGTTGTTGTTGTAGAATACAATACTTTTTCTATCTACTATGTACAGTGCACATACGTGTTAGAGAAAGTAAAAATGTATGCCCCCCTGTAAATCTTTCGCATCCTCTTGAGTTTGATACCACCATAAAATGTCAATGAGGTGGATTTAGGCTTCTAAAATACAATACAAATCAAATAGAACTAAGGTGCATTATAGAGTTCGTATCTCTTCGCAAACGTTACACAATTGTAACAAATAAATTAATATATGTGTTAAGCACCACGATGTATAGCAATAAAACACCACAGATTCCTTAATTAGATAACTTTATATGTTAAATCGTGTAATTAATTACTGTTTAAATCAATCAATTATAATGAATTCACCGGTTATTGCTCTGTAGTGATTCATGGAGCTTTAGAGCATTCTCTTCTAAAACATGGCAACTATATGTTAATGTTTTATTTATATTTTGAATTAAGTATGCCAAGATACATTCTTGTGTATAATACAAGGGAGCTATAAAACAGGCACATTAAGAGACAATCACAGCTTGTTAGGTTCCGAGCAAGAATCCTCCTTCAAAAGCATAGAGAAAAGTAACACAATAAACAGCGCCAACCTGACGAAACGAAGTTGTATGTCACAGCTCCAAGCAGTCAACTGTCCGAGTGCATCGAGGGAGAGAAGGAAGAAGAACAAGAACTGCATCATGGAACAATCAATTAAGGGCCGGCTCTACAATCTGCCGATAACTTGCCGATACAGCTATGTACGTACCCGATTTCTATCCGATTGGCGTTCTACAATATCTGGATAGCACTACTTGGAAGATATCTTTGTCGAGAAGTTTTCGGCAAGTTGGAGTGGACGATACGTCTATTATCCGACAAATAAATATAATATAATCCGACATTAGATATATATATATATGCAGACTTCCACGGCCGTAGTCCATTGAGGTTATGGTTCCGCTCACATTTACGTCTCACAGTTATCACTAGCAATAGTAATTAAAAAAATATGAAGTGATCCGTTCACGTGTCTTCCTGTACATCTCTGTAACAAATTACTGTTAATAAGCGTATTCTTAGCTTAGAGAATACACTAGGCTAAAACGATAGTAAAATCTTTTAAAAGTTGGTTTCCATGTGGATGAAATCCGTTTCTTTGCATGCAGTAGTTGACAAAATTCCCGATTGTAAAAAGTTTCAAGTATATTAAAACTAAAACCAATGACAAGGAATATCTAAAAAATGGTCAACTCCACGAAAAAAATTATATGACCTAAATTGTGTGTTTTAACGAGATCTATTTTTTTTTTTTTTTTTTTTTTTTTTTTTTTTTTTTTTTTGTGTGTGTGTGTATTAAGTTTTTGTCTTTCTCTTACAATTTACTAGTTATGCAACATCCAGCAAAATTCATCCAGAATAAAGAGGTCTTCAGAGGCTATTCCCAAAAAATTCTAGATATACATTTAACTTAACATATAAAATATCTTTAATATAGGTGCCTATTTTAATCAAAATCGTTAAGCCTTTTTTTTTTTTTTTTTTTTTGAAATTACAATTTTCGTAATTTTATAAAGCGTAGTTTGGGGTAAGGCGATTTTCCTCAAAATCTTCACGTCGCATCCTTGGAAGATAATTAAATACCAAGTTTGATATTTGTCCAATTTTCGTTACAGACACGGATCTTTTTCTAAAAATCTAAAACGTGTATTTCCGGTGAAATCAAGGTATCGAGCTTTTAAGCGGAATGCAATACCTTCTCTATAAACTATGTACATAGTACATGTAAAGAAAGTAAAAATTGCATTTATTGGACGACGGCGAAGAAGTAATACTGGACTTTATACTTCTCACAGATAGCTTTTAGAACTCGAATGCTGTTTTGGAGTTCCTCCTATTACGTGGATGATTGGGGTTTTCGATGGGAGTGACCTCTCAGCAGTGCTTTGTGGCAATTAGGACCCTCAACATTAAGCAACACATTCCAAATACCAAAAACGTGACAAGTATGGCAGGTTCCCCATAGCTTAATTAATTTTATATACCTCCCGCTGACATTTATGAAATCACTGAACAATCTAGCGGATGTTTGGTTCATACTTCCCTTTTATCCCTTATAATTTCCATTTCGAAAAGACCAGGGATTTTTAGTAATAATGAATGAAAAATGGCAATATTGACGTAAGTGAATCGTCTGACTTCTTAACCTCTATCCCGAGTCTTCGCAGCATGTACTTTTATAGAATTCAGCGTGTTCATATTCTAATCCACAGGCTTTGCAAACCTTTACTAGTATCTTATGAATTGTACTTTATGAATTCAAGGCATTTGGTAGCCCATTCCGGTTACAAAATCTTGGACTTTTCAATATTGAAAGCATTGTCAAAATATGAGGTTTTTAACATTCACTTGCATACACATACGTTCTCTCTCTCTTTCTCTCTCTCTCTCTCTCTCTCTCTCTCTCTCTCTAATATCAGTATGCATTAATTTCGGCGTAGGAGAAGGAGCATTAAGCATCGAGAAGTACACAAACAATAACAGAAAAGTAAGATTATGTGAAACCTCACATAATTATTAGCATTCCCCCGTCCAAGCTATGGCATCAGACTTTATGTTCCCGTCCATTTTACATGCTTCTACGCGGTTTAACACACTTTCGCAGTCGTCATCTCTTCCAATTTATTCTAAAACATGGCAAAAGAATTTCCCTAGTATAAACTATTTTTCATTTTCGCAAGGCAATTCACCATTGTTTTTTGGTGTACGAATTCCCCACCTGTAGCGCTTCCATCGAATCCAGAATTGCAAACTTAACGCTCTACAAATATCCTAGAGGGTTAATATCCAGGCTTATCGGCCGGATAAAATTATTTGACGAATAGCTATAAGCAAGCTTATCGGGCTATTGTAGAACCGGTCCCTTCTTATTTCGTTTCTGCTTACAAGGAAGCAAGTAATAAGACTATTTCTGCTAATTTTTTCTCAATTAGCATGGAGTAAATAGAAGCCTAAGCATTTTAACAATAATTTGTTGTATAGTTGTAGAGAAACTTATGTGAATGGAACACATCAGATTTTTTAAATTACATACCTATTTCCGTAAACAGTAAGACATGTAAATAGGTAACTTTGGAACAATTTTTAGCAAATGTGAGACAGAGAAAGAGATTTCGAAAAATTACAAATTCCCTGCCACGTCTCTCAATAAAGTAAATCACCTTGCAGCTCCTTCAAATTCATAGAGATAATAAATTGTGTTACATAAAAGTGTCAGTAAAGAATTTCTAATAAATGTTATTTGTATCTTTTACTGTATCTGCCCCAAGTTCCTGTTGTGTGTATTTTTATATACTGGTAGCTGCGTGCTTATTTAACACAAATATGTAGCTGTTATAATATTTTGTGAAGATCTTTAAAATTCTTTCCTTCCTTAACCCCGTTATTGATAGCTCCTTCCTAATGACTCTCATTAGCCAGTTCCTTAATGGAAGCTGGCCATCGATAAAATATGAACATACTGGATGATTTCTAGTTTTTGGAGCTTCCTGTGCCTTAGGTAGCTAAGTAGCTAACATGCCTTAAACCCTAGATTTGTGGTATTTGTGTGATATACACGATTAAGCAATAAAGAACTTAAGCCGTTTTTAAATCTACTCATCCGTTAACTTGTGTGATTCTTTAGCACCGCCTACCAACTTGGTTGCTATGGCTACGGCAGCAGTTTTTCCCTCGGAGATCGAAACTACAAGACATCAGTTGGAGAAACGAAATCGAAACTCGCACATCATGTGTCATTTGTTTGTAAATAATTGGAGGGAAGTATGATTGTGAAATGAGAAATTCATAACACATACTATTTTAATTCAAAATCTTCTCGGGCTTCTAGCCAGGTAATAACTTGGCTTGCCACCAACGTTTCGAAGAAGTGCATCTTCCTCGTCTTCAGGGTGAACTGCACTTCTTCGAAACGTTGGTGTCAAGCCAAGTTATTACCTGGCTAGAAGCCCGAGAAGATTTTGAATTAACACGTCGCCAGGAAAGCTATAGTTCTTATTTTACATACTATTTTATCTTTAAATTAGCTGAAAGAACCAAGAGTTCAGTATCGAAATGTAATCTGAAATAACAGAGGGACGGGAGAGCGGTGAGTGTGCGCGAGGTGCCTAATACAGAAATAAAATACATTATTAATATCAAATTTCGGAATTTAATTGTCAACCAAATGTGAAATGTTAGATGTTAGGGGTGTGAGTGCGCAGCAATTTCCTGGCGTTAAGCTGAAACATAGTGCCTGTACATTTTCCCTGGTTGCATACATAAAAATCTGATGTGTGCCATTGACATGACTTTCTCTACATCGCTGTAACACATTATTATTAAAAAGCATATTCTTCTGTCTGCTTTATAATAATCGGGATAAACATTAACAGAAATTGTCTTAATTGCTTGCTTCCTTGCAAGTATAAGGGAATACACTAGGCTAAAACGATAGTAAAATCTGTTAAAAGCTGGTTGCCATGTTGTTAAAATCCGTTTGTATGTAGGGCCAGGAGTTTACAACTTTTCGTGTGAGAAAAGTTTAAGTATTTTACATCTGAAACAAATAACAAGGAATGTATCAGATATGGCTAATTCCAAGAAAGAAATAATATGACATAAATTATGTGTTTTAACGTGATGTACATTTTTTGTGAAGTAAGTTTTTGTCTATCTCTTACGGTTTACCAATTACGCAAAATCCAACAAATTGCATTCAGAATAAAGAGGTCTTCAGAGGCCATTCCCAGAAAATTCAAGAGATACACTTTATCTTTAATACACAGTATTTTAATCAAAATCGTTAAAGCCATTTTTGAGAAAATCAAAATGTTCGAGTGGGAGGATTTTTCTCAAAATCTTCGTGTCGCATCCCTGGAACATACTAAACTTAAATACCAAGTTTGGTATTTTACCGACACACACATGGACCTTTTTTCTGAAAATACTTTTTTAGGATACAGGGGAACTAAAACTCCATTTTCGGAGAAATCTCGGTATTTTTTGGGTGGAGTGCAATTGTATGGTCTTTAAATGGCTGTAGAAGTCGAAGAATGGGGGGGGGGGGAGCCAGCCTATGTTGATTCTCTCTGGATGTCCAAAGGTTCCAACAACCATTTACAATAAAAAAGCTTTTTTTTACCTGTTGTAGTCAACATTTCAGTTCCAGTGCAGCCGTTCATGAGCTTTTACATGGCAGTGGACTATGAGCGGTAGCATCGCTAATGGGTGCTCTACGGTAACCAACACACCTAAATTCATAAGATTATATTGTGAAAACTTGTAATACTTAAACACATTTCTCTTAATGTTATTAATTAATATATTTAAGGAAGATAGCATTTAGCAATTAGATTGGTGGGGGTCTCAGGTTTGATTTTCTGCTGTCCTCGGAACATTTTATTCATTACACAACAAGGTTTCTCCGTGTGTTGTTAATTATATATTAAATAAACAATTAACACGCCAACCTACAATCAGCAGAACTATAAGGCACCAATAGAGTCAGAAAAAAGAAATAAATGTCAGCGAAAACGGTGTGCTGGAAATTTCTGCTGCAGGAGTATTTTTGTAATATATGCCATTGCATCTAGTTATGCTTTAATGTCGCTTTTAAGAACTTAAGTGAAATTATTCTGGCTGTAACCGAAACCGTAACACCGGACAGAGAAAGCCAGTGTTCAATATGCCGATCTGACATTACACATTTTGGAGCTATAGTTTAAAATATGTGGGATAATGTGTTGACTGTTGTATAAACTCAAAGTGACTGGCTAAAAACATTTATTCCCTAATCAAATTGCACAGGATTATTACCTGCACAAGAGTGCAGCATATTTCGTGAAACACGTTCCGTAAGGCAGTGTTTAGGGGAAACTTTAAGGTTGTTAAAACAGGCCCAGAAGTTCCAGTCAGTGTATAAAAAGGGATTGGTTGCCTAATAAATGCAGGAAAAACAGTTGTGTACTGCGGTTTGCTGTGAACTTAAAAGTCCAAGACATTTGCGCATAGACCGCAAATTTACACAGGAACCAAATGTTTTTGCTCGTGGCAAGAAATAGACTACTGTTTCGAAGCTCCCCTACAACAAGTGCTATTTTTTTAACACATATAGCCTCAGCACCATAAAATATATCCAGTGACAATGTAAATGTGTATAGTTTCTCTGATTTAAAGAGGTAAATCACCTTTTACTACGAGGGTCGCCTGATAAGTCTCGGCTCTCTTAATGAAAACACATTAAAAATATATGTTGCTTTATTTCTCAACATAGTTGATTCTTTAGAAGTAGAAGAGAAATAAGGGAGTACCATAGGTTAAAGTGATAGTCAAAGGCTGGTTGCTGTGTGACTATATCATTTGTATGGACAGTTGACAAATTCATGTATTAGAAAAGTTACGTTTTTTAAAGCTGAAACCAAAAACAAGGAATATCTCAAAAACCATGAACTCCACGAAAAAAAAAAGTATACAACATAAATTGTGTGTTTTAATGTGCTCTACATTTTTGTGTGGTAAGTTTGTGTCCATCTCTTACGTTTAGCAGTTATACAAAAGTCCGTAAAATTCACCCAGAATAAAATAGTCTTCAGAGGCTATTCCCAGAAAATTCAAAATATAGATTTTATTTTTCAGTAAATATCTTTAATATACGACATTTTAATCAAAATCGTTAGAGCCATTTTTTGAGAAAATCAGAATTTTCGCAAAAAGTTCCACGTAGAGGATAATTGAGGGTGGAGGGATTTTCCTGTAAATCCTCTTGTCGCATCCTTGGAAGAACCAAACTTAAATACCAAGTTTGATATTTAATGGTCTTTTCGTTTTTGAGCTATGCTGTCCACACACACACACACACATACACACACACACACACACACACACACACACACACACGGACCTTTTATTAAAAATCCGATGTGTTCCATTCACATGACTCTACAATTCTGCAAAAAAATATTATTAAAAAGCTTATACTTCTATTTACTTCTAATCGAGAAAAAAAACTAGCAGAAATAATCTTACTTGCTTCCTTGTAAGTAGAAGCGAAATAAGGGAGTATCATAGGTTAAAGTGATAGTCAAAAGCTGGTTGCTATGTGACTGAAGTTTCTTTGTTTCTATGGCAGGAGTTGACACATTCCTGTATGAGAAAAGTACCTATAACTTTTTCAAAGCTGAAACCAAAAACAAGAAATATCTAAAAAACGATCAACTCGACGAAAAAAATGTATATTACATAATTGTGTGTTTTAACGTGCTCTTCATTTTCTGTGTGGTAAGTTTTTGTCCGTCTCTTACGGTTTAGCAGTTATGCAAAATTTCGTAAAATTCATCCAGAATAAAGTACTCTTGAGAGGCTGTTCCCAGAAAATTCAAGATATGCATTTTATTTGTCGGGTAAATATCTTTAATATACGATATTATAATCAAAATCGTTAGAGCCATTTTTAGAAAATTAAAATTTTCGAAAAAAGTTCCATGTAAAGGGTAATTTGGGGTGGGGAGATTTTCTTGAAAAGCTTCGTGTCGCATCCTTGGAAGATACCAAACTGAAATACCAAGTTTGGTTTTTAACGGTCTTTTCGTTTTTGAACTATGCTGTCTACAGACACACACTCACGCACACACAAGGACCTTTTTCTGAAAATGCTTTTTTTTTTAATTCAGGGGGACCCAAAACATGTATTTACGATGAAATCTCGGTACTATGTATATAGTAGGTATAGAGAAAGTAAAAAGTATTAGTACTTTTAAACTGAAACCAACAACAAGAAATGTCTCAAAAACGGTCACCTCCACGAAAAAAAAAAATGTATGACAAATTGTTTTTTAACAAAATCTACATTTTCTGTTGAGTAGGTTTTTGTGTATCTCTTACGGTTTACCAGATATGCAAAATTCAATAAAAATAATCCAGAATAAAGAGGCCTTTAGAGACTATTCCCAGAAAATTCAACATATACATTTTATTTGGCCTGTAAATATCTTAAATATAAGAGATTTTAATTAAAATCGTTAGAGCCTTTTTTGAGAAAATCAAAACTTTCGAACATTTTTCCATGTAAAGAGTAGTTTGGGAGGGGATGAGTTTTTGAAAATCGTCTTGTCGCATCCTTGGAAGATACCAAATTTAAATTCCTTTGGTATTTAACGGTGTTTTCGTTTTTGAGCTATGCAGTCCACAGACATACATACATGGACCTTTTTCTAAAAATATTTTGTTTGTATTTAGGGGGTCCTAAAACATGTATTACCGGTGAAATACCTATATCAAATTTTGGATGGAATACAATACTTTCTCTATACACTATGTACATAGCACGTATAGAGAAAGTGAAAATCGAATGTGTTCCATTTACATGACGCTCTCTAGCTGTTCGGCAAACAAACATTTTATTCAAAAGATTACTCTGTTATCTACATCATGCTAATCAAGATAAACATAAGCAGAAGTAAGCAAGTAAGAAGGAAATAAGAAGTGCACAGACTAAAACGATAGTCTCGTCATTTAAATGCCGGTCCTTATGTGAAAACAATTGAAATTCCAATCTCTCTGCTTTCCAGGAGTGAACAAACGAAAAACGAGAGTAAAGATGTCTTTCCGTTTGAGAAAAGTTTAAGTGGCTAAAATTGAAACCAATAATCTGGAATATCTAAAAAACTATTAACTCTACAAAAAAGTGTATTTGACATAAATTGTGTGATTTAATGTCATCTACATTTTTTGTGTACTTAGTTTTTGTATATCTCGTACGGTTTGCCAGTTATAAAGTCATTAATAATGAAAAGGTCTTCAGAGGCTATTCCCAGAAAATTCAAGATATACATTTCGTTTGCCATAAAAATGCCTTAAACATACGGTATTTTCATCAAAATGTTTAGAGCCATTTTTGATAAAATCAAAATTTTCGAAAAGTATTTTAGTAAAGGGTAGTTGGGGTGTGGTGATTTTCTTGAAAGATACACAATTTAAGTATCAAGTTTGTCATTTAATGGTCTTTTCGTTTTTGAGCTGTGCTGCGCAGAGGCACACACCTAAAAACCTTTCTTTTTTGTTTTCGGGGTTTCAAAACGTGTATTTGCGGTGAAATCTCGGTATTGAATTTTTGGATGCAATACAATACCTTCTCTATACATTATGCACATAGTACGTGTAGAGAAAGTAAACATGATTTTTTTGGACTCAGCGGACCCCAAAACATGTATTTTCGTTGAAATCTCGACATCGAATTTTGGGTGCATTACTATATCTTCTCTATACATTATGTATATAGTACGTGTAGAGAAAGTAATACAAATTGAGAATTGAGGTAGTGTATAAAATACCTGTGTAAGTAACTTTGAAAAGTGCAGATTTCTACTTAGCCCACAATAGAGAAAACTTTGCTTTATAAAACGGGCTTTCATATTCAGACAGAATAAAATAATTGTACAGCTAAATGGCTTGGGGGGGGGACGCAACAGACCTTTTCATAAACCACGCGTGACTTGCTCCATTCATATGACTTTCTCGGTTCTGCAAACAAACTGTTATTACAAAAGATTGTTCGTTTTCGTACAGCATGCTAATCGAGGTAAACATTATCAGACACAGTCTTATTACTTAGTTCCTTGTAAGCAGAAGGTAAATAAAGGAATGCACTAGGCTAAAGTGGTAGTCAAATCATTTAAAAGCTGGTTGCTATGTGTTAGAATTTAAATCCTAAGTAAAGCCAAGAGTAAAACAATAGAAATGTGAAATGAATGATGAGTTCCTGTTTGAGATATTTTTAAAATTGAAACAAATAACAAACACTAACTCGGAAATTGTTAACTCTATAAACAAAATTCTAAAAAACGAACAACAATAACAAAAACAAAATATCTGAAAATTATGTATTTAAACGATATTTACACATTTTGTGTAGTAAGTTTTTGGCTACTCACACTGTTTATCAGTAATACAAAATTCATAATGTAATATTGAGAGGCTATTGTCACAAAATTGAAGATATATCTACGTTTCATTTCTCAATAAAATATCATAAACATATGGCATTTTAATGAGCATCGTTAGACTCATTTTTGAGGAACTCAACATATTCGAAAAGTGCTCCATGTAAAAGGTGGGGGATTTTCTTGAGCATCTTCGTGTAGCATTCTTGAACTTAAGACATTATATTCCTGGTGAAATACGTTTATTCTTCCCCTACTTATTATACGCATTAGTGTACATAAAAGTATATTCCTTTTAATCCAAACATTCCACCAGTCATGTTTAAAAGTTGAGGATGTAACAAACGGAACATTTTTGTTTTTGTGCGTGGCAACTTTTCCCGAAATTGCATGTTTAGTGAAATGACAGCCAAAGAAATACACACATAATGTGTGCTGTTAGAAATAGTGTTTTTGTGTGCTCCCTGAGTCTGTTAAACATTCACAACTACGACGTTGAGAAAGAGAAAGAATATATTTGTTGACTAGTTGTGCGAAAATACTTGAAACACGATATTTTTACTTTTTCAACACATATATATATATATATATATATATATATATATATATATATATATATATATATATAGTGTATAGAGAAGGTATTGCACTCCGCCCAAAGATTCGATACCGAGATTTCACCGGAAATATATAGTTTAGGGTTACCATTATTCAAAAAGAGCATTTTCACAAAAAGGTCCGTGTGTGTGTGTCTGTGAAACGATAACTCAAAAACGAAAAGTCGGTAAAATACCGAAATTGGTATTTAAGTTTAGTACCTTCCAGGGATGGGACACGAAGATTTTGAGAAAAATCCCCCCACACCAACTACCCTTTACATGGAACTTTTTTCGAAATTTTAGATTTTCTCAAAAATGGCGTTAACGATTTTGATTAAAATATCACATATTAAAGATATTTACCTGACATATAAAATGTATATCTTGAATTTTCTGGGAATAGCCTCTGAAAACTGCTTTATTCTGGATGAATTTTATGGAATTTTATTCAACTGCTAAACCGTAAGATATGGAGAAAAACTTACCTCAGAAAATATGTAGAGCACTTTAAAACACACAATTTATGTTATATGCATTTTTTATGGAGTTAATCGTTTGTGAGATATTCCTTGTTTTTGGTTTCTACTATGAAAAACTTATACTTTTCTATACAGGAATTTCTCAACTCCTGTCCATGCAAACAAAGGAACTTCAGTCAATAGCAACCATCTTTTGACTATCGCTTTAACCTATGGTACTCCCTTATTTCGCTTCTACTTACAAGGAAGCAAGTAATAAGACTATTTCTGCTAATTTTTTCTCGCTTAGCATGAAGTAAATAGAATCATAAGCTTTTTAACAACAATTTGTTGCAGAGATGTAGGAAAGTCATGTGAATGGAACACATCAGATTTTTTTCTTTCTTTTGTTTATTTAATACAGCAGGAGGAATAATTCGAAGTTGACATATTTGGCACCTATATAGTTGGTTAGCTAGATATAAACAAATCTAGCGCTATATATTATGGTGGAATATTGTAAAGAAGAAGTTTGTGACTTAGGCCGCTATTGATGTTGTACAGTTAGCAGGAGCTGGGGTGCCGTGCCGGGGGCCGTAGCAGGATCAGGTAACACTGCCTGTGTTGTGCATCAGGGAACTATCAGCGCGCTGCACTTGCACGTTGTCTTGGCTTATCCTTTATCAACATATGAATATCATGTTTCCTGATTCTCATATATTTTATTAAGATTTTTAAATTTTTACATTCTCTATACGTACTATGTGCATAGTGTGTAGAAAAGTTATTGCACTCCACCCAAAAATTCGATACGGATATTTACCGGAAATATATGTTTTACGGCCCTCTGTATCCAAAAAAACATTTTCAGAAAAAGGCCCGCGCGCGCGTGTGTGTGTGTGTCTGTGAAAATGATAGCTCAAAAACGATAAGTCGGTAAAATACCAATGTTGGTATTTAAGTTTAGTATCCTCCAGGGATGCGACACGAAGATTTTGAGAAAAATCCCCCCACACCAAACTACCCTTTATGTGGAACTTTTTTCGAAATTTTTTATTTTCTTAAGAACATTTGTATACTAAAGATATTTACCTGTCAAATAAAATGTATATCTTGAATTTTCTGGGAATAGCCTCTGAAGACTACTTTATTCTGGATGAATTTTACGAAATTCTGTATAATTGCTAAGGTATAAGATATGGACAAAAACCTACAACACAAAAAATGTAAAGCACGTTAAAACACACAATTTGTTTTCTATACATTTTTTTCGTGGAGTTGATCGTTTTTTAGATATTTCTTGTTTTCGGTTTCAGCTGCGAAAAACTATACTTTTCTCATACAGGAATGTGTGAACTCCTGTCCATACAAGCAAAGGAACTTCAGTCACATAGCAACCAGCTTTTGGCTATCACTTTAACCTATCGTACTCCCTTATTTCGCCTCAACTTACAAGGAAGCAAGTAGTAAGACTATTTCTGCTAATTTTTTCTCGATTACCATGAAGTAAATAGAAGCATAAGCTTTTTAACAGTAATTTGTTGCAGAGATATTGAGAAAGTCATGTGAATGCAACACATCAGATTTTTACTTTCTCTGCACGTGCTATGTGCATAGTGTATAGAGAAGGTATTGTATTCCACCCAAAAATTTGATACCGAGATTTCACCGGAAATATATGTTTTAGGGTCCCCTGTATAAAGAAAAACACATTTTCAGAAAAAGGTGCGTGTATGTATCTGTGAACACGATAACTCAAAAACGACTGATGTGACTGATGTTCCTTTGTGTTTATGAACAGGAGTTGACAAATTCCTGTATGAGAAAAGTATGTTTTTCAAAGCTGAAACCAAGAAAAATGAATATCTCAAAAACGATCAACTTCACGAAAAAAATGTATATAACGTAAAGTGTGTGTTTTAACGTGCTCTACATTTTTTGTGGGTTAAGTTTTTGTCCATCTCTTACGGTTTAGTAGTTATGAAAAATTCATCCAGAATAAAGTAGTCTTCAGAGACTATTCCCAGAAAATTCAAAATGTACATTTTATTTGTCAGGTAAATATCTTTAATATACGATATTTTAATCAAAATCGTTAAAGCCATTTTTAAGGAAATCAAAATTTTCGAAAAAAGTTCCATGTAAAGGGTAGTTTGGGGTGGTGGGATTTTTCACAAAATCTTCGTGTCGCATCCCTGGAAGATACTGAACTTAAATTCCAAGTTTGGTATTTTAGCTACTTTTCGTTTTTGAGTTATCGTGTTCACAGACACACACCCACACGGACCTTTTTCTGGAAATGCTTTTTTTGGATTCAGGGGGTCCTAAAACATGTATTTCCGGTGAAATCTCGACATCGAATTTTTGGGTGGAATGCAATGATATAATTCTCTATCCCTATGTACATACGGGGGTAGAGAAAGTAAAAAACAAAACATTTCGCATTACTTCTCAAATTAGTGAATATTATACCTGGTGTAAGAGTTAAGGTAGTATCAGATACGAACGAAAAATGGATACCGCAGTTCTCCGTAAACACTTATTCCAGCATAAAAAAATAGTTATGCGCACTATGTGAGACACTATAATTAACAACGGAACGATTAAGCGCAGTATTTTTCTGTAGCTATGTGACAGAACAAAATGTCTGATGTGTTCCATTCAAATGACTTTCTCTATAGTTCTGCATTCAAGATTTCATTACAAAAGATTAATCTTTTATCTACATCTAGCTAATCACGATAAACATTACCAGCAGTAATTGCCTTTTTACTTACTTTCTGATAAGTAGAAGGGAAATAAGGGAATACACTAGGCTAAAGCGATACTCAAATATTTTAAAAGCTGTCGCTATGCGATTATAATTGGAATTCTGCCCTCTTTCCTAGTCAGGAGTAAACCAAAAGAGATGTGAAACAGATGAAGAAAAAGCTTTAAGTATATAAACATTGAAACCAATAACAGGGATTATCTCTAAAATGATTAGCTGTATTGTGTGCTTTAACGAGATCTGCATTTTTGTGCAGTAAGTTTTTGTTCATCTATTATGGTTTAACAGTTATGCGAGTCCTTCAGAATGAAAAGAACTTCAGGGGCTACTGCAAAGAAACTCAGGATATACATTTTATTGCCATGGAAATATTTTAATATTCGACATTTTAATCAAAACCGTTATAGCCATTTTTACTTTCTCTATACGTACTGTGTACATAGTGTATAGAGAAGGTATTGTGCACTCCACTCATAGCGAGATTTCACCGGAAATATATGTTTTAGGGTCCCCTGTATCCAAAAAAGTATTTTCAGAAAAAAGTCCGTGTGTCTGTGAACACGATAACTCAAAAACGAAAAGTCGGTAAAATACCAAACTTGATATTTAAGTTTAGTACTTCCAGGGGTGCGACACGAAGATTTTGAGAAAAATCTCCCCACCCCAAACTACCCTTTACATGGAACTTTTTTCGAAAATTTTGATTTTCTAAAAAATGGCTCTAACAATTTTGATTAAAATATCGCATATTAAAGATATTTACCTGACAAATAAAATGTATATTTTGAATTTTCTGGGAATAGCCTCTGGAGACTACTTTATTCTGGGTGAATTTTACGGAATCTTGCATAACTGTTAAACTGTAAGAGATGGACAAAACCTTACCACACAACAAATGTAGAGCACTTTAAAACACACAATTTATGTTATATACATTTTTTTGTGGAGTTGATTGTTTTTTAGATATTCCTTGATTTTGGTTTCAGCTATAAAAAACGTATACTTTTCTCATACAGGACCTTGTGAACTCGTGTTCAAACAAACAAAGGAACTTCAGTCACATAGCAACCAGCTTTTGAATATCGGTTTAACCTATGGTACCCTCTTATTTCGCTTCTACTAACAAGAAAGCAAGTAATAAGACTATTTCTGCTAATGTTTTGTCGATTAGACGAAGTAAGTAGAATAATTTGTTGCAGTGATATAGAGAAAGTCATGTGAATGGAACACATCAGATTTTTAGAAACAAATTCGAAAAATATTCCATCTAATGGGGAAGGGGAGACTTTCCTGAAAATCTTTATGTTGCATCCTTGGAAGATGCTAAACTTAAATACCAAGTTTGGTACCTTCTCTACACACATGTACACTGCAGTGCTACAACAAGTAATAATTTATATTGTTATCTCAAGCGCTCGTTTTGCTACAATTTTGCATTTTTGTTTTTTACAAATTGTAGTCTGTTTGTTAAACTTTTACATAAAATAATATACTTTTTATTGCATTTTCTCAACTTTTCAGTACAGTTTCCATTTTCTTTTCACGAAATGTTTTGTTAACTCAGGTAGTGTTACTGTACCTATTTGATTTCTACTGTATAAAGAGCATATACTAAAGTATATTCCGCACTCTTAACACCTCTGCATTTATATTGGACAGATAAGTATGGCATTCTATATCGGGATTTCACCGGAAGTACATAATTTAGGTGCCCTGAATATAAAAAATCTCATGTGTTCCATTCACATGCTTTCTCTACATCTCTGCAACAAATTATTGTTAACAAGCTTATTGTCCTATTTACTTAATGCTAATCGAAAAAAATTAGCAGAAATAGTCTTATTACTTGCTTCCTTGTAAGTAGAAGGGAAATAAGGGAGTACCATAGGTTAAAGTGACAGTCAAAAGCTGGTTACTATGTGACTGAAGTTCCTTTGTTTGTATGGACAGGAGTTGACAAAGCCCTGTGTGAGAAATGTGTAAGTTTTTAAAGCTAAAACCAAAACCAACGAATATCTCAAAAACGATCAACTCCATGAAAAAAAATGCATATAACATAAATTATGTGTTTTAAAGTGCTCTTCATTTTATGTGCGGTAAGTTTTTTTTTTTCCATCTCTTGCCGTTTAGCAGTTATGCAAAATTCCGTAAAATTCGTCCAGAATAAAGTAGTCTTCAGAGGCTATTCCCAGAAAATTCAAGGTAAACATTTTATTTGTCAGGTAAATATCTTTAATATATGATATTGTAATCAAAATCGTTAGAGCCATTTTTAAGAAAATCAAAATTTTCGAAAAGAGTTCCATGTAAAGGGTAGTTGGGGGTGGGGGGATTTTCTTGAAAATCTTCGTGTCACATCCTTGGAAGATACCAAACTTAAATATCAAGTTTGGTATTCAACGGACTTTTCGTTTTTGAACTATGCTGTCCACACACACTCACACACATACACACGGACCTTTTTCCAAAAATACTTTTTTTTGGATTCAGGGGGATCCAAAACATGTATTTCCGGTGAAATCTCGGTATCGAATTTTTGGGTGCAATACAATACCTCTATACACTATGTACATAGTACGTGTAGAGAAAGTACGTGTATTTCTGTTTCTCTGCCTGCCTGTCTGTCTTAAACAGCAAAAATCAAAAACAAAAAATAGAATAAATATGAAATTTCGTATTTAAGTTCGGTTTGTAAGAATGCGACTAGAAGATTTTCAAGAAAATCCCCTACTCCAAACCGCCCTTAAATAGATACATTTTCGAAATTATGTTATTTCTGTAATATGACTCGAATTGTTTTTACTTTCTCTATACGAACAATGTACATAGTGTATAGAGAAGGTACTGTATTCCACCCAAAATTTTGACACCGAGATTTCACCGGAAATACATATTTTGGGTCCCCCTGAATCCAAAAAAAAAAAAAAAAGCATTTTAACAAGGTCCGTGAGTGTGAGAGTGTCTGTGTGTCTGTGGACAGCATAGTTAAAAACGAAAAGTCTGTTAAAAACCAAATTTGGTATTTAGCTTTGGTATCTTCCAAGGATGTGACAGGAAGATTTTCAAGAAAATCCCCCCACCCCCAACTACCCTTTACATGGAACTTTTTTCGAGAATTTTTATTTTTTAAAAAATAGCTCTAACGATTTTGATTAAAATATTTTATATTACAGATATTTACCTGACAAATGAAATGTATATCTTGAATTTTCTGGGAATAGCCTCTGAAGACTACCTTATTCTGGATGAATTTTACGGAATTTTGCATATCTGCTAAACCGTAAGAGATGGATAAAAACTTACTACACAGAAAATGTAGAGTACGTTAAAACACACAAGTTATGTTATATACATTTTTTTCGTGGAGGTGATCATTTTTAAGGTATTCGTTGTTTTTGGTTTCAGCTTTGAAAAACTTATACTTTTAACATACAGAAATTTGTCAACTCCTATCCATACAAACAAAGGAACTTCAGTCACATAGCAACCAGCTTTTGACTATCACTTTAACCTATGGTTTCCCTTATTTTGCTTCTACTTACAAGGTAGCAAGTAATAAAACTATTTCTGCTAATTTTTTCTTGATTAGCATGAAGTAAATAGAAACATAAGCTTTTTAACAACAATTTGTTACACAGATGTAGAGAAAGTCATGTGAATGGAATACATCAGATTTTTTATTAAAACATAAATACAGGAAATGTAAAATGTATATCTTGAATTTTCTGGAAGTAGCCTATGTGATACTTTCTATTTGAAAATAATGTTGTATAATTTTGTATAGGTCACAAACCATAAAAAATATGCCAAAAACTAATCTTTAACATTCACGATATTTATTTAAATAGTTTTTGTGGCATCAGCAGTTTCCGAAACATGAATTGTCATTTGCTTTACGTTTTCAAAACTTTTGGTATTACTTTCTTTCGTTCTTTTCTCTTTCGTTCTTTTCTCTTTCTTTCACGTCTTATTTTTTTATTGCAGTGCTACCAACTTTTAGTTATTTCTCACGATGTCCTGCACTTAATAAGGGATTATCAAGGGAACAATATTTGAGCAGCACTTTGGTTTTCTGTGTCCACCTTATACCTACCGAAATGTGTCATAAAACTACTATACTTAGGGAAACCGGCCCAAAATGACATTCTCTATGTTTATGTACGCGATTGCATGTTTTTTTAGAAACTCTGAAATATTAGCAAGCACTTAATACACAATATAAATTTAAAATATTACAATAGCATTTAAAAAAAATTTGATGTGTTCCATTTACATGACTTTTTCTATATCCCTGCAATAAATTATTTTTAAAAAGATTATGCTTCTATTTACTTTCTTCTAATCGAGAAAAAATTAGCAGAAATAGTCTTATTTCTTGCTTCCTTGTAAGTAGAAGCGAAATAAGGGAGTACCATAGGTTAAAGTGATAGTCAAAAGCTGGTTGCTATGTGACTGAAGTTTCTTTGTTTGTATGGACACGAGTTCACAAAGTCCTGTAGCAGAAAAGTATAAGTTTTTATAGCTTAAACCAAAAACAAGGAATATCTCAAAAACAATCAACTCCACGAAAAAATGTGTACAACATAAATTGTGTGTTTTAATGTGTTCTATATGTTTTGTGTGGTAAGTTTTTGTCTCTCTGTTACGGTTTAGCAGTAATGCAAAATTCCGTAAAATTCACTCAGAATAAAGTAGTCTTCAGAGACTATTCCCAGAAAATTCAAAATATGCGATATTTTAATCAAAATCGTTAGAGCCATTTTTTTAGAAAATCAAATTTTTTTTAAAAATTTCCATGTAAAGGGTAGTTTGGAGTGGGGGGATTTTTCTCGAAATCTTCTGTCGCATCCCCGGAAGATACTAAACTTAAATACCAAGTTTGGTATTTTGCCGACTTTTCGTTTTTGAGTTATCGTGTTCACAGACACACGGACACACACACGGACCTTTTTCTGAAAATACTTTTTTTTTTATATAGGGGACCCTAAAACTTATATTTCCGGTGAAATCTCGGTATCTAATTTTTTGGTGGAGTGCAATACCTTCTCTATACACTATGTACATAGTGCGTATAGAGAAAGTAAAAATTACCAAATTGCTACCAGGGTGTCATTTTAGGCCTACTCTGGGGAAAATGATATACCTACATACATCATGGTTAGCAAAATATTAAAAACTTTACTAACAATCCTTCATAATATTAAAAAATAAAACATTAAGTAATTGAGATACAAAATAAGATTGCTTTGATGTGAAACTAAGTCTGCAGCCTCCAGTATCACTAGTCAGGAAAACAAAACAAAAACAAGTTTGAAAAATGTCTTAAACAATGTAACGTATGGAATTCAAAAGCTCTTGGCCTAAGTATATTGAGTTTTAGAAGCAAATCATTAGAGGAATATAGGCTATAATGAAATTGGGACAACTGCCACTGATATACAAAGAAGCACAGCGTTTGCTTGTGGCACTGCACACTTTTTAGCCACGTTTCAAGCGATTCCACTCAAGTCTTCACTTTGTTTTCTTCTTTAAAATGTATCTGTGATTTCTGAGCTCATTTTCTCTTTTTTCTGCTTCTTTATTTCTCGAATGTTTTATAAAAGGGTTTTCAATTGGCACCTCTCCCAGGAGATTACCCCATCTCTCCCTCTCCCTCCTGCATAATGATACTACTAAAGCTTGTCTAATTTCTTTAACATTGGACAGACCTACTTCTGCGGATTGCATTGTCGCATTATTTTTGAAATCCTCCTCGGAGCTTTTATTTTTTAATTCTACACTTTCTGGGTTATCAGTTTTTGCACAGGGCAAATAAAGTTATCCGGAAAGATATGCGGATTAGGTGGATTCATACCAGAAATTGCTTACTAGCAGTCATCAAATAAGCAGCGCAGAAGTAACTGTCCTACCTGGATTATTCTTCAGCTACTTGTTCGCTTCTCTGTTGAAATATGAAATAAAAGTGGCACTGCTGCCAGAATAAAGACCCTTAGCTAAAGTGGCATACAAAGAATAACGCAATTATAATACCTCAAGTTGACTACCCTGATTATTGAAACAATAACTAAGTAGTTATAATATATTGTCGAAACAAATTTCATCAACATGTTGCTTACACTATGTGATATGTTGTTTACATATATGATGTTATGGAAGATTGAACTGTATTCTCACTACCTATGTTGATATAAAATAAATAGTACAAGAAACATAAAAATACAAATATTTCTTGCAGCAGAAAAATAGCGCGCATTATATATCCGCCATTCCTCAATATTAACACCAACATGACAGATCTAATGGCGATTAATTTAAAACCTTTGAACGTGTAGTTTTGTCAGAAACACCATCTGCCATTTTATACTCGTATGTCATTTTAGGCTTGTCTCCCTTATTTTATTAAGTACCTAGATAGAAAAATTAGCATTTGTAAGAGAAGTCCGAAGAATAAAGAAAGAGAGAAAGTAAGAAACAGCGAGAGAAAAAAAGAAAGACAGCGGTTGATCATGTGAATGTAACGTATAAGATTGTTGTGCTTCAGTTACACTTTATGTAAAACAGTTACGTAACTTTGATGTTTAGATTCATTGGGGTTAAGTACATGTAACGGAATAATAAGGTCCAATTTAAATACCAAATACTAAAATTTCTATTTAAATTCAGCACATTCCAAAGATTCGACAAGAAGAATTCCAAAAAATGTCCCCTACCCAAAACTATCGTTTACATAGAAAACTGTTCGATATGTGTTGTTTTCTTAAAACAATTTAGACGGAGAAATGTAATATAACAAGTTCGCATGACAAATAAAATGTAATGTTGATTTTTTGGGGGGAGGGAAGTGGCGGAATAACCTTTAAAATCCTCTTCATTCATAAAAAAAATTGTATACATACTGGTGAACCGTGGTTTATAGACAAATAATTTCTTCAGCGAAAAGTAGACCTCTTTAACACATACAATTTATTTTATGTAACTGCCCTTGTGAGATTAGTTTGTTCGGAGGAGACAGTATGTGCTGACGCAATTCACTTTGTTTCTCGCGGTGCCATGGAAAAGCATATAACATTTCAAGGTCAGCATATGGCTGACTATCCGCTTTTAAACATAGGGAGGTGTATAATGCCGATTGTTCTTTAGATGCTACAAGTTCTTTCAAGATGGCCGAAGTTAAGTTTTGTCGATGAACTAAGTCCCTGCCACCCCAAAAATTAAGGTAGCTCAGTAAGCAAGAAATGACCTAGTGAGATGTTCTAAGGTGAGCTATCTCCTGGTGGAGCTTTTTCTAATTGAAATAATTATATCTAGACACTGAAACCTAAAACTGCAAAGCTCCATCATGTCCTTGAAATACCCACCCACCGAGAGACACTTAGAATGTTAAACTTGTTCATGACAACAAAAAGTTGTGCTGAAATATGTTTGTGAGTCGAAGTGATCCATTGTGCACTCCCAACCATGCATTTAAACACTCTTTAGATCACTAAGGGGATTCCAAGGAGGTTAATGATTCAGTTCAGGTGAAGTGAAATCGGTCTGTGCCAAACGGACTAAAAGTTTAAAAAAATCAAGTTTTGCTCTCTGCTTCACGTAGAAAACATACGTTCTGCTCCAAAAGAAAACATCATAAGACCTGGCGTAAAACCATAGGAAATAGACATGGGAAAATATCAAAGGACAATGTAAGGAAAGATCTGAGAGCCTGATAAAATGTAACAGACTTCAGCTGAGAACAATTGCTGCTTTCTTCAGGGCATCTTAACACAATTGGATTGCTTCAGGGCAGATTATGCAGGAAGGAGACTGAAACAGCGCAGCACATTTTATGCTCGCAGGAGATACAAAACTTTTGTGAAAATGTTCATACGACCAGAAGTAGTTTCATCCATACCCATTGTAAGGGATGCAGGTGTAAATGGGTTGGCTCTAAAGGATACAATAAGCCTCAGGCTGAAGTGCGCCTGGAGAAATGATTGGGATCTGTATCGCAAATGAAGAAGACATACATTGTGCACTACTGGATATATGGAACAAAGTACAACCTTTTAAACAGCCATGTGATTCATTGTGACATGTTAAAGTTAATAATCTGATTCAACGGGTATGCTGGGGAATTGCAACGTTTCCTCCTCCAATGCAGTAGCATAGCCAGAAAAATATTAAGAGGTTGAGTATAGCGATCCATTTTTAAACAAGTTTTGTCAAATAAATAGTAAATGTACATTAAACCTGGGTTTAAATTATTTTAAAAATCGATTTTGTATTCATAGATTGAAGCGCCTCAATTGGAATTAAAGTTACATTTTCCTAATACTGTGTACATTTTTAGCAAGACTTGCAAACCCTCCCCTGGTCACGCTTGTGCTCCAATGTGATTGTTACACCTTGATCGAAACTGATATTTTTATTTCTAACCATTTGCAGTCCACCTTAAAGTGTACATTTTCGATAGCTCTCTTAACTGGACCAAAAATAATGTTATAAAACAGAACCTTAATATCATTGTAATTTTCGGGTAAAAGAAGTTCGGATTACTCTTTCCCGAATCCATCTGACCAAATTTCCAGCTCAGAATATATCTACTATTAAACGTACACCTCATTAATGAAAAAATGTTGTAGCAATGAACGCAATTGGTAATACTTGATACCAGTTTAAAAAGTAACTCAATGTTTACACTTTACAGACGAACAAATTACGAAAACGACTATCTTATATAAATTATTATTCATCCTGTTTACTTCGACTTTCACGCTCTCAGCATTATCCATTGCTGCCACTCTTGCAGATAAATAAAATTCAATTTATGTAAGTGATTACTTTTGCCCATATAATTTTTATGCCCTGCCCTCCCCTGTTCGAGCAATGTTTGGAAAGACTTGATTCATTTCTTAAAATATAAACAAAACAGGTAAACCTTTTTGCGCGCTAACACACACACTCACACATTCTTTTTCGTGAATACCTTTAAACAAAATATGCAACTGTTTTTCAATCCTGCCTCCTAGTTTCACAATTATCACTATGCCACTGTCATAACGGACAGCAAATCGTATCCCTCTGGGATGATAGCCAACAAGTTTTGTTACCTTAGTCCAAAACCTTGCCACCATGGTACCTACTTCGTCAGATGAAGAGGCAGTTCTGTCAGCTCAACACTTTAACTTTCAAACTTGTTTCCTACTTGCGTATCTGTAGCAGGGGAAGAGTAGCATTCCACCGAGAAATTCTATCTTAAATTCATCGGAAACATCTCATATAATATATTGTTATATGGCGAAAGGCTTGTAAATGTGTATAATGAATGTTACATAACTTCTACAAACTAATGTGGCGAAAGCTTATTACTTTCTCTGCCCGTATGTACAATGTTAGAGAAGATATTGTATTCTACCCAAAAACTCGATACTGAGATATCATCAGAATAGGTGTTTTGAGGACCCCGAGTCCAATAACAAAAATTTTTAGAAACATGTCTGTGTGTGTGTGTGTGGGTGTGTGTATCTGTGCAGCATAGTTCAAAAATGAAAAGTCGGCCAAATACCAAACTTAGTATTTAGTTCAGTATCTTCCAAGGAGGCGACACGAAGATTTTTCAAGGAAATCTCCTCCCCCAACTGCCCTTTACATTGAACATTTTTTCCAAAAATGGCTCTGACGAGTTTGTTTAATATGTCATATGTTTAAGATATTTTCATGACAAACAGTATGTATAATTTAATTTTATGGGAAAAGTCTCTGAAGACTGGATGACTTTTGTATAACTGGTAAACCGTAAGAGATACACAAAAACCTACTGCACAAAAAGTGTAGATATCATTAAAACACTCAATTTAGGTAATATACCTACACTTGTTTTCGAGATATTCTGAGTTGTTGGTTTCAGTTTTAAGGTGCTTAAACTTTTCTCAAACGGAATACATCGTTCTTTTCGTCTTTCGTTTGTTTACTCCTAGCAAGCAAAGAGAACCGAATTTCAATTGTCTCACTTAGCGACCGGCTTTTAATAGATCTGACTGTCACTCTAACTAGTGTATTCCTATTTCCCTTTCTACTTATAAAGAAGCAAGTAATAAGACAAATTCTGGCAAGTTTATTTTGATTAGCATGACGTATATAAAATAAGATTTTATAAGGACAGTTTTTATGGAACAGCTAGAGAAAGTCATGTGAGTGGGACACATCAGATTTTTTTTTATACCTATTTCGTGTCAATCATAGTAGGAAGAAGTTATATTTTAATTTAATTATTATTTTACGATCTCAAAATAAGTTGAGATCACCTTGTGGTTTACCGGGAAACTGGCGAGTCAGTTGAGAAATTTAAAGCCGTGCCTGCATGTTGGCATGGTAGCTCAGTGATAGAGGAACTGGCTAGAGACTGGGAGATCTGTGGTTCAAATCTTGGCTATGGCATTACATTTTTTAGGCTCATTCTTACTATCCAAGAGGATACATATTGAGATTATATATGGACCTCATTCTTAGAGAATGCAAGACTGCTATTACGGACGAGTTTTAATAAAGTCACAAAGTACTTCTTTTATATGAGGGCGACCAGATAATAAATCCAAGAAAGAAGGCCGTTTATAAAAGTCAATACATAAACTAATTACAATAGTGAAAGATATAAATTAAATATATTATTGCAGAAGACAAAATTTGTGGCTTTCAGATGGAAACCGTGGCAAAATAATAATAATAATAAACATCGTTATAGAACATGCGCGATTAGTACATTACCTACGATTATGAGTGATAAACACAATAGTATCAAAGTACAATGTGCAAATTGCTATGAGCCTAAATAAGGAAAACAACGCAAAGTAAATTTAGTGAGATAATGATTCTACCATATTGGATGTGTGTCCGTGTGTCTATGAACACGATAACTCAAAAACGAAAAGTCGGTAAAATATCAAACTTGGTATTTAAGTTTAGTATCTTCCAGGGATGCGACACGAAGATTTTGAGAAAAATTCCCCCACCCCAAACTACCCTTTATATGAAACTTTTTTCGAAAATTTCGATTTTCTCAAAAATGGCTCTAACGATTGTGATTAAAATATCATATATTAAAGAAATTTACCTGACAAATAAAATGTATATCTTGAATTTTCTGGGAATAACTTCTGAAGAGTAGTTTATTCTGGAAGAATTTTACGGAATTTTGAATAACTGCTAAACTGTAAGAAATGGGTAAAAACTTACTGCACAAAAAATGTAGCGCACGTTAAAACAAACAATTTATGATATATACATTTTTTTCGTGGATTTCATCGTTTTTGAGACATTCCTTGTTTTTAGTTTCTGCTATGAAAAACTTATACTTTTCTCATATAGGAATTTGTCAATTGCTATCCATAGAAACAAAGGAACTTCAGTGACATATCAACCAGCTTTTGATTAAAACTTTAACCTATGGTACTCCCTTATTTCGCTTCTACTTACAAAGAAGCAAGTAATAAGATATTTCTGATTAGCATGAAGTAAATAGATGCATAAGCTTTTTAAGAATAATTTGCTGCAGAGATGTAGAGAAAGTCATGTGAATGGTATACATCAGATTTTTTTTGTAGAGAACATAAAAGAATACAGCATTCGTGTCAAAACATGTGAATAGAAATGAATAAAGAAGGACTCTCAAAACAGACACAGACACTGAACCTAAAGCAGGATGGCGAGATGAGGACGGAACAGGAATTTCTTCTAGTCAGAAATAAAATATCTGTTTTAAAGATGTCTGCATTTTGTGTGTGGTACGTTTGTCCATCTCTTATTACTTAGCATTGTGCCTGCAAAATTATTTCCGAATGAAGAGTTTTCCTAGGCTATATCCAGAAAATTCAGAACATACTTTTTTGCCATTATAATATCTTAAATATGGTGTTTTAATCAAAATCATTTAGCCATTTTCGAGAAAATGAAAATAATGGAAAACGTTCCATGGAAGGGATAGTTCGGAGAATGTACTTGAAAACCTTATTGTTGCAAATTCCACAAGATACTGAGCTTTGTTTTAGAGTAGGGCTGTTCACACACACATTCTTTTAACATTTGTTTTCAGAGGGGGATGAAAACCGTACATTTCCAGTTAAATCTATGGAATTATTGTGCTGAATGTAATACTTTCTCTACTAAAGATTACAAAGAAGAAACTAACAATTACAAAATATTGAAAAATTCAAACCAATAATATCATATATATTTGAAGTACCTGACTCAAAAACAGTTATTAGAAATGCATTTAATATTTTAAAGACATCTGCAGCTATTTTTATTTATTTTTTGTATAAATAATGTTACTGTTTGTTTATATCTGAAGGTTTACGAACTATAAAAATTCCTTACGTATGAAGATGACTTCACAGGTAATTCCCAGAAAATTCAATATACATTTTATTTGGCGCATAAATATCCGAAATATATGGTATTTTAAACACATCCTAAGGATCGCTTTTAACGGAAAAAAACTTTTCGAAATATTTTCCATGTCGAGAGTAATTTGAGGGAGGAATATTTTCTCAACCATTCTTCCTGTTACATCTTTGGTAGAAAGTGAATTTGAATTCCAAATTTGGCATTTACATACCATTTTATTTTTGAGATATTATATTCTCTCGCTCACACACACACACACACACATGCGCGCACGAAAGTTGATTGCTTATTTTCAAAAATTCACCGGATCTCATAATATTGACTTTCCGGTGAATTCTCGTCGTGGTGTAGTGGTTACCATACTAGCCGTATATGCCCAAGATCGGGGGTTCAAACACGGCAGAGGACGATGGATTTTTTCGGACGTAAAAATCCTTAGCATGGCTTCCTTCGGAAGGGAAGTAAAGCCGTGGGTCCCGTGTCGTAGATTTACGGCACGTAAAAGAACCTCAAGCCTGATAGAGAGGCCTCTGAGCAAAATTAAACGGTCTTTCACGCCCAACATGAATGGGACGCTGAGAACCATAGTGGTTAAAGAGCGTCCATAAATAAAACTTCATTTCATTTTTCAACCTGCAGTTTTTAGAGGAATACAATACCAATAGTGGGAGAGAAAGTAAAAACGAAATGTCGGGTAATATATACCAAACTAGGTATATAAGTTCAGGAACCTCTAAGGTCGCGGTGCGATGTTTGTGAAAGAAAATCCTTCTAAGCCAAACGACCCTCTCTTTACATGGAAAATGTTTCATAATTTTTTCAAAAATAGCTCTAACAATTTTGATTAAGATATCATATGTTGAAGTACTTTCATGAACAATAAAATGTACTACTTGATTTTCTACGAAACCTCTGAATTTACCTTAATCCTGAATGAATTGTGTGCAATTTTGTATAATCGTAAACCGTAAGAGATAGGGAAAAACTTCATACTCAAAAAATAGAATAAAATACTTTTAAAATGCAGTTTATGTCAAATACATTTTCTTAGCGGGGGCGTATTAACTATTCCCAAGATATATATAGTTATTGGTTGAATTTCTAAATATTTGATTGTTTGTCAATAATAAATAAGTTATAGATATGATAAATAGGCTTATGTCTTGAAGTCATAATGACGGCGTTCAAATCCCTTATTGGCTTTCTTAAATAAACATTTACAAGAAAATATTTAACCCCAAACGGTTAGATTTTCACTTTGTTTTTTTTCAAGCGCTTAGTCGTTTGACGGGTTTTTTTTCTCGTGGTCAGCAAAGAGTGGAATTTGAAAGCTAATGCATTGCAAACCGCTATTTAAAAATCTATCTCCTGTGTCTCATCTCAAAGGAAACGATTTCTGCGATTGATTAGACCGCTCACCTCACCTAGGCAGCCCGGGTTCGATCCCAGGGATTTTGGTGGACGAAGCGGCATCTGGGGGGATTTTCTCCAGTTTCCCCCGCCATCCATTCCACCAAGTGTCCCATCATAACCTTTCGTTTCATCCATTTCACTGTCATTTCATACTATCCACAAGCTCACTTTTGCACCGTGATCAGCTTCTCTCTGCACTAGAGCCGCTGGACAAAGGAAAAGATTAAGAATAGAAGGATGATGTTTTATAAGAATAGTATGTAGAAGAGTGGCTTGAAAAAGTCATGGGAGTGTAGAATCAGAGTTTTACTTTCTTTAGCCCGTATATGTACAATGTACACAGTGAATAGAGAAGGTATTGTACAACAATGCGACATCGATATACACTGAAAATACATGTTTTGAGACCCTCAGGATCCAAAAAACTTAGAAACAATTCGTGTGTTTCTGTGGGCAGCATAGCTCAAAAACGAATCGGTTAAATACTAAACTTGGCGTTTAAGTTAGTATGTTTCAGGGATGCGACACAAAGATTTTCAAGCAAATCCTCCCACCCCCAACTACTCTTTACATGGAATATTTCTCAAATTTGTCGATTTTCTAAAAAATGGCTTTAATGTTGTTGGTTTTTTTTTTTTTTTTTTTTAATGTTATAGACATTCTCATGAAAACGAATTCTAAAAGCGACTTCATTCAAGATGACTTTTGTATAACTGGTAAACCGTAAGAGATAGATTTTTTTTAAATCAATCGTTTTTGAGAAATTACGTGTTATTTATTTCAGTTTTAAGGTACTTGCACTTTTCTCAAACTGTAAACATCTTTCTTTTCGTCTATTTTTAGTTTCTCTACACGTACAATGTGATTAGTTTATAGAGAAGGTATTGCATTCCACCTAAAAATTTGATGCTGAGATTTCACCGGAGATAGACATTTTTAGAAAAACGTCCGTGTGTGAGTGTATCCGTGTGTCTGTGAACACGTTAACTCAAAAAGAAAAGTTGGTGAAATATAAAACTTGGTATATAAGTTTAGTATCTTCCACGAAGCTAACTTTTAGATGGACAAATTTTGGAAAATGTTCATGAAGCTACCCTTTAAATGGAAAGTTTTTGGGAAATGTTTTCCGTGTAAGGGTAGTTAGGGTTGGAGAGATTTTCATTAAAATCTTCGTGACGCATGCTCGGAAAGTATAAATTTAAATACCGTTTTCTAAAAAAATATTTTTACTTTCTCTATACGCACTAAGTATACGTAGTGTATATAGAAGGTATTGTATTGCACCCAAAAATTCGGTACCGAGATTTCACTGGAAATGCATATTTGGAGATCCCCTGAATCCAAAAGAAAAGTATTTTTAGAATAGTGTATCTGTGGGTAGCTTAGCTCAAAAACGAAAAGCCCGTTAATACCAAAGTTGATAATGTGAGTTCAGTATCTTCCAAGGATGCGACACTAAGATTTTCAAGCAAATCCACCCTTACTGCTAATTACCCTTCACATGGCATATTTTTCGAAAATTTTGATTTTCTCAAAAGTGGAATTAAAGATTTTGATTCAAATACATTAATTATACTTATGATATTTTATGTCAAACGAAATGTACAGGGTTACTACAAAAGAAATAGACAACTTCAACTGCCTGTAAAACAAAAACTATTAGAGATAGCAACCTAATTATTTTGGAGGTATGTTGAGAAACTCTCAAAGTTTCGTTTGTTACTATTGGTAACGCTGTAGTGTTTTGTTTGTTGTGCAGAAGCTGAAATGGCGGAAAATCCTATGGAAAAGGCATATTGCGTGTTGGAATTTGCTAGAACGCAATCAGCAACTGTTGTCCGACGACATTTTAGAACACGTTACCACAAAAATGAAACGATGCGCTCACAAAAACCAGTAACGTCTCCATCATGTCGCAACATGTCGATGCAAAAGTCACGCCGTATGACCTTATCTTCTTCACTCAGAAACTGCAACATCTGTAATCTGTAAGGCATCATGTGCAGTCGCTTCCGCAAGATTTTCCATACAGTTTGCTGTGGAATTTGTAATTGCATGCTTGCCCTAGATGCCGATTTCTGTGGGCTTCTTATGTAGGCAGAACGAACACGTTCAACGTTTTCTTCCGAAACTCTTGGTCTTCCCGAGCTCTTCCCTTTGCACAAACATCCCGTTGTCTCGAATTTTCTATACCAGTCGTAGATTGACTGTCTAGTCGGTGGCGTTTTGTGGTAACGTGTTCTAAAATGTCGTTGGACAACAGTTGCTGATTACGTTCTAGCAAATTCCAACACGCAATATGCATTTTCCACAGGATTTTCCGCCATTTCAGCTTCTGCAACAACAAACAAAACACTACAGCGTTACCAATAGTAACAAACGAAACTTTGAGAGTTTCTCAACATACCTCCAAAATAATTAGGTTGCTATCTCTAATAGTTTTTGTTTTACAGGCAGTTGAAGTTGTCTATTTCTTTTGTAGTAACCCTGTATATTTTGAATTTTCTCGGAATGGCCTCTTACGACCTCTTCATTCTGGATGACTTTTATAGAACTGGCAAACAGTAAGGGATATACTACACACAAAAAAATGTAGATGTCATTAAAACACGCAATTTAAGCCAATTTTATTTGTAGAGTTAACAGTTTTCGAGATATTCTGGATATTAATCTTTTTTTTTTCAAACGGGAAGACATCTTTTTTCACGTGTCTCGTTTGTTTACTCCTGGCAAGCAAAGAGATTGGAATTTCAATTGTTTCACATAGCGACCGGTTTTTTAAGGACAAGACTATCGCTTTAGCCTGTGCATGTACGTATTTCCCTTCTACTTACAAGGAAGCTAATAATAAGACTAATTCTGCTTATGTTTGTCTTGGTTAGTATGCTGTAGATAACAAATTAACGTTTTGAATAAAAGGTTTGTTTATCGAGCAGCTAGATTTTCCCCTTCTGCTTACAAGGAAGCTAATAATAAGATTAATTCTGCTTATGTTTATCTTGATTAGTATGCTGTAGATAACAAATTAACGTTTTGAATAAAAGGTTTGTTTATCGAGCAGCTAGATTTTCCCCTTCTGCTTACAAGGAAGCTAATAATAAGATTAATTCTGCTTATGTTTATCTTGATTAGTATGCTGTAGATAACAAATTAACGTTTTGAATAAAAGGTTTGTTTATCGAGCAGTTAGATTTTCCCCTTCTGCTTACAAGGAAGCTAATAATAAGATTAATTCTGCTTATGTTTATCTTGATTAGTATGCTGTAGATAACAAATTAACGTTTTGAATAAAAGGTTTGTTTATCGAACAGCTAGATTTTCCCCTTCTGCTTACAAGGAAGCTAATAATAAGGACAATTTCAGTTATCATGAAGTAGATAGAATAGTAAGCCTTTTAACAATAATTTGTTACACAGATGTAGAGAAAGTCATGTGAATGGAACACATCAGAGTTTTAGAAAAAGCTCCGTGTGTGTGTCTGTGTCTGTCTGTGGGCAACATAGCCCAAAAACGAAAAGTCTTTAAATATCAAACTTGATATTGAATTTCAGTATCTCACAGGATGCGACACGAAGATTTTCAAGAAAATCCCCACCCCCACTACCCTTTACATGGAAAAATTTCGAAAATGTTGATTTTCTCAAAAATGAAACTAACCATTTTGATTCAAATCTCTTATATATAAGATATTCACATGACAAATAAAACGTACATCTTGAATTTCCTGGGAATAGCCTCTAAAACCTCTTTATTCTGGATTTTTTTTTTTTTTTTTTTTTTTTTTTCCAATTTTGCATAATTAGTATACCATAAGAGATGGACAAAAACTTACAACACAAAAAATGTAGGAGCTCCTTAAAGCACACAATTTATGTCACATACAATGTTTTCCTGGAGTTGATCGTTTTCGAGATACTCCTTGTTATTGGTTTCAGTTTTAAAATCCTTAAACTTTTTTCATACAGGAAGTTACAATCTCTAACCACGCAAAAGAAACGGATTTCAATCCCATAGCAACCACATTTTAAAACTTGTGACTGTCAGTTTATCCTAGTGTATTCCCCTATTTCCCCACTACTTATAAGGAACTAAGCAATAGGGCCGCTTCTGCTGGTGTTTATCTCGATTACCATGAAGTGGATAGAGTTGAGCTTATTAACAATAATTTATTACAAAGATGTAGAGAAAGTCACGTGAATGGAACACATCAGAGTTTTTGTTTACTCCTAGCAAGCAAAGAGAACCGAATTTCAATTCTTGCACATAGCGATCGGTTTTAAAAGATCTGACTATCGCTTTAACCCAGTGTATTCCCTTCTACTTACAAAGAAGCAATTATACGACCAATTCTGGATGTTTTATCTTGATTAGCATGGCAAGAGCAATCTGTTATAAGGAAAATTTGGTTGTGAAATATCTAGAGAAAGTCATGTAAATGGAACACATCAGATTTTTATTAATAATATCATCAGCATTGGCGACATTGGATCAAAGGGAGCAAAAAGCTGTATATTTTAAGTTTTATTCTAACATAACTAAGCTGTCCTAAAAAGTAATAAAGCAGTATCTTGCTTTCTAGATAACAGATATTTACTGTTATATTTTCAATTAAACTTGGAATCTAGTTTTCAAATCTGTTTTTCTGCTCCATTCTCTCCTTTCGTTCCCATATTCAGGTCCGTGCACATACAAGAAACAAGGGTTAACCACAGGAAGCTCTCAATGAGTATGTGAACAAGCATTATTAAGGGATTTGTGCTCTATTTTTACTTTCTCTAGCAGTATGTACAACGTACATAGTGGATAGAGAAGGTATTGCACTAAAAGTTCGTTACCATGGTTTCTAAGGAAATACATGTTTTGAGACACCCTGAATCAAGAAAAAGCATTTTTAGAAACATGTCCGTCTGTGTGTGTCTGTCTGTGGGCAGGATAGTTCAAAAACGAAAACTCGGATATGTAAACAAACTTGGTAGTTAATTTCAGCATCTTTCAGGGATTCAACATGTAGATTTTCAAGAAAATCGCCCCACCCCAAATACCCTTTACATGGAACATTTTCGAAAATTTTGATTTTCTCAAAAATCGCTGTTAACGATTTTGATTAAAATGCTGTATTTTAAGATATTTTCATGACAAACGAAATGTATATTATAAATTTTCTGGGAATAGCTTCAGAAGACCTCTTCATTCTGGATGACTTCTGTATAAGTGGTAAACGTAAGAGATAGGCAAAACACAAAAAATATAGGTCTAGTTAAAACTCACAATTTATACAACATATATTTTTTCCTAGAGTCAATCGTTTTCGGGATATTCCAAGTTATTGCTTCCAGTTTTAAGATACTTAAACGGAGCACCTTTCTTTTCGTCTCTCTTTTGTTTACTCTTAGTAAGCATGAGAACTGAATTGCAGTTGTTTCATATAGCGACCGGCTTTTAAACGATTTCACTATCGCTTTAGCCTGTGCATTCCCTTATTTCCCGTCTACTTACAAAGAAGCAAGCAATAAGACAATTCTGCCGATGTTTTTAGATAGATACTTTATTTCATTGCTTAGGCGTGGCCCGGTGGCAGTGCTGTCAATGTAATAATACAATTGAATTAAATAACATTCATGTGGGTAATACCCTGTTAAAATGGCAATGATATCATAGTATACCAATATATACATAATGGTAACAACAGTAATAATAACGCAATATTTTTATTTACTATCCTGACTATAAATCACTCTTCTTTAGTCTCTTTTTAAAACTATTTACATTTTGAGGCAAAGTCTCCAGTAAATCTGCAGGTATTTTGTTCCATTCTGTTTTCTGTTCCCTATTTCTTATTTTTTCCGAGTGATCATTCCTCCAACAGTATAATGGCTTTAATAATCGTTTGGATATGTCTCTCCATGCAAGTTCCCCCTTGTGCATATTTCTTTTCGTCTCTCTTTTTGTTTACTCCTAGCAAGCAAAGAGAACCGAATTTTAACCGTTTCACAAAGCGGCCGGTTTTTAAAAGATTAGACTATCGCTTTAGCCTGTGCATTCCCTTATTTCCCTTCTGCTTACAAAGAAGTAAGTTAATAGACCAATTTATTTTGATTACCATGGTGCATATAAAAGAATACTCTTTTGTAATAAAAGAATGTTTATGAAACAGAGAAAGGCATATGAATGAAACACATCAGAGTTTTTTTAAGGTATGTTCCAGAATTTGGTAACCATGACAATTGATTCTAAGCAGTTTCTCCTAAGGTTCTTGGAGGGTGAATATATCAAACGACTTAAAACAAGAATAAAGGCATACCAGATTAAAGTAAATGGGTTATTCTGAAATAACTATTTGCTGCCATGCAATGGTATGGAGGAAGTCTAACAATTAAGATTCATGCAATAATAGAAGCAACGACTTTTAACTTGAATGTGAATCCGTGATGGTTTGGAGCTTTATACTGACCAGTGATCACCAGGCTGCTTTCTTACTCCTATATTTTCTGACAAAAAAAATCCCTGAAAGACTGCAGATCATTGGAGAGGTAGAGTTAGACTGAAAAATTCAATGCCAGTCTGACTCTGCCCATCCAGTTCCGGTCCTACACACGGCTTGTGTGAAAAAACAATTAAACCAATACCAATTGACCATAATAGTTGGCTATACCATGAATCCTTGGACTTAAGTACTTACAACATTGTAAGTCGCCATTGGGGTTGTCATCTCAAAGCAATTTGAGATCACTTTGTGGTTTACCGGGAAACATGCGAGTCAGTTGAGAAATTCATTGCTATGCCGGCATGTTGTCATGATAGCTGAGTGGTAGAGATCCGGAGTTCTGTGAGTCAAATTGTCAATGATTGCTATTTTATCTTCATTTCGAAACACCTAGAAAAAGTCATGTGAATGGAACACAGATTTTTTAGAGAGGAGGCAAAAGTGATTATTTTGGTGGACTGTGATCTCAAAACCTGTACGTATTCAGCGCTTGCCTTAGAAGAGCATCAGATATATTAGTGTAGAGCCTATGTAGCTACGCGAAGAATTGCCAGTGCAGCAGCTAGGCATTCGCGGCCAGCTGAGCATCAGATATATTAGTGTAGAGCCTATGTAGCTACGCGAAGAATTGCCAGTGCAGCAGCTAGGCATTCGTGGCCAGCTGTATACGCGGCTGAAGTGGACATTACATGTTAGAGGTTTACAGTCAAGAAGGGTGCAGAAATGTAAAATAGTTGCATAGTCCAGATGAAAGAGAAATACGAGGGGCGTTCATTGCGTCATTAGAAAAACATAGAAAAACATTTTTGGTAATTTTTTTATTATTTTTCAACAATGTTGTTTAGCACGATACACTTTTCCTAGTGTTTCTCCAACTGTTTTAAGCCTTCCTAAAAAGTAAGATTTAGGAATATTCTCAAAATAGGCATCTGTTTGGGAGATGACCTCTTCGTTAGACGTGAATCGTTTTCCGCTGAGCCACTTTTTCAAGTTTGAATGGATGCCAAATCTGGTGAATACGGTGGATGTTGTACTTCTAACCTTAATTCTACAATGTTCGCTTTCGAAACTGCGCTAGTGTGCACCCTTGCATTGTCTTGATGGTACAGAAACTTTTTCTTTGCCAAATGAGGGTGTATTTTCTTGATTTCTCCCTTCAACCGCTGCAGTACTCAATGTAGATGATTCGGCGTATATCCCAAAAAACCAAGGCTGCAGATTACACCACCTGAGCCGGTTTGCCTTTAACAACCCTCTGTTTCGACTGTACTGTATAGTAGTGCATCCACAGCTCTGTATCGGCGTAGAAACTCGTCAGCGCTTCGACGGAAAAGTGCCAAACCAGTATCTAACCATAAGTGATGCTAACATTTGTGGTGTGCTAGTAATACCGGTAAGTGTTGAGCTAAGTTTAATTCTACTTTGTACGGGTGTAGGCTTTCTAAAGAGCTCGCGCCAAAATGTCAAAACAAGAGCATAGCACTTTTAACGAAAACAGCGACGAACGTCATTTTCAAATGTCTCGAGTTCTTAGAATACAATGACTGTGACGAAGGTAACATAGTACACGATGTCTGTGGTGACGTCAAGAGATATTCTTACCGTTTCCTTGGAGTAAAAAGCTGCTCAAATGAAGTTAAACTTAAACAAAATAGAGTATATGTTACTTTCTCTAGCCCGCATGTACAATGTACATCGTGGATAGAGAAGGCTTTGTATTCCACCCAAAAATTCGATGTGCGAGATTTCACCGGAAATATATATTTTCGAAAATTTTGATTTCTCTTAAATAGCTCTAACGATTTTGATTAAAATCCACCATATTAAAAGATGTTTAAATCCCAAATAAGAATTAATACTTGAATTTTGTAAGTATAGCCTCTGAAGACCTCTTTATTCTGGATGAATTTTCCGAATTTTGCTGAACTGCTAAACCGTAAGAGATAGGCAAAAACTTGATGCACAAAATATGTAGATCTCGTCAAAACACACAAATTATGTCCTTAACGTTTTTGTTGTGGAGGTAACCTCTTCCGAGGTATTCCTTGTTATTGGTTTCAATTGTAAAGCACTTATACATTTCTCAGACAACGTTTTACTTTTGTTCTACTCCTGTCCATGCAAGGAAGCGATTTGCAATGACAATCGCATAACGATAGCTTTTAAAACATTTGACTATAACTTTAGCATAGCGCATTCCTTTAGTTCACCTCTGCTTATAAGGAACTAAGTAATAATGTTTATCTCGATTAGCATTGTGCAGAAAGAAGAATAATCTTTTGTAAGAAGTTTGTAGACCAGCTACAGAAAGGCATATGAGTGTAACACATCAGATTTTTTTACTTCTCCAGCACTTAATAGTACTGGAGAAGATATTGCATTCCACCCAAAAATTCTATAGCGGGATTTCAATGACAAGGGTTGGAGAAAGTGTTTAAACAGGTTGGAATCCTGTAACTTCTAGCCCTCACTTTGGGAGGTGGGGGGGGTAACTTTCCTTTCTCATGAATAATTTTGTCTGTAATAGATATTAAATGCATACTAAATTTGTTGCTTAATAATTGTAATACTTTAATTTTTATAACTGTTTCAACAGGATTGTAAACGATACTATTGTATTATATTCTGTCAACTTCTTTAACTGAGTGTAATGGTTACAATGCTAACTTCATTTGGACATTATACATATGTACTAGAGAACGTAAAAATAGAATGAAAGAGCCCTAAGAGCTCCAATAAATAGAAGGCAAACAGGGTGAAAGAAAAAAAAACAGAAGAAGAAGAAAGCGCTGATTTAAAGTAAATAGTTATTACAATGAAACAACGCGCTACAGAATGCGGCGCGTCGTTCATTGTTTGTGTTTTAAAACATAAGAGTAAACAATGATAATACCCTAAAAATTAAAATATTCATCATTTTATATCTCTAAGAATGTATTTCGAATTACTTTCTAGTAGAAAACGTTTTTAATGAACGTGAAAATTATACTGAGAAAGTTAAACAAAATTTCGTTGTCAGGTTCCCTAACTCAAAACTACCGCACCGAGATACTATGCGTGATTTAATTAATACATTTCGCGAATCAGGTTCCGTGCATGATGGTATTAGAAGTGGAAGACCCATTGTGCTAACAGAAGAAAAACTATCGGATATATCGGATAGAATGCTTAAAAATCCAAAGAAATCAATAAACAAATTGGCCCAACAATGTGATCTTTCTTACGGTTCCGCTTACAAAGTAGTCAAAAAGAACTAGGTTTGTATCCATATAAGGTATCAGTCGTCCAGAAATTAAAACCCACAGAACACGGGAAAATAGTTCAGTATTGTGAAGGGTTTGGAGAGGTTTGTTTTGCACCATGGAATTGACGTGTTAAATAGGACATTTTTTACTGGTGAATACGCCACTGCTCATGCATCACATAAATCCATGGGACTGCGGTCTTCTAAGATTGAGACGCTCTTTAGATTGGAGAGGGTTATCTGGCAATCTATACAAATATACTACCATCTAAGTTATAACAAAATGTAATTTAATAAATTCCTTTATTCGAATTCTCAATACTCCCGCAACTGATGCCCCAATTTTGGGTGTAGCAAAATGTGTGTCGAATTTGATTGTGATGCTTTAGATTATATTCCCAGTAGGAAAAAAGTGGGAGATACCTCAAAATGAAACCATATCGTAAAAAAGAAAAGAATAAAATATTTCTCCAAATTGCTAGTCCTACCCTTGAAAATATTTTATGAAGAAAAAAAATCAATAACCGTTATCGTTCTAGAAAAAAAATTAGCAGCACAAAGTTAAAGAATGGTTTCTAATTTTGATTTCTTTTTATAATTCCATACTTTTAAACAATATTCATTTTATATATTAGCATTATAAAAGCTTATGTCGCAGCCTAGAACTTTAAATTAAGGCTAGATCACGCATTTATTTTTAATCAGTAGTTTCATTTTAAGATGTGTTTTCTATCCCTTTTTTAAATAATTAATCTTATCATTTTTGTAGCACAGGTTAGGGGAGGATTAGAGTTTTCTTCGCTGTCTTGATAGTTATGTGACCAGCACACACGAAACTGAAGAGAGATAGGAAGGATTACGGCTTATCCTTTCATTTTTGGGGTTCCTATGGATGTATTTGAATACACCTCTTTGGAAAACAGATAAGGATCTTACGTTGCTTTTTGTGACGGCAAAGCATCTAAGTTTTACGATTAGAAAGATGAAATAGAGTAAAATGGAAATCTGATTTGGCACCTCACGATTTTCTCTATTGCCACTTTACACATATTAAATAATAGCGCATGCTTTTTCATTGTGTATTTTTTCAAGGAAATGATTTCAAATTAGGCAGTAAGCGTTGTTCTCCATCCATATGGTCATTCTTGTGATTAAAACAAAGGGACAGTTGCAATCGTAAGCTTTCAAATATGCCTGTCATGCCACCTGCCGACACTTAAAAATGTAAACCTGTTAGGTACTTGGTATATGCAAATAACTGAAAAGTTAAGCTTGATTCTAATTGTGGATTTAAATGGACACTATACTTCATTTTGCTATCTTTTATGATTTCCAAGTTATAAAAATTGCGGACCAGTAAGTAGAGCACTTAATAATGTGCCGCAGCGGCATCGGGCAGTCAAAAATAAAGATAAGGGGAGTGATAACTAGACTCTTCCGCAAGTACTTGACGTCATTTGAAATACTTATTGATTAAAGTAACGTAATTCGAAGAATGAATTTCATGTACATACTTTGTATTGTTTTTGAGTATACTGGTGTACTCTAGTTCGGATGTTATCTCCTGTCTAAACTTAGACACGGCACATAAACAACTTCGCTTGAAAACTGCACACTTTTAGACAGGTAGGAAGTAGAAGAATTCATTCAATCAAATAATAAAAAAAAACATGAAATTTTAACGGAAATGCGTATGTGTTTTGAGGCCCCTGAACCTTAAATAAAAACTTAAATGCGCGTGTACGAGCGCATCTGTGAACATTATAACTCAAAATCGAAACGACGGTTAAATATGAAACCTGGTGATATAATCGGCGCCAACCAAGAAAAGGATTGACAGTTCGTAGTGAGGGAGAGCCGAGGTTGTGACCACGTGAAGAGCGTCGTATGATTATGTGATTGAATCGCTTCTGGAATGTTGCGTGCGTACAATACTGAATCTACATTCAAAGGATAGCATATATCAGTCTAAATATTTGCGTTATCAAAAGAAACTTACCTGTGAAATACTGGTGCTTATTCTAATGGGAAAATGTCGCTGATATCCGAATCACTTGTATCACTATTGTTTTGCTTGATACAATTTGTTGTCATCGTCATCATCAGCTGGAATTCCCCACGGCAATGACGAGCTGTTCTACCTCTTCTTTCAAAAACCCTTCATTTTCCCATTACGCCTTTGTATGCATAACTGCCTTTTCTCAGTTTTCAGCTTTTACTGCTGTTAATGCCTCTTCTGTCACTTTCATTACAGACGAGACAGTAACATCTCTGTTGTTTTGCCCAACTTTACTTCGGCCCAGATTAGCTCAATTGGGTTAAAATGCCAATGATAAGGGGGAAGCCTAACTTTTTGGCTTAACGTCCTTTAACCTGGTTGGTCATATCGGACGATGAATGAAATTGGTGAAATGATGCTCAAATGATCTCGGGGTCCATGGAGCTTAAAGTTACTCGACATTCGTCTTCTCAGAATAAGGAAAAACCCCGAAAAAAACCTTAACCGGGTAACTCACCCTAAGCGAGATTCGAACTCACGACCTTTTGAATGTGAGGCAGACACGCCACCACCACACTACCCAGGCGGGCAACCTAACTATTTTGTGACCATGTTCTGCAGCAATGCCATCGACTACATAACTTGGAAACCACGGTTTATTCGCTTTCGCAAGTTGCAGTAGCTCTATTTTTTTCAGTTCCTGCTTCACTGATACATTATGGCGTGCTAACCACTGAATAACTTCATGTATTCTTGTTTTCATTGTTGGTGCTCTATTAGGAATTACGGAGTGGTATTTCGCAATGTACATTACTATTATTAATGGTCTATGCAAATTTGGAAGAAGTTGTTCTTGAAACCATTTAAGGAATGGTTATGAACCATCTCCTCGTGGTAATCGACTGTCTTTTTGGATTTAAAAAGAAGACAACAATTGGAAACAAAACCTGATGCGTTCTATCATGGAGGAGTATTTTCTGCCTCCTTTACCTAACGATATATTCATTGTTGCTTCTATCACATCGTCCGTCCAGCCTTTGCTGACAGAATGATTGGCATTAATCCGCGTCTCATCAAGCCAAGAATTTCCCGAGGAACCTACAGCGCCAAGCACGGATGTCGGGTTTCTCCATCAGCAATTTTCTGCCATTTACTTTTTTATACCTAAAATATAATTTCTTCACTTTTCTACGTAAAGACAATTTGCTACCTTCAAATAGTTTTGCTTCTTTTAAAGATACGTGTAATTTGAAGATAGTCTGATGCCCCCTTCTCCTATAGTAGGAATAGATGTGTCTGCGTATAACATCCTGCTGGAAAGGATCTAAGTTGGTGACATAACTCGCCTTACTTCTATGATTGAGCTTTATACTTTTTGGTTGAATCAACAATACTAAACAATATCCATAACTTCAATATCATTGATGTCCAATAGTTTTAAGTGTTAATGTGGGCTTGGCACTTTCATCAATTAAATAAAAAATGCATTATTTCCTTTTCTTTCCAGGAGTTTCTAATTTATACCCTGATTTTTCTCTTTATCGTACTTTGCTTTCCCCTATAGTCGTCCTACAGACGCGAGGTCCTATCAATTACCGTAGAGACTGAAATAAGAGGTCCCCCGTTTAACTTCTCCTCTCCTTTACCAAACACAGTTTTATTAGGTTCGCAGGCACGCTCAGTTTTTCGTTTGGTAGCCCTATCTTTGTCACTATTTTTATTTTTCGACATTGTTAATTTGTTAGATACCATTAAAAGCGTTGGCACAATTGCAAAAGCTCGCAACACATGCACAGATACTCAGACACACGAAACATAAAGCAAATAACCGTCTGTTTAGAATAATGCAAACGAACTTCTCAGCACACAGACAATTTAATATAACTGGCGCAACAGACCTGGGCATGTGAAAATCTTAATGAGAGCTAGGAAGCGAGTTGTACTTTCAGATAAGCAGTTCACTAGTCGATTCATGCCTGTCACAGTCAATGTCAAATATCTGTCACCTCTTATGCATTGCACTGATAAACATGTGTTTTCATATGTATATTCATATTTACAAAACTTCTATACAAATGGCCTACTATATAAACAATGTCAATCGTCTGCCTCCAATTCTTCCACACCTGACAGTCCTTCGTCTTCGCTCACGTCATTGTCATCAACGCTACTTTCTGCCCCATTATCCTGGATTAGGATTCTTTTTCATTTTCTAGGATTTTTTCTAATGATTTTCAATGTTCCCAACATGTCGACATACATTTTCCCATTGTGTCCTGCCAACTTCTGCAACTCGTTGGCGACACAACTGTTCCACATCTTTTAATTTAAAAGTGATATATTAAGTTTTGTTTTTCTTTCTTATGTTTGAGAACCCTGGAAACGGAACTCAGAGAAATATCAGTTACCTTGGCTATTCTTTCATTCACTTTCTACAGGCTTTTGAAGAACTCGGGGAACATACATTTTCTTCCTGCGTCTCTGTCTCTTGTTTCATGAAGTCAAGGACATTTGCAATTATTTCTCTGCTCTGAGTAAGTAATACCTTACCACTTAACTTTGAAAACGTAGGAGCCATGGTTAAAAAAAATAAAATAAATAAAATGAACACTATTTACGGCCCACTTTGAATACAAGCATATGCGGAAAACTTTCGATACAAACTGTACAAAGATTGCTTGCTGTGACTTTAAGTAAGCAAAGTATCATATCATAAACTCCGATAAGCTAGGCTCGGTAGCTGGGTTGGCGTTCAGGGACACGATTCCAGAAGTTTTGCGCCGTCAATATCAGATGCAAGCATTACAAGCTCGGACTAGAGCACTATGCAGCGATAGCAGAATTAACAAAAGCAGTTAATGTTACTGCTGGATTCCTCATCAGCCACGTGCTAATGACGTGTTAGATATCGGCAACAGGGTCATTGTGTGTACCGTTTCTATGAAAACGCCTTAGCTCTAATTGGTCCTTCTTTTCGTCGCTATGACAATTTCTAAGAAGCATCCAGCCCCTCAAGGGTCAACTTTCCTTCATATGGAAATTTTTACGTTAGTTTTGATTTTCTGAAAAGTGGCTATTAACGATTTGGTTAAACTACGCTTCAGCTATTTTTAACCTATTAAGAAATGTGTATCTTAAATTTTCTGGAAATGGACTCTGAAGCCTTTTTATTCTGAACCACTTTTGCATAATTTACTACACAAAAAATGAAATAATTTCGAAGCTGGCAATTTATGTGAAATAAAATTGTTTGTGGGGTTAACCATTTCCGAGTTATTCTTTGTTATTGATTTCAATTTTCGGAATACATCCAACTACAAATCGCTATTCTTTTTTCTTTCCTTTTCTTGTTCATGTAAAGAGAACAGAATTTCAAAGCCGTTACATAACGACTGACTTTGACAAGATTTGAATACCGTTTTAGCTTAACGGAATAACAACAACGAAATGAGGAGAAACTTGTCTGCCTCACGTTTAAGAGATCGCGAGTTCGAATGTTGCTTAGGGTGAGTTACCCGGTCGAGTAACTTTAAGCTCTTTAGCATTATGTCACTGATTTCATTCATCGCCCGATAAAGGACATTACGCTAAATAACAATAATAACGAAATGAATAATGAAGGTTTATCTGTATTAACAGGATCTAGCTATTATAAGAATATTTTGTAGAGGAGTGAGCAAAGAGAGGCGAAGCTATCTTTGTTCTCAAACCAAATAAAAACATTTGAGGGTGGTGAGGTGATGTTGTGACATAGCTCCGTCTTGCTGTGATATCAGTGGAGATGGGATGGGACGGATCCTGCTGTTGCCATGGTGATAACGAGTGTACTAGAAACGGGGCGCAACGCTCGCACAAAGAAACTCCTTCCCCGTTTTTCTTCTGTCTTTATTGCTGTTAATGAAACTAGTGCTGGTATTTCAACACAACATTATAGTTGAGAAAGTGGCACTGGGCACGAGAGAAACGTTTTCAGGGATTCATAATTAAGTTATACGCGAGCTGCAGTCAGCGACAGTGAAATGTATATCAAAGGTATAAATAAATTATGTATCTCAACAATCTGACGTGCTCCATTCACATGACTTTCTCTATATCTCTGCAAATTATTATTGTTAATAAGCTTATCTTTTATTTATTTCATGCTAATCGAGAAAACTTAGCAGAAATAGTCTTATTTCTTGCTTTATTGTAAGTAGAAGCGAAACAAGGGAGTACCATAGGTTAAAGTGAAAGCCAAAAGCTGGTTGCTATGTCACTGATGTTCCTTTGTTTGTATGGACAGGAGTTGACAAATTCCTGTATGAGAAAAGCATAAGTTTTTCAAAGCTGAAACCAAGAAAAAGGAATATCTCAAAAACGATCAACTCCACGAAAAAAATGTATATGATATAAATTGTGTGTTTTAACGTGGTCTACATTTTTTGTAGATTAAGTTTTTGTCCATCTCTTACGGTTTAGTAGTTATGAAAAATTCATCCAGAATAAGGTAGTCTTCAGAGGCTATTCCTAGAAAATTCAAAATATACATTTTATTTGTCAGGTAAATATACCAATATTTTAGAAAATCAAAATTTTCGAAAAAAGTTCCATGTAAAGGGTAGTTTGGGGTGGGGAGAGTTTTCTCAAAATCTTCGTGTCGCATCCCTGGAAGATACTAAACTTAAATACCAAGTTTGGTATTTTACCGACTTTTCGTTTTTGAGTTATCGTGTTCACAGACACACGGACCTTTTTCTGAAAATAGTTTTTTTTTTTTTTTTGGATACAGGGAACCCTAAAACATATATTTCCGGTGAAATCTCGGTATCGAGTTTTTTGGTGGAGTGCAGTACATTCTCTATACACTATGTACATAGTGAGTATAGACAAAGTAAAGAAGTATCATTTATATCCGGATTTTAATTAATGCATTGCATTAAAAGTGATTCTAGGCTAGATGTTACACCAAAAACTCATAACGAGATGATTATACGTGAGTCTGAACATAGTAAGGAGATATTTACAGTTATATTTTCATAAAACAGTTTTCTTTATTATTATTACTTTCTCTACACGTACTATGAACATAGTGTACAGAAACGGTGTTGCACTCCACCCAAAAATTCGATACCCAGATTTCACCGGAAATATATGTTTTATGGTCCTTGTATCTAAAAAAAAGCATTTTCAGAAAAAGGTCCGTGTGTGTGTCCGTGTGCCTGTGATCACGATAACTCAAAAACGAAATGTCGGTAAAATACCAAATTTGGTATTTAAGTTTTGTATTTTCCAGGGATGCGACACGAATTTTGAGAAAAATCCCCCCACCCCAAATTACCCTTTATATTGAACTTTTTTCGAAAATGTTGATTTTCTCAAAAATGGCTCTAACGCAAATAAAATGTATATCTTGAATTTTCTGGGAATAGCCTGTGAAGACTGGATGAATTTTACGGAATTTTGTATAACTGCTAAACCGTAAGACATGGACAAAAACTTACAACACAAAAAATGTAGAACACCTTAAAACACACAATTTATCTAATATACATTTTTTTCGTGAAGTTGATCTTTTTTTAGATACTCCTTGTTTTTGGTTTCAGCTTTAAAAAACTTATACTTCCCTCATACAGGAATAATTTAACAATTCCTGTCGAGACAATCAAAGGAACTTCAGCCACATAGCAACCAACTTTTCATTATCACTTTAACCAATAGATGGACAAAAACTTACTACACGAAAAATGTAGAGCACGTTAAAACACACAATTTATGTTATATACATTTTTTTGGTGGAGTTCATCGTTTTTGAGACATTCCTTGTTTTTGGTTTCTGCTTTGAAAAACTTATACTTTTCTCATACAGGGATCTGTTAAATCCTGTCCATACAAACAAAGGAACTCATTGACATAGCAACCAGCTTTTGACTATCACTTTAACGTATGGTAGTCCCTTATTTCGCTTCTACTTACAAGGAAGCCAGTAATAAGACTATTTCTGCTAATTTTTTCTGGTTAGCATGAAGTAAATAGAAGTATAAGCTTTTTAAGAATAATTTGTTGCAGGGATATAGAAAAACTCATGTGAATGGTACACATCAGATTTTTTTTGTTTTGTTTTTTCCCCCTTTAATAGAGATAGTGCAATCCTACTGTCGCTATGTACAACTACAACTCTTTCTTCATGCGATAGCTCTTCCACTTTTTTAAGTTCTGTAGGGCTTTCCAGGTGGCTATTTTAATTGAGAAACAGTGATTCGCGTTGAAATATTGATCTTGTTAAGATGAGAAAAACTTATTACCATGCTACTACATTAGAATAACATAACGAGAAGTCAAGTGTTTGACAGTAGCACAGCGTTAAAAACATCTAGTGTTGAGGACTTCCTCTACCTGTTCTGCAAACAAACTATCGAGATAAACATAAGTAGAAATTACCTTATTGCTTGTTCCATGTAAGTAGAAAGGATATAGAAAATACACTAAACTAAAGGGATAGTCAACTCTTTTCAAAGCTATCGCGATATGCGATTGATATTGAAGTTAGGTTCTCTTTGCATGGCCAGAAGTAAAACAAAATGTATATGAAATGAATGGCGACTTCCCGTTTGGGCAAAGTTTAGGTATTTTAAAATTGAAACCAATAACAGAGAATACCTCGGAAATTGTTAACTCTACAAAAACAAAGTGTGTGTTTTAACGAGGTCCACATTTTTGTGTAGTAACTTTTCGCCTGCCTCTTACGTTTCACCAATTATACAAGTCATCCAGAATGAAGGGGTCTTCAAAGGCCATTCCCCAAAAACTCGAGATATACGCTTCGTTTGTCTTGAAAATACCTTAAATATACGGTGATTTAATTAAAACCGATAGATCAATTTTTGAGAAAATAAAAATTTACGAAAAATGTTCCGTGTAAAGGATAGTTTGGGTTGGAAGATTTTCTTGAAAATATTCATGTCGCATCCTTGGAAGATGGTAAACCTAAATGAAAAGTTGGTATTTAACGGACTTCTGGTGTATGAGCTGTACTGCCCCCCCACACACAAACAACTTTTTTTTATCGGGCTGGTTAACTCAGTCGGTTAGGCGCTGATCTCAAGGTCGCGGGCTCACACCCGGCCTAGAACGATGGTTTTTAAGTGTGCTTAAAAGCGATATGATCTTGGCAACTAACAGCGTCGTTAACGATCAAATAATTTTTAATTTTTTAACAGATTTATTTTATTTATTTTATTTATTTATTTGCTCAAGAGTGTTCAACGAATGTACTTTCGGTCAAATGTTGGAATGACATTTTTGCATGGAACAAATACCTATCATGTACCTACGGTAGAGAGGGCTGGTGGTGCGGTAGTACCGCGCTTGACACATTGGGAAGCCTGGGGTGACAGCACCTATTTTTTCTTTCCTGTGTTTCTTCTTCATTCCTCAGATGAATTCGTGTAGATTCAAAGTTCATGTTTTTAAATTGAGTTGAAGCGCCGCAAGAAAAGCTGAGAAGTTAAACTCAGTTCAAGATCATATACTTTGCCTGTTAAATATAGCTCTCATTGAAACTTAAAACATGATTCACTGAAAACAGTGCACCCCACAGCAAAACTGTTCTGAGTTTTGAAATGTTCCCATGTTTCGCAGAGCACAATAAATTTGAGCCCGTCGAGGTAAAAACTGGGTTTCGTGTTGTCCCCAAAGCAATACAAAAATAATGAACAAGATTGACACAGTACTGTGAAAGATAATATCATATACAACATTTATTGAGCAATTTAAACTAGCTTTTCGTGAGCGTGTCGCGAGCTTGAGATCCCACCTGAGGAGCAGAACGAACGACGAGCGAAAGCTTAAGATGCTAGGATTTTCGATGACTTGAATGTTAACCACAACAACCACCGTATGAACCTATATAAACGAGTTTGCTGATATTTTATGCTCCCTACATGTTTTCAGGTCTTCATCTGTGTTAGCAGGAAGTGATTTTGTTTACCCGTGGCATCTAAACCATATTCTTGTTCAAACAAATTGCAGAACATTCCTTTAAGACTTTCCGCTTTTTAAACTTGTTTAAACTTCTTGTCTGTTTACATTAAATTGTGGTTCTGTCAAATAAACGAATCACACTAAAAAAACAACAAATTGTTGTGTACTTTAATATAGGAATCATTTCTAAAAAAAAATTCTAATGCTACATTCACATAGCTTTCTCTAACGATTCTTACAAAAGCTCGTTCTTCTATGTACTTCAGCTAATCGAATTAAGCATATTCAGAACATTTTATTTTTATTTCCTTTTAGGTACAAGAGTAATCAGGGAACATACTAGTCCAAAGTTTTATGAGGGGGTCACTTTGTGATGTCATTGAAATTCCATTCTCCTTCCATGATCAGAATGAAGAGGACTTCTGAAATGGTCCCAGAAGATGCAACATACCTATGCATTTAATGCCGTGAAAATATCATAAACATAATATGTATTTTAATCAAAATTGTTAGTGCCATTTTTGAGAGAATCAAAAATTTCGAAAAATGTTCCATGTAAAGGAACTCTGTGTTTGTGGTTGGGGGATTCTCTTGAAAATGTCCGTGTCGTATCCATGTAAAGTTGAACTTTACAAAGTAACTTAAATATTTACAGTGAAATTTTATAAAGTTTACAAATGTTTAGTTTCACAAGCGGGTAGTAAGTACACACAGTTTTAATTTGTGTTTGTAAACGAAGCAGTTTGTCTACAAATGTTTAGTTTCACAAGAGGGTAGTAAGTACACACAGTTTTAATTTGTGTTTGTAAACGAAGCAGTTTGTCTACAAATGTTTAGTTTCACAAGCGGGTAGTAAGTACACACAGTTTTAATTTGTGTTTGTAAACGAAGCAGTTTGTCTACAAATGCCTTAAGATTTGTAGAGCAACTCATATTTTAATATGTGTGAGCAAAAATCGCATAGAAAATTTTAGAATTAAGTCTGTATCTGAAAACTGCATGAAATGATATTTAGTGGCACTTGCAGTGAATCAGATAATGATGAAGTTGATGAGGACGAAAGCATTATAGGCTAACGTAATGCCTTTACATCTCTTTATGAGTATAGTGAGAGGTTTCAATGACTCCTTTTGCAATGGAATAGTCGGTGTAAGATATACTCGCCTTCAGCATGCCACAGCTGTGTGTTGCTTTGCAATGGAATAGTCGGTGTAAGATATACTCGCCTTCAGCATGCCACAGCTGTGTGTTGCTTTGCAATGGAATAGTCGGTGTAAGATATACTCGCCACAACATGCCACAGCTGTGTGTTGCTTTGCAATGGAATAGTCGGTGTAAGATATACTCGCCACAGCTGTGTGTTGTTTTGCAATGGAATAGTCGGTGTAAGATATACTCGCCACAGCTTGTGTTGTTTTGCAATGGAATAGTCGGTGTAAGATATACTCGCCACAGCTGTGTGTTGTTTTGCAATGGAATAGTCGGTGTAAGATATGCAATGGAATAGTCGGTGTAAGATATACTCGCCACAGCTGTGTGTTGCTTTGCAATGGAATAGTCGGTGTAAGATATACTCGCCACAGCTGTGTGTTGTTTTGCAATGGAATAGTCGGTGTAAGATATACTCGCCACAGCTGTGTGTTGCTTTGCAATGGAATAGTCGGTGTAAGATATACTCGCCACAGCTGTGTGTTACTTTGCAATGGAATAGTCGGTGTAAGATATACTCGCCACAGCTGTGTGTTGCTTTGCAATGGAATAGTCGGTGTAAGATATACTCGCCACAGCTGTGTGTTGTTTTGCAATGGAATAGTCGGTGTAAGATATACTCGCCACAGCTGTGTGTTGTTTTGCAATGGAATAGTCGGTGTAAGATATACTCGCCACAGCTGTGTGTTGTTTTGCAATGGAATAGTCGGTGTAAGATATACTCGCCACAGCTGTGTGTTGCTTTGCAATGGATGACAACTGGCTATCAGACATGATGGACTTTCTGAAGAAGTGAGCATAGTGTACCTTAATCGGTGTAATAATTCACATTTTGCAAACGACGCGGCCAATATACGTACTAAAATGCGAGACTGTAATTGTGTCGTTAATATTTGACATATTTGAATTTTCAAATACGATTAATAAATAGCTTTATATCAGATTAAATACACGCACAAAACTTATCGAAAGTACTAGATGTATTGGGACACATCTTAGTTCTTTAGTATTTTTGTAGCATGTGGCTGGCGACAGTTTGACATGGGAATAAGACAATACTTGTGTTTGTAAATTGTATATCTGAATTTGTGAAGCTCCTCAAACAAAGTTTTATTGTGAAACATAGTTTGCATGCATTTGTAATGTTTCTAGAATGTTAAAGTTTAAATTGTAAATATTGTGAAACAGGCTCCAGGACGCCCAGATGACCACAAGAAGGACGCAAGCTTAGTTACGGACCCCCACCCCCTCAACCTGCCAAACACATTTGTACCCGCAGTAATTGACGAAGAAGATTGTTGCATTGCGCTTATAGCCCTTATGATTTGAGTGTTGTTGCAAGGGAACTAAATTGACGGATCTGCATTGTACCCTTCACATTATGCTGAAATGTCCAAAGGTCAAGGCTTCCTGGCAAATGAACTAGAGTAAAGTGAGGGATGATTCGGATATCTCTCCCCAGTCCATTAACAAGGGGAAGCGGAATAACTGTTCCCCGGGCTCTTGTCGAATTACAACAATCTCAATTCATTAATATAGAACAGCGTCGAAATCACTTCTACGCCTATATGTGTATGTCTGCAGCATCTCAAACTGTTGATGAGCCTTCAGCGACTAACGCACAAAAACTACTTATTTACTGTTACATAATACAACTGCAGGAAAATGTAAATTGCAGTACAACTATTTTTCTTTATACTGTACAAACGGCGATGTACCTTTCAGTTCTTCCCAATAACTTTTTAGAATAATGATATTGTTTTGTTATGTGAAGGCCCGCCATTGATAAATAAAATATTAATAATCCCTGCATTCTGATGGTAATTTCAAAACGCGCAGCAAATTATGGATGAATGTTACTGTTTCTTTTTGTTTAGGATAGACATTAATAGTTTAAGAATGTTACATCTGGCCCAGACTTGCATAATAATTAGAACAATTATTTTGCATATTAATTTAAATATAAAAAATTTGCATATTAAAAATGTTGATTAAGTAGAATAATGTATTTACATATCTGACAGCATCAGTCATTTATGCAAATTAATGAGCCCCGCCGACCCCACCCCACGGAAAAACGCGAAAAACTGCGGTTTGACTAAAATTTTGGCAATTGTTGAGGTACGTGTGACTTTGAAGAAGTCATTTTCAATTGAAATATAAAAAGAATTGTAATTATTCAATCAAAGTTTACCTATCATTGCACAATAAAAACTTTAAACAATATTTGATTTGAATATTTACTATAATTAATTTAATGCAGTATGAATAACCATTTTAAAGTACATGATCACAAGATGGCATCTTACTTTACCTGTTTGGACATGATAGAAATAGAGGTCACGTGACACGAAAGACGTACAACAGCAATTTAACTCTACACCCCTCCTTCCTTTAGGTATTATAATTCAGGTCTAACGGACACTGATAAAGAACTATCATTATAAATCTTCCCACGCCTCCCGCAGCCACCAGTGATAATCAGAATTTAAAGTATAACAGCATCCCATTACTTACCAGCTCCTTAGAGAGCCTTTTAATATTTGGAATGTAAAGCAGGATCGCATTCCTTACCTTTCTAATATATCTACTTCTATGACAAGCTCGAGCCTTTACCAAGCCAAGCGCGGGAAAGCACTTCCCTCCCCGCCCCGGCTAAATCAAGATAGGACGCCATCCCCACCTCCTCGCTATTAAGGAAAAACAGGCTTTTTTCACATAGCAAGACAACAGCATTCAAATGTGGCTGCTTTTAAAGTCTTCGCTAAAACTGACGTGAAAATATTTGAGGATATGAACGTCTTCTAGAGTGAGTGTGGAGAAGAAGCACACAATTCGCCTAGGTCCATAATGAATACGTAATGTGCTAATGCTTACAATTATGCCAATCCATCGTATCACGATCAAATGTCTTCAGGACATGTTTGCATGGACAACTGCCCTGTCTACGAAAGAAATATGTTGTAAGTATAGCATATAATTTTTAAAAAAATCTTACATAAAATATATAAAAAATAAAATTGAAAACAATTACTTCTAGGGAACTGTCACACCAGAATTTTATGGAGAGGACGCTGATGAAATTGATGTCTTCAGAACCATACATAACATCCGCATCATTCAAAGTTGTGCAATGGACACACTCATGTAGTGTTATGTTCAAACCCTGCAGAACATGCATATTATATGTACAATCTCGACTGCAGCGTGATTCGTCGAAGATAGACGAAACAAAAGTAAGTGCAATGTGAAATATGACAGCAGAACAAGCTAATTCTTATTTGGTATAAGAATTAAAATATAAATTTTTACACTTTCAGAATTCGAAACATGTCTCCAGAAATCTACATCCCGAGAGGACGGAAGTGGATGAAGTGGACGTCTGCGTCATAGACCCGTGGCGCGGCTGCATTATACATGATGATGTCAATACAGACCAAGGACATGATAATCAATTAGCCGAGAATACTCCAAAACAAACAAGGTCCATAGAACATTATAACAGTCATAATGCATTAATTAAACAAGTCGTAATGCGTTAAGAAGGACTTTGAGGAGACTATTCCGCATGAATGCATTTGTATTGTTTCTAACGACAGCAATTATAGTGTTTCGGCACAAGAAGGCGAAGAATACCTTTGCAAATCATATCAGGAGACTGAAAGCGCTTGAAGCTCGAATGCTAAATATTACGTAGCAACTCTACAGTCCAGAAAACGACGGAGACCGATTAAAACACCGAAACGGGTTCCAAGACGCCGCAATCTCTAAACTGCATAGGGTGTATTCAGGATAATCCAGTGTTTTTCATCATAAGTGACAACGGTCAATTTGTGTATTCGTCCGATATGACTAACCAGGTTAAAGGACGTTAAACTACAAAAAAAAAAAAAAAAAAAAAAAAAAAATGTTTATATGATTCTGTTAGCGTGGGAGACAGTTTACAAAAACCTCACAGGTTTTGACAACTTCACAAAAGGACAAAAGTACGTATCGAGAATACAGTGAAAATGTAGTATTCTCATATAATGTTATTGCTACTATGAAAATGAGTGCATTATTCTTTTCAATACTTCTCTAAAAGATGGTTAGGTATTTTTAAAAAGTGAAGACATAATAGGTCTAAAAAGAACACGTTCTTTTATAGAGAGTATATTAAAGTTATTTATATCCCAAATAAAATGTATATCTTGAATTTTCTGGAAATAGACTCTGAAGGCCTCTTTTTTCTGGGTGAATTTTGCCGAATTTGGCTTAACTGCCAAACCGTAAGAGTTAGACAAAAACTTACTATACAGAAATGTAGATCTCGTCAAAATACACAATTTATGTCCTTTACTCTTTTGTTGTGGAAGTAACCGTTTCCGAGATATTCCTTGTTATTGGTTTCAATTGTAAATTACTTATATTCTTCGCAGGCAGTTAGTGTCCTTTTTTTCTACTCCTGGCCAAGCAAAGAAGCGATTTGCAATGACAATCGTATAACGACACCTAAAAATTTGACTATCGGTTTAGACTAGTATATTCCCTTGTTTTCTTCCTACTATAAGGAATCTCGATTAGCAAGGTGCAGAAAGTAGAATAATCTTATGTAAGACGTTTGTAGAACAGCTAGAAAAGGTTATGGGAGTGTAGCACATCAGAGTTTTGATATATCGAAAAAGTGTGGATACCGCTTCATAAACTGATAAGATATCTGTCGATGTTTCAAATATGAAGGAATCGGTGCCATTATAGGCCAGGACAAGATCTTTTAAATTTGGTTTCATGACTGTAGAAAAATCGTAGATTATCAATTTAGAAATATCCAAAATTGCCTGGCCTATGTAGGTAGGCTTATTCATTTGCACTTACTCTCTGCTCAACTCTATCCCTACAAGATTTTCTTTTAATATAATGCTCTGAATGTACGTCGGTCTGGCAGTTAGTCTCCTGACCTGTTTTCAAGACGATACAATTCGTAAGCGTATATTTTCTCACATTTTCAATGAATTTGCCGTACACGGAATTCATTTTTTCCCAATTTTTTTTTCTGAATTTGAAGGTCTAGCTTGCATGTCTTTCTGTGTTCACATTAATATAAGTTTTCAGCTAATCCGACTGATCATATGCCACCACACAATATATTTTGTACAATTTGAGGCTAAATCAATACACTGCTGGAGGTTTCTTTAGTGCAACATGTACTTTTCTTTATTTTCCAAAATTGCCACAAGTTTCTTGTAATAGCCATGTGGTGGTATTTGGTTTGTGGACAGAAAGGAAGCTCGTTGTGCTCGTCATGGATATGGCTAGAGCACTCCAAATCAACTTGTAGCACATGTTCAGTGGGGGAATTAGAAGGTACAGAGGTGAAATCAACCAATCTGATTTCTTCTTTGGTCAGCCACCTTAGGTTTCCTTTGGAAGGTAATCTATCATTGAACTTCCGTATAAATTATTCAAATCTAAATAGGAAGCATATGCAGGATTTTCTTCAGGCTTACATATTTATTTTGAGATTTTATGTATCTCTTTGATACATTGCACATTCCACCTCTGACTGCTCCCTAAAAAAAATCCAACATTTCTTGGTTAGAAATGAGGTCAAGCTTACACCTTCGTCATCTTAAACATAGCAACGAAGGTAGGACCTGGTGATGTATAATACTAGCAAGGATCTAATTTGTATGCTTCCAGAGATGGGTTCCTAAATTTCTCAAAGACATCAGCTAGCAATAAGGTGTCTGTTTTCAAGTACAGATCACTGTATTGGCCTGGATTCTGAGCTTTGAAGGTATTCCAAACATTTTGGGCGTGTTGATAGTCCTCATGAGATATACCATCAAACTGATCGATGATAGGTAATGGAGTTTCTTCCAGTTTCTTTTATATCAATATATGAAAATGGAAATATCCCTTTTGCTCTCATGAGCTCTTGGTGTTCAGGATCTTTATACGCTACATTTGTTATCCGGAATTAATCCTTTTCAATCATGTTGGCTAGGCTAGTTAGCTTATCATCTAGGCACCTGAAGCTCTCTAGAAACCTGAACTCAATGGTTGGTGTATCTCTTTGAAAAATATATATACCACTCTGAAGTGAATGCGATACTTCGGATTATCATTGAATGCCAGGTGCTCTACTAAAAAGTGGCTGTTTGCTCAGCCAATGAAAAAAGGAATGTTTCAAGAGAGTTTGGCTTGTTAAACGAAAAGCGGCACAAATAATTTATGGTGGGCACGTGCATTTCATTTTGTTTTTGTATAGTTAACAATAGCGGTAGATTCTGTTTCCAACTTCTGAAATAGGGGAAATCTTCTGCTGTGAGTGCAAGTTTCTTTCGTTTTAATGGAAGCTTCCCGCTGTATCAATGTATAACTGTAGGGAGACGGTCTGCCATATTCTGGCTGATGGTCAAGGGTAGAATGGGTCAAGGCGCTTAGCAGGCTGTTAGATTTTTTCATAGTGCTCCTACATTTCACGTGAATCACTATAGGTTCTGATATTACTGGTTAAGTTAGAATTCATTTACCACTTGCATCTCTATACAGTCTTTAGCTTTAGTTAGCAGCATATATCTTATATCAATTCAAAGAATTTGTGTATGTGTGTTGACTATATAAATATGTGTGTGTATGTGTGTGTGTGTGTGTGTGTGTGTGTTCTTTAGTAGAATGGGTTGGTTTCCAGTGAGGAGTCTAAATTTTTCGATATCAATGCGCATGTAAGAATGAATGTGACTATAGTGGAAGTATATGTTTTTGTATCTGACTGTTTGAGCATGTGTATATGCCTGTGTATGTTTCGATGTCCCGTGCTCGATTCCCCACTGGGCCTAATCGTAGCACCTTTGTTATATTGATGATTCATTGTCATTTATACTCGAAGTATGAGATTAATGTCCTAACAAGTCTATTTCCACCCTCTCACACCTTGTGCAATGAAATAAAAAATAAATAAATAAAGGATGGATTCATGTTTTCCTGTTTCCCTGAAGCATGTCATTCCTTTATTAGTTATAAATGCACAATTACATTTAAGGGGTATATATTTGAAGATCTGTTCCTCCCTATATTTCGCCATTTTATGGGTTTTGCGGATTTTTAAACGGATAAAGTGTTGAAATGTTTTTTTTTCTCCTAAGTGTTGGTATTGAATAGTTCAAAGTTTCTCATCTCCGAACGGGTAAAGTATGATGACATCTTATGATCGTATGCCTTGAAATGACCATTTTTTTATTTCCATTTATAGATAAAATTACAACATTTGTAGTATAAAAACAAGGATATAAACTTGAACAATAATTGACTTAGACAACCGTGATAATTTCACTGCGTTACACTGGTGACACTGGTGCTAAATAGTCACTTTCCCTCCATCTTTCCTTGGTTTGGATGCTCCATCCTAGTGGTAGAAACAACGGCCCTAGGAGTCTGGTGATTATATTACCGTTAGAGCTAGATGATCTGGATTCTCCTTTTCTATACAGAATAGAAGCAGAAAACATTAATCGCAAGTTACCTGTAAGGAAGGCAATACATCTCGATCCTTGTCACACATCGAGACATGCAATCTGTGCCGCACACCGTTTCGCCATGGGCGACGTTAATTTAGCTAAGTGTAGTCGCTCTTTTCTCAACAGCCTTTTGAAAGTGACGACGTTCTTATTGGTCTCTGTGAACACAAAATACTGGTACCCCATGGCAAACCATATTTGTAGAAATTCATCTTTTGCGCCACTATATCCATTCATACTCCATTAAATTAATTATAGCAAATATTCAAATCGAGTATTTTATAAAGTTTTTATTGTGGTTTAACAGGTGAAATCTAATCGAATAATTAGAATCCTTATTAAATTTCAATAGAAAATTACCTTTCAAAGTCCTATGTACCTCAACAATTGCCAAATCTATAGTCACTCCGCGAAAGTAATATATCGCGATTTTCCGTGGGGGCGAAGTCGGCGCGGCTCATTAATATGCATAAATGATTGATGGGTGTCAGATATGTAAATAAATTACTCTGATTATTATTAAAAATTTTTGCTATGGCATTTTTGGTATGCATGTTAATTAATATGCAAATTAATTACTCTAATCATTATGCAAATCTGGCTCATATGTAATATTCTTGGACTATTGACATAACAAGTTTTTTTTTTTTTTGTTTTCTCAGATTAATAAGAAATCTGTAGCTTACAATCACATGACTTTTGGTACCCACTTTAATTTACTTTCATGTATCTTCTCTAATGGTTTGTTTAAAACCTTATTTTTCTACTTTATATATATAACAAAAGAGCGATATAAAATAAGATTATTGTGAGTTTACATGTGACCTGCGTATATCCTTAAAATTTTCAAAATAGCATCCAACGTGAAACTTAGGAATTATTGGGAATATGCATATATGCTCACCCACTATTTGCAAAAAAATTCTGTCAGAAATTTCAACGTAGACACACACACACGAAAGGTAGTTCAATCACCCAATAAGTGGTATAGGCTCTGCTGTTTACGTCACGTAGGCTGATTAAGAGCTGCCACAAAATTATCAAATAGGCGTAGCCAAGGAGAGGAGTGGAACAGTTAAAACTGTAGAGTAAATACAGGACGTCGCCGAGCGACCAGTGAAGCTAAAACTAGTTAGGTACAATGAACAAGAATGGAGAGATAATTTTCACAGCCTGTTACCGTAATTTTCTCTATTCTGCTACGCCATGAATGACACACAAACGAGGAATAACAAAACCTCGGGAATCTAGCGGATTTCAGTCCTGAATTTAGGTTGGCAATGAATGCACATAAGTATAGAGGAAAATATGTCGGTTTTCCTTACATGCTGCCACATATTCCCTATAAAAGCAATCTTCCTACATTTTTAAGAAAATGTACCATTTCGTAAAAAAAAAAAAAAAAAAAAAAAACAAAAGCAACAAAAAAAAAAAAAAAAAAAAACTATGTAGAGGATAGTTTGGGATATTGGAATTTGTTGGAAAACCTTCGTATCGCATTTTTGAAAATTACTGAACTTATATGCAAAGGTTGGTATTTAACTGCCTTCGTTCTTGAGCAATGCTGTTCACACACATTGACACACGCGCGCACGCAAATTCTAAAAATATATGTTACATTCTCGTTCAGTGTTTTCTCCACTCATTCAGCAACAAACTATGCCTACAAAAGCTTACGCTTCTATTTCATTGTAAACCAGATATATTTTAGGTTTTATGATGCATTTTCTTGTGGGTTCAAGGGGATAATCGAATACTTAGGCTAAAGCGATAGTCAAAGGTTGTGGCCAAATATGCGGCGTTCCCCACTGTGTGTTGATGAGTGTGTGTGCGTATACTCCCCTACCTAATTACTTACAGCATGTCACTCTCCCCATGTACCTGTTTGTAGAGATGAACGCTACAGTTGCCTCAGCTCAACTCAAATCTCCGATGACGTAGGTCGGTGAGCATCAAATTGACCCTCTCAGGTCGGAATGACAATGGTGTAAATGTCACAATACACTTTTAACTTGTAAATCTGTTTATTTATGATTAGAACCAGAAGATATCACCACAAGCACGTTTGCCTTGCATACTAACGACGTCACTTTGTTTCTCAACACTTCCTGCAATTTACAACATAACCGTGCGTATCTAACAACTGAGCCTTAAACTGTCTGTCTATAACTGTGCGATGGCCCTCCGTGGTGTAATGGTTACCATGCTAGCTTCATATAACCCAAGGTCACGGGTTCAAACCCGGCGGAGGACGATGGATTTTTTCGGGTGTAAAAATCCTTAGCATGGCTTCCTTCGGAAGGGAAGTAAAGCCGTTGGTCCCGTGTCGTAGATTTACGGGATGTAAAAGAACCTCAAGCCTATAAGAGAGGCCTCTGAGCAAAATTAAGCGGTCTCTTACGCCCAGCATAGAATGGGACGCTGAGAACCACATCAGTTAAAGAGCGTCCATAAATAACACCCGATTTCCATTTTTTATAACTGAGGGTTACATTGTGTGTCAAACTGTCTTCAAGAGTCTTCTTATATAGAACATTATGGTGTCGTGGCGGCTTTATTCCTATTGGTTAAAAAACCCGCGAACTTGGCGTCTATGCGTCCCATAATGCAGTCCTTATTACACATAATGCACAATAAATACCTCGTGACTACGTTTATACAATGGAAAAGAACTCATTTATTATACAGTATAGACTTCCCCCAGCTCACTTTCACTTGTTACTCTATTGCACGCACATACATAATAAAGGAGTACGTGACTTTTACCAACTTTCTACTTTAACAAAGAATTTTCCCCTTATGCAGCGACCAAGTTACGTAAACACCATAATCTGAGCTTGCTTCAAGCTAACCTTCCACCCATATGGGAAATATTACATTTGTGCATTAAATAATAACCGATAATTGATAATAATGATGACGAGGTAAACTAAGGTCTCAAGCTGTTAAAATATAGTCGCTATATGTGTCCTTGAAATTAGATTATATTAGAATGTAGAGGATAAAAAAAAAGAAAAGGGAAATCGAGAAAAATATTGGGAAATTTTAGCCAAAGGCAAGGAATATCTTGGAAATGGATAACTGCAGTAACAAAAATGTATGTCAGTATCGTTGATTCAGATGACGTTCTCTGCCCGTTCTGCAACAAATTATCCTTAGAAACGCTTATCCTTCTCTGTACGTCATGCTAATCGAAATAAGCATTATACTTCATTCTAAGTAGGAGGGAAACAAAGGTCTAGGTTAAAGCGACCGTGAAATCTTTTAAAAGCTGATCGCTCTTTTGTGTGTAATTAAAATTCCCATTCTTTTTGCATGATTTGGATGAAAAAAAAAAGAATATTAACGACTTCCCGAAACGAGAAAAGTTTAGTATTGGACATTTTAAAACCAACACCAAGGAATATCTCAGAAATGGTTAACTCATCCGAAAAAAAAGTTTACGCATACATTTTGTGTTTTAACGAAATGTACGTTACCTACTAAGTTTTTGTCTATCACTTACAGTTTACCAGCCATACAAAAGTAATCTAGAATGAAGAAGGCTTCAGAAGCTTTTCCCAGAAAATTCAAGATCTTACATTTTATTTGTGATGAAACTGTCTTAAATGTACGGTATTTCAAATAAAACATTAGAGCCACTTTTTGAGAAAATAGAAAGCTTTCGAAGCATTTTCCATGTAAAGGTTAGTTTGGGGTGAGTTTTTTTTTTTTTTTTTTTTTTTTTTTTTTTTAAATCTTCCATCGCATCCTTAAAAGAGGCACTTGAATACCGAGTTTGGTATTTAACAGATTTTTATTTAATTTTTTATGTGCGTAAGCATTACCGAGCTACGTAGACCTGACAAGTTTTAGTTTTGCAAAAACAATTTGAAGTAGTATTTATCTGAGGAGTAATGTCTGCAAAAGCAGATTTTGGTTTACATCAGAATGAAGTGATTGATATCTGTGTTCCACAGGATGTATATTACTTAGCTTTAAAAACGCTGACACATAACTTTCTCTTCTAAAAACAAATTATTCTTTTATCTACATCAATCTAATCACAATAAACATTAACAAAATTGATTTTATTACCTGCTTCCTTGTAAGTAGAAGGGAAATAAATTAATACTCTAGGCTAAAGGGAGGGTCAAATCTTGCAAATGTTGGTCGCTACGTAAAACAATTTAAATTCGGTTCTCTTTTATATGACTAGGAGTAAAACGAAAGATGACTTCGCGGTTGAGAAAAATTTGTAAGGAAATAAAAATGAAAACCAATTGCAAAGAACATTTCGGAAACTGTTAACTCTTTAAAAAACTAAATACATTAAATTAAAAAAGGGGAAAAAATATATATCTATGACAAATTCTGTTTCAACGAGATCTGCCATTTTATGTTCTCTGTCACGTATGTACAATGTACATATTTGATAGAGAAGGTATTGTAATGCATCCAAAAATTCGATAACTATGTTTCACTGGAAATACATGCTTTGAGAACCCCGATTCCAAAAATAAATACTTTTTAGAAAAACGTCCATGAGTGTATATGTTATGTCTATTGACAGCATAACTCAAAAAACAACATTTGGTTAAATATCAACTTTGGTACTTATTTTCAGTATCTTCCAAGGATGCGATATGAAGATTTTCAGAGAAAAAAACCCCACTCCAACTACCCTCTACTACGCAAAAAGTGAGATCTCGTTCAGACACTGTTTGTTTGTTTATTTATTTAATTTTTTTTTTTTTTTTGAGAGACTACCGTTTCCTATGTATTCTTTGTAATTAACCATTTTACACTAAGCTAAAACGGGAAATTATCTTTCGTACATTTTCGGTTCATATCTCTCTTATTTCACTCCTGGCTTTGCAAAGAGAGCCGAATTTCAATGACAAATGAATAGCAACAGCTTTTAAGAGATTTGACTCTCGCTTTAGCCTGTTGTATTCCCTTCTTCTTATAAGGAACTAAGTAATAAGACGATTTCTGGTAATTTTATCTTGATTAGCATTATGTAGATGAAAAAATATTTTGCAGTAATTATTTGTTTGCAGAACAGATAGAGAAAATTATGTGAATGGAACACATCAGATTTTTTTAAGTAAGCTTTTGTCTATCTCTTATTGTTTACCAGTAATACAAAGGTCCTTGAGGATAGGAAGTATTTAGAGGCTAAGCCCAGAAAACTCATGATATACATTTCGTTTGTGATCAAAATATCAAAAACATGCGATATTTTAATCAAAATTTGATATTGCTGAAATAAAAATTATCCATGCAAAGAGGGTGGGGAAATGTTTCTGAAAAGCTACGTGTCCATCCTTAGGAGATAGTGATCTTTAACACCAGGTTTTTAACCGACATTTTGGTTTTTATTTATGCTGTGCACACCCAGAAACACATTTTGTGTGTGTGTGTGTGTGTGTGTGTGTGTCTGGGAACCCAAAATATGTATTTTCGGTAAAATGTCGGAATCGAATTTTTGGCTGGAATACAATGTCTTCTCTACATAACATGAAAATCTGGTGTGTTCCATTCACATGATACCTTCTCTACGTGTGTACAGTGTGCATACACACATGCTAGAGAAAATTAAAATCTGATGTGTTCTATTCACATGACTTCCTCTATCCGTTCTGCAAACAAACTTTTTTTTACAAAAGGTTTTTTTTATCTACATCATGTCTTGTTACTTATTTTCCTTGTAAGTAAAAGGGAAATAGGGCTGAAGCGATAATCAAAAGTTTTAAAAGAAGTCGCTGTGCGATTGTCATTGACATTTGGTTCTCTTTTATAGCCAAGAGTAAAACAAAGGAGATATGAAACCATGAGGACTTCCTTTGGGAGAATTCAAGTATTTTAAAATAATAACAGTGATTATGTTAAATCTTCTATAAAAAAAGGAGTATGAAAGAATTAGTGTTTTAAGGAGATCTGTGTAGTAAGCTTTTGTCTATCTGTTACGCAAAAGTAATTCAGAAAGGAGAGGTCTTCAGAGGTTATTGCCAGATAATTAAAGATGTACATTTTATGTAATGTAATATAGGGTATTTATACAAAATGCTTGGAGCCATTTTTAAGAAAATGAAAATTTTTGAAAATGTTTCCATATAAAGGTAGCCTCGGGTGGGGGATTTACATGAAAATCTTCTCATCCGTGGAAGATGCTGAACTATCAAGTTTCGCAGTTAACCGACTTTTCGTTTTTGAGTTATCTGTTCCCAGATACGCTCACACATACACAAATAGTGACTCTGGAGACCTCAGAACATATATTTTCGATGGACTCTTGACATCGAATTTTTGGGTGGAATACATTAACTTCTCTGCCTACTATGTAGAGTAGAGTAAGTAAAATGATACCACAATAAGAGCAGGATAGTCTGGAAGATTCGTGGGCTTATGATAGTTTCAGGACTCCATAAATGTTTTGGGATTCTACACTTTGATCCTACGTGCTATGTATGACACACTGTGATCTGAGTTGAAGAGGAATTATCAGCCTAACATAAACGTTTCAAATAACGGATTTCTATAGCAACTTAAATGCCGTTTTAGCAAAAGTAAGTTTACACTAAGTTTTCACTCTCTCTTCATTAATGCAATTTAGTCCAACTTGCACTGGCACTTCACCTGGCCAGCACGCGACTTAGCCTCTCTCTATCGGACGTTTCACTTGCTGGGGAGTCGAGTACAAGATCTCTCCTAATCGTGAAAGCAGCACTGCATCAGTCATCACAAATTCGCTCGCAGAGCAACACTCTTCGTCCCATTCGCTAGCTCGCTCGTTCACTTTCTTACTGACTACTCGATCACGGAGAACGCACACACATCTAGCGGCTGATATCTTTATGGAACCTTCACGAACGTTCTAGAAATCTTTCGGAGGCGGTGTGAGAGAAACCTCCAAGATATTCTAATTATATTTCGATAGCGTAGTGTTTTGTGCAACGTGACGGGTGCTTATCTTTGTTTATCTTCCACCGGCCCGACCAATCGGCGCCAGCCAATTGAGAGCCCGGTACATAGCTGCGTCAGAAAACTCTCTTCAAGGCTGGTCGTCCCGAACAACTCCGCAATATGGAGCTAGCCGATCAAGGCGGTCCAGCATCAACTCTCCTCGGCGTTCACGTCGAATGCGGTATACCACAACATTGATACTATGATTTTATCTTGTATGGACTATCCCGGGGTCGTTGTAGTTTTGGTCCTCGTTGGATCGTAGACCTTTCTGTTCGCCAATCGCTCATAGCAGGACCTAATTTGGCCATATACCAGTTTGAGGTCTCTCCTGGCGATATGTTAGATGTCTTTCAGCCTTTCCGTTATAGCCCCGACACAATCCGTTGCCGGCAGGTCGCATCCAGGGGGTGTACTGAACAACAAATCACGTGGTAGACGTACTTCTCGTCCAAATACCAATGTTGTCCGATGTTATGCAAGGGGATTTGAGTACCGTGTTCGATAAGGCCTATACATATCCTGGACTCGTTGATGCCTAGATATTTCTTTTGGGATGTGCTTCTGGAACGCATTATTATATTGCTCCACTCGATCCGATTACCGGTTTAGAGGAGTGGTAAATGTCGTGTTCATTCCGAGATAATTTTATTCAATATTTGTTCCCTGATTACTGTGGAGCTCCCGGAGGATCCCAAAACACGGAAGAAATTATTCATTATTGCATTAGTCGCGATGGAAGCCTCCTGATTGGGAATCTCGTAATTCCTGTCTGACGGGGTAAAAGGGCCTGCTACGTTCCCTTTCGAACGCCACTCCGTCGGTGTACTATGCATCCATCCCCGATTGCAAGTCTAGGCAAATGACTTGTCACGTAGATGTCGCATTGCTGGCACCAACTCTTTACTTTGCTTCCGATATACAACCATTAAATTCGGTGACATAGCTTTTCTAAACTTTTATTTACCTCCAGGTACCTTCGGCTGTTCCAGCTGTTCCATTTTAGCTTTTCCGTCTTCAGATTCTCACATTTTCTTCAGTGCACCGTTCTTGACCGCTATAGACCAGCCCCCTTTAAATTAACACTCGCCTATGCAGTACGTTCCCCAGATTGCTAATCCTTCAAGTCAGTCCTATGTCTCGAGATTACAGCAGCTACCCCCTCAAGGTCTTTTCGGCCCTGCATAACCGCCTTAAAGCTGCAACAGGCTGCTTCGCTTCGACCTTCACACGTGTTCGCAGTTATCCTGACACGGTATTCGGAAAAGACATGTGCGTTGTTCCTGGTGCTTCTGAGTGAAATTGTATTCCCGCAACGTTGAATCCAGGGGGGTCATCTGTCCTTCAAAATTTTGAAAACCCAGCGGACCAGTTAAATATTCGGCGGTGGAACTCCTCTCCGTAAAGATACAATAGCTGTGCGCATGTCACAAATAGTTTCCTTCGGCCTTGGATAGGGTTGTAATGAAGTAGGCCACTACTCTCTCTTGTCTGTCATGCTCTAGTGACAGCACACTCCCCAATGCCTGGCATTCGTGTCCAGGATCAACCTTTAACCGGGGATACTTGCAGTGACTTTTCTTCGGGGTCTAAAAGGACACGGGAAGGACTACCATCAGTGTCGTTGTTCCTTTGTCAGCGGCGGTAGCGGTTTGGGCGATGTTAGCATATTCCGCCACGAATTTCCGTAGTAGGTGCAGAAATCAAAGAAGCGTGTATGTTCTTGTTTATTCTTTAGCCTAAGCCGCTTTTGGAGATCCGCAGCTACTCCGCTAGTGTTTACGATGTGTCCTAGGTAGCGCAATTCCTTTTAAACAACTGAAACTTCTTGAGGTTCAGTTTGAGGTTGACCTGGCGAATCCTTTAGCGCCTTCCTCGAATGCCTTGTTTGTTACAAGGTGCTACGAACTAATGTTTAAATTTTAAATTATTTAGAGAACCTGTTTCTACCTACATGAATATTCCGCTTAAAACATTTGTTATGATCTTTTTCTGCATTTTAATATATTTATTGGATCTTGAATATTTGTTTTATTAGGTTGTATTGCATTGCACTTTCTCTTCATTTTAATGTTTGTTATACATTTGTAAATTTGCGTTTTTGCTGTACTGCTTTTGCGAAGGTGCCTACAATGTCAATCTCTAGCAGCGGAAAAGAGTGTTTCTGAGTTAGCTCATTCGACTTCCAGTAATCAGCACAGAAGTGCATATCTTTCTGAGTTTCATCATTCAATTTCCGTCAATCAACACAGAAGCGCAAATTTCTTTTTCTTTCCACCACTAGCTCGCCCGTTGAGATCTATGGGCTATCGGATTCTTTATTATGCATCTGGTCTTCATTTCCGCTTATCAGTTCTGTATTACTTTCTGCTTCTGCTGTCTAATCAGTGAGCAATCGCGGGTGCGATGCTATGCATCACTTTGCCGTTATGGCCGTAAACATTTCTGATAATCCCAGGAACTCAATGAGCATGTTGAGGATTGTATTTTCTCGTTTGGTGATACATTTTCAATCGCCTCCTGGATGAGGAAACTCAGAGATCCATTAAGTTGTTTAGTGTTCGATTCATTCTGTGTGTCTCTGGTCCCAGGGATCACGAGATATCACGAGCTCATAAATCCCGAAGACATTTCCAATAAGCGGTTCCTGGTAGCGTTTGGTGCATTGAGAATCTTACTATGACTACATCGGAATCGGGAAGTCAATGCTCTGTGACGTGAATCCCACCCCAAATTATTTTACTCGTTATGGGTTTTTTGGACGATTCGTTACCATCTTCTCGCCACACGTTGGAACCATCTAACATTCGGCAACCAAAAGCCTCACCGGCTGCAATCTCTCCTCCGGATAGTACAACGGGTTCTTGTCGCGGCACAGATGCAATATACAGCGCTCAGCGTTAACCTTGGGATTGAAGAACCGCAGGGGTCTAGACCCAACATTTGTAGTGTGCTCCTAGCAAGAGTCGTCTACAAGAATCTTCGTAAGTGACAGGCAGTTTTTCACCCGAGATGGTTTGTAGTTGGTGGTACCTAATAGGCGTCCTCTTTGACTGTCCCCGCGCTGCCTTGGTTCTGACGGCTGTTAGTGAAGCCAGCAGCACTCTGTAAATAACGTCGCGAATTTATCCGAATTTTCTTTTAAAGGTTTAGTTAAGTAATAACTTTTATTTTTTGGGTTTTGATATTCGTATTAACAATGATTTTTTTTTAATTATTAGTCCTAATTTAATTAGACTATCCTCGCCATTCCCGGCGACGGTGTTCAGCATGAAGCAGCGGAAGATGGTTGCGACGCCGACGTGCCCCTCTTCACGCTGGGTCCCTTAGTAGTTTTCTTGAGCTGTGATCTGCGCTCGTACTCCACCCTTAGATATCCGGGCTCTCGCAACGCTAATAGATCCGTAGTTCTACGAGTTTGGGTTGTAACAGGATCGCCATTTTTGGCTGTCATAGCTCTGAGCAGAGCCGGGGTTGTTTTTCCGGCCGTCATCTTTAACCGCTTCAATTTGTAGCGAGCCATCAGGGGATCATTGACGTTATGGTGTTTCGCCAGGAGGAGCTATAGTTTCACCTCACTAGGAAGTCTCTCCGGAAATACAATCTGGTAGCAAATCTATGAGAGCTGGTGTGTCAACCGCTCCACCTCCATAGCGAGTTCCTGTAAAATCTCACTCGGTTGTTGCACTCATGCTTTAAACTGGGCTCTCATAAGGCGGTGGCCAGCGTTGTTTTCCACAATGCCGCTAAAATATTTTAATTAAATCGTCGGCCGATGCTCTGGCAGGGAAAGCGTGTTTCCTCTACTTGTCCCTGCTTATTGTGGGCAGCAAGAACCTCAAACTGCCGTCCAGGACTACGTGCCGTCAATTTTTTTTAAATATCGGCTGTTTATGGGATCATCTACAAGTTCAGCACGAATGTGGCGCATCTTGTTTGCAATCCTCTTACTTTCTTTTGTCTGCTGTATCAGACTGTCTTTCACTGCATTTTCTATCATCTTATTTTACTTCGTCTAATCTTACTAATTTAGACGCTCTCTTATTCTCCTCTGTTTTCTGATCTAATTGTTTTTCTTTGTGATTTAGTCGCTCTTCCACCAAAATAATCTTTTCTTCTAGTCAGGTTCCACATTCCTTAACGATTACATTTTTCAGATCATCGCTGTTGCATTTATCTCCCAGTTTACGGAATAAACGAGAAAGCCTAGTTGAGTTTCATCTTATACATTTCGTCCATTTCTTTCTTTAAAGCGTTCATTTCAGTTTTTATCTTCCCTGTTTCAGTCTACAATGTTTGAATCATTTCATCCATCTTGGCTATTCAATCCCTTAATTCCACTGCTGACAAGAGTGTGACTTTGTTTAGTTATTAACTCTCACATGACTAACGTCTTACTGCGTCTTCGTTAATGTGACCCAGCTCAACTTTACACTGGGAATTAACTTGGTTATCACTATCACTTCACTCGTAAACGAGTTTAAGTTTCTGCTGTCACTTCACGTCCGTTTTTCGTCGCACCAGAAACGTTAAGCTCATTCGCTCCCTGATTGGCTCTATCATACGAGAACTCTCGCTTATTGAACAGCAGATGATATCTCTAAGGAACCTTCTCGAACGTGCTGGAGGTATTGGGAGAGATACAAGTCTTTGCGCAAGACGAGAGCGTTGCTTATCTTTGTTTATCTCTTGCCCCCGGCCGGTATGCGCCAGTCGATTGATTGCTCGGGACACAACTGAGTCGTAAATATAATATGTTGTCTTCCCTCAAGTGATGCACTCGTATTTTATGGGTTATTTTGAAATAAAAAGTTTCCATATCAAAAACATTATGTGTATGTGGGGGAAGTCTAGGAGTAGGAATATTCAACCAAATATTATGAACTTTGGTCTCACTTAGAAAATACATCTTAATAGCCCTATTAAAGCGTAGCATAAAAATTCGAAATACCTACTTTATCCACCGGTTTCCTAAAACTGCACTAAAATAAGAATTATAAGTAAGAATGCTCAAACTGAATATTATAAGACTCTTTATTTTACGTACCTTACATCCCGCTTAGAATATGAGCTATATGGCACCTTATTTACATGCTCCAAAGGGCGCAAAATCAAATATCTATCGAAGTTTATCTGTCACATATTGTAAAAGATTGTTGTAATTATAAGCATAATGCTGCGAACAAGTTTTATTATGAATAGGGAGTCAGATTGAAAAATTCAATGCCATAGCCGGGGTTTGAACCACGGATCTCCCAATCTCTAGTCGGTTGCTCTGACACTGAGCTACCATGGCAACATGCCGGCATAGCATTGAATTTCTCAACTGACTCGCATGTTTTCCGGTAAACCACAAGGCGATCTGATATTGTTTTGAGATGACAACCTCAATGGTGACTTACAATGTGGCATGTTGTCATGGTAGCTCAGTGGCAGAGCAACCGACTAGAGATCCTTGGTATTGAGTTTTTCAGTCTGACTCTACCTATCCAACTCCTGACCTTCACACGGCTTGTGTGAAAACCAAGTTTTATTATGTACAAATTGTGGATAGGATGAGTAATGTTTTCTTTACTATTATTACATAAACAGCTTACCACCTAAAGCTGTTTAGTTTCGATCACATTCCAGCACAAGATAAAGACACTAATTTGTGTCCTAAAAATCCTTTTATTTAGTTTTGGTGGCTATTTACAGTTTCGGGGAAAGTAGTTCTAATAATGCTTTTCAAAATACACGTGAGAGATAGAAGAAATGTGATAGAGGATAAAAAGTCAAAGAATTTAGGATAAAATATAAAGTGAGAGAGGAGCGAGACAGCGGGAATTAAAGTAAGGCGGTTAATGAAGGCGAAGTTGGTCACAATGGTAAATGAAATAGGAGCTACACAGATTAAAATCTTTGCTGTTAACGCAAAAATCCCGCACAGCTGTGGGATCTGCCTGTTAAACATACCTCCATGATTAAATACAATTGCCAAGGCTACTTTATTAACATCAAGTACATCGATAAGGTTCGAAGTACGCTTCATAGCATGACTTTCATAAGTACGTATACACTCTTAACTTTCTTTACTGTGTAACTAACAGATTATACATTTGAACAAGTGCTGACGAACAAAGAGAAAGAATACCCGAATTGTGGAATATTGCGTATAACACTGTTTTGTTGGGGGAGGGGGGAGGTGTTGGAATGAAAATAATTGCAAAGATGGCGGAGAGGGTGAAGAGTGTGTGTGTGTGTGTGCGAGGGAGAGAGAGACGCAATTCAATTTGCTCGTCAAGATTGAGGGAATCACATTAAAGCTGAGATAATTGAAACAGAGCTCAAATTCCTTATAGACTTGCTCATCCAACACCGGGTGTTTCTGAGCAGCGGAAACGTTCTCACATCCAGCATGTGGTCAGTACCAGATCAAATTTGTGTACTGTGGATAAAGCATTATGACGGTCCAATTGTAATGCGAGCTCAACTATCCGACAAACCCTGCAGTTATTTGTTGGTTAAAGGAAAAATTCTTGTTTTTATTTTACTCGTCTGAAAAACTTGAATTAGCTTATTTTTGACTTAACAGTCAATATGGAAATATCAGAACACACGCTTTAAACTCATTATTTAGCTTACTATTAAGTTTGCTTGGATGTTCGTAGGGGATACTGAGGAACTGTCCTAAAATGACATACAAGGTTTATCAAATTCTAATATGGGGTAATTGTCCTCTCATGAAAAACTACTGCGATTCACTTGGTAATTTAAGTTAAGAGTCGGGGTAAATATTCAAGACGCTCTCAAAAATAAGAAGCGCAGCAAGGAACAAACTTTCCTTAGAGGCAGCATATGTTGATTAATTAGCGACGTCAAATGTTTTTAATGTAACGCATGCTCCATATGTACATGCGGCATTATCCAGCTCTGCAAAGCCACGTGAAGCTGGCAGTTATACCTACATAGTGTATAGAAGCATGTTGCATTATTTTTATCCATGCATAGTGAAGACAAATTTCAGAAATTTGCAATATAAACCACAAGCACTTAGCTGCCTCTCTACAAAGCAAACAGATTTATAGGAATCATGCCCTAAGTTATTTTTGGACAAATTTTATTCTCCTGTGCGCTCTTGTCTAGAATTAAGTCAGAGAGGTTACACGGAAGAGGATTTTCCCACCTCTTGTGGGCATTTTGTAGCATTTTAAACACCTCCGGGGCGAAAATGATGAAGGTTGGGGACCGCACGGGCACGTCGAAACCATGTGAGTACCTTTCCAAAGTCCCAAGGACCTGTCTCTTCGCCCCCTGCCCTGCCAATGCATGTCCTAGCAAAGGTCAAATCGGCTTAAATCTTCACATCTGTCACGAACATTCAAACGTAAATCGCACCAGGTTTTTACTATATAACTAGTAGTATGGAAAGGGTGAAACAAAATTTTAAATATTTCAAACGCCGTGTCATGACAGGTCGGCAAAAACATTTTAAAAACTTCCACCAGATTGACATTGGAAATAACGCATGCATTTATCTAGACAAGTGACGACAGTGCGTTCATCTTTGCATTGCCTTTAAAGTAAACCGTCGTTTTAAACAATGTACGAGTATGAACGATTTCTCAAATAATTTGCCATGCATGAAATAGGAGCTCTAAGGCCTAGATACCTATTAAAATCAAGCAACCGCGCCTCCGAATCACAAAAGTTTACCCGCACTTTAACATTACCGCCAAATTCTATATTATAAACTTACACAGATTGGCACTAACATTCACAATTTGTAGCCATTACTTACATGTTTGAATAATATTACCAACATTGTCAATACTGTTTCTTGTAGTGAACAGAGCTTTGAGTGATCTTACTTCACTGGAAAAGTATTCAAACCTCCTTGTATTTTCTATATTCCTAAGGACTTTTGCGAGTTTTATTTACACTCTGTAAGAGATATATGCGATTGTTAAAACGTACATTTTAAATGTTCTGCAAACAGGCGAAGTTTTGATCATTCAGAATGAATTTTGTATAATGGTAAATCTGAAAAACAGAATAAAGAATACAAAGAACACGAGTTAAAACAAAATTTTCATACAAATTTTTGTGGTAACAATCATTTCCGAGATATTTATTATTGATTTGAATCCTTTAATATATTTGATTCATTTCTGAATGTGTTGTTACCAACAGTTGACTGTCACATTGTCATATTTCAAAGTCAGCATTAGCGATCCCCTTTTACTTTCTGTAGTATATATAGTAAGTAGGAAAATTGCAGTATTCCAAGATTTCACCGGAAATATTATGTTTTTGAGATCTCCTAAATCCAAAAATGGATCAAAAGAAAGGTCTTTGTGTGCCTCTGTGAAAACCATTAATCAAAAACGAAAAGTCCATTAAATACCAAACTTGTTCAAGTTCAGCCAGCGTCTTCCAAGAATGCAACACAAGAATTTTCGAGAGTATCTTCTCCGCACCCCAATTTTCTCTTTATATTGAATATTTTTCGAAATTTTTTATTTTCTCAAAAATAACTGTTTTTATTAAAATTCCTTGAAATGTATGTTTTAAATTTTCAGTGAATAGCCGCTGAAGACCTCTTCATTCTGTAAACCGATTGAGATAGAGAAAATCTTGACAACATGTAGATCTTTATGTCAAATAAAATTTTTGGTGGAGTTAAATTTGTTTCGAGATATTCCTTGAATTTGTTTAAAATTGCCAATACTTTTTATTATTGTCATGGGAGGTTATCTTTTCTTTCTTTCTTGCCTCTTTCTTTCTTTTCAGTTTGATTCATGCAAAGAAAGCCGAATTTTTTCATTGTGGCCACAGATTAGTTTGTTGCAGAATATGTAGAGAAAGTCATATAAATGTAACACACATTTTTTTTTTTAAACAGCTATCGCTTCAGTCTCCTATATTCCGTTTGCACGTATGTACAACGAAAATTTTAAAAACCATTTTTCAACTGTTATTCTTCTGAATTAAAATAAACTAAACTGTTAATGTGAACATGTTGTATGAATAAGGGATAAGTCTGTAAAAATAACCATTTTAGAACACAGTTTCCTCTTCAATCATTTTCTATTTCATGACTCTTATATTAGCAATATGAGGCCAAAAGGAGCACACTTTAATGGTAGCATTTTGCAGTCTGCAGTTAGAAAGTCGAGTATTTGCGAATGGATGGTTTCAAATGAGACACTTGGACATCGCTCATAATATCTGCTGTGAGAGAACTGAAAGAAAATGTCTGCAATAAATAGATGAACCCCTGCTACGAAGGATATCGCACATTTGTGAAGCGAACTGCGGGTTGTGTGTGATTCTGGAACACAGGTGCTACAGGCAAGCGGGGTGCACTAAGGGTGTCGCAGTGGTAAGGTGATATGACGCTCTGTGCCCTCTTGATCTGACTGGGAGTTTCCCAACTGTGGATCTCAAGCTTCTTCGTTCCAAAGTTCTCACCTACCTATGTCCTTTTAACGGAACGTTTAAATGCTACCTTCTTATAGTTCATAAGCAAGTTTTGTGTCAACTAGAATACGCTGGGAAGATTATCTCGCGCAGAAGTCTTGTTCAGTATGTTAACGAATTTGGTCGCTCCTCCTACGTTGTGAATTATTCGGACAAGCCAATGAGTAATATTAAAATTGTTACTGCTCGAAATATACGTACATAGTTGTATGCATGTCACCATTGATTAATGCATCACAATTTATTATAGGGCAATTCAATGCTGCTGGCTTGCAAGTTTCATGGAGTAAACCTCCACTGACAGTTGATAAAAACACTGTAATTTCAAACAGAATGGCAAAATGTGTTTTAAAAGGGTTAAATTCAGTACTCATAATTAACTTTAGCTATATGCGTAACGTGATACAAGTAACTCGGTACATCTACTTTGGAAGCATCCATCTTTATTTTCTCTACACGTACTATGTACATAGTGTATAGAGAAGGTATTGCACTCCACCCAAAAATTCGATACCGAGATTTCACCGGAAATATATGTTTTAGGGTCTCCTGTTTCCAAAAAAAAAACATTTTCAAAAAAGATCCGTGTGTGTGTGTGTGTGTGTGTGTGTGTGTGTGTGTGTGTGTGTGTGTGTGTGTCTGTGAACACGATAGCTCAAAAACGAAAAGTCGGTAAAATACCAAACTTGGTATTTAAGTTTAGTATCTTCCAGGGATATGACACCAAGATTTTCAAAAAAATCCCCCACCCCAAACTACCCTTTACATGAAACTTTTTTCGAAAATTTTGATTTACGGAGTTTTGCATAACTGTTAAACTGTAAGAGATAGATGAAAACTTACTGCACAAAAAATGTAGAGTACGTTAAAATACACAATTTATGTTGTATAAATTTTTTCGTGGAATTGATCTTTTTTAGATATTCCTTTTGGGGGGGTTTCAGCTTTAAAAAACATACTTTTCTCATACAGGAATTTGTCAACTGCTTTCCACACACAAAGGAACTTCAGTCACATAGCAACCAGCTTTTGACTATCACTTGGTACTTTCTTATTTCGCTTCTACTTTTAAGGAAGCTAGTAATAACACTATTTCTGTTAATTTGTTCTCGTATAGCATGAAGTAAATATAAGCATAAGCTCTCTAACAATAATTTGTGCAGGGATATAGAGAATATCATGTGAATGGAACACATCAGATTTTTTATTTACATCACGTCCGCTCGTGAACAACCCTACCCCAGTGTCCTTCAATTATGAATAGAATAATAAATTATAATAGTATATATGAGTAATAAATAGGTAATTAGCAAAAGCAGCTTTTAAATACTTCGTTACTCGTCAGTTAAAGACAAAATTCACAAATTATGTTGAATAAAATTCTTACAACCCTGAACAAAATTTAATGACGTTTCTTCGGAATGAAAACTGAATAATGCAGCGCCGTCAAAGAATACCCATGTAGGGGGTTTATACTGAATTGATTCCAAAATCAATGTACGGATAAAAGCAGAGTGGTTGGCAACACCGCCAATAACGTAAATAGAATAATGTGTTTTAGCCGAACAGTGCTTCTAACCCTTATATACACCTTAGCACGTATCTCACATCACCGCATTTTAAGGCATTCAAAACTATTTCTAAGAGAATATGATGTAATAATAGCAAAATAGTAAATAAGGAATTATATATTGAGGACCTAGATTAGATTTAAACGATTTAAGCAACCAAGAATGCCGTCTTATTTCGTTTCGAAGATCTGATGCTTTTGAGAGTGTCACACGAATTATAGATTCCCATGAATATACTTCCAATGTTCTTGTAATGTCCTCTTAGGATATTGTTGGTGTGGAATTGAATTTTTTTTCTTCACCAGAGATTGCAGAGCAATTTTATTATTCGTCGCTACGATGCTCGTTCACCGTTGGCGAGTGCTCTCTATAATTCAAGCGCATTCTCCGAAGTCGCTGTCTGAACTAAACTTTACAGTTTTTTTTTTTTTTTTTTTTTTTTTTTTCGAGTGGAGTGGAAAAACCCAATCTACAGGCGACAGAGGGGATAGCTCTGCCAAGTGTGGGGGTCGCCCTAAACTGGCAATACCCACTAAAAAACCACTCCACCGGAGAGAATTCGGGTGTAGGAATGCTGCAGTACCGCTTGTTGCACCTGCGGATTCAAGGAGCGGGTGTTATGGCTAGCCAAAGGCCATAGCCAGGAGAGATTGAGGGCCAGGACGCAAACATGACCGGAGCCCTGATTGCGCCCTTGGAAGATTTGTGGTGAGGAATAAGTACATATTGTGTGTGTATATCTGCAGCCCTATAACAAAAGGACGTAGTCAGTATAACATTTTCTGCCCTTTCGGGTAAAGTCGTTGGTAGATTTCGTATGTCTGCAGCCCTGTAACATAAGGACATAGTCATTTAGATATTTCAATTTGGTATAAATTCTAAGCTAGTTATATTTTTACAACTACTGCTGCCCTGTCTGGCGAAGTCATTAGTTATTAGTTGTGTTCAACCCTCTAACTAGAGAGGGCGTTGTCATTTAGCAGAGACATCATTGGTTTCTCATGGACTTAGTGGTCACCCATCCAAGTGATGGCCATGCCCAATGCTGCTTTATTCTTATTACTTACATTCTATTATCTAAATACCAGAGAAGGTCCGTTAGTGGTCTGCCAGGTCGCTGTAGAGTGGGGGTCCCTCAAACCCCCGGATCCGCCTTGACTCAGAAAGTAAGGACTTCAAGGGCCACCAAACTAATGTCGTAGACTCATTCATGGGTAATTTTATTATGGAATTCTTACTATCGATTCTAGATATTCTCGTATATTTAAATCGGGTTCCCCCAGGCCTAGGGTTCTGTCAAATAGAGAGAGCGGTCTCTTGTGTTTGTTATTTTCTGCTTCATAGGTGCCTAGTTCTTGTATTAGTTCATTGTTGTTTCTTGCTTTACGCTTATACAGGTTGTAACTTTGCCTTTTTATGAACTGCTCAATTGAATGCAGTTTTAGCTCCTCATGAAGGAGATAAGCAGGCGCTACTGGGGGTTGTTTGGCAATTATTCTAATTATTCTATTCTGGAGTGTTTGTAATTTATGTATGTGCGTTTTTGCAGCGTAGCCCCATACAGGGGATGCGTACGTAATGATCGTTCTTATTAGCGTTTTATATAGGGTAATTCCCATGTTTAATTTTAATTGGCTGTTGAGATTGATGATGGGATATAGTCTGTTTAGTTGACCATTAGCCTTGGCTCTGACCTTAGCTATATGCCTACTCCAGGTTAGGCCTTGGTCCATGACAAGACCTAAGTAGGTCACTTGGTCTTTCCACTCGATAATTTCGCCTTGGTAGTTAAGTGGTTGTAGCAAGTTTCTGCCTTTACGGTGCTGTATTCTTTTTGTGAAGACTATAGCCTGTGTCTTCCTCGCATTTACTTTAATTCTCCACTTCTTGAACCATGGTTCAAGTGAGTCTAAAGCATTTTGTAGGCGTAAGTGTATTATTCGTGGCTGAGTGGATTGTGTGGTTATAGCAGTGTCATCTGTGTATATGTACTTGTTGGTTCTTACCAATTCTGGCATGTCATTTATGTATAAATTGAACAATGTTGGTCCCACTATACTTCCTTGTGGAACTCCTGCTCGGATTTGTTTGCAGCTTGAGACTGCGTCCTCTACTGAGGTGTGAAATCGTCGTTCATAGAGGTAGTCCCTAATTAGGGCTATAGCAGTCTCAGGAATTTCGTAGACTTTCAGTTTTCTGAGTAGCCCTGCATGCCATACTTTATCGAAGGCACGTTCAATATCTAAATAGAGGGCACCTGTCGATTTGTTTGTGTTGAACCCTTTGGTGATTTGCTCCGTCATTCTTAACAGTTGCAGTGTAGTAGAATGGTGAGCTCGAAATCCGAACTGTTCGGGTATAAGTATATTTTGTTTGTGCAGGTGTGAATTTATTCGCTTCAGTATCACTTTTTCTAATACCTTGCTCATCGTATTTAATAGGCTGATCGGCCTGTAGTTGATTGGTAGTGTTAGATTTTTGTTTACTTTTGGGGGAAAAGTAGGATTTTTGCCTCTTTCCATGCAGGTGGAAACCTGCCATGTTCGAGCGTGTAGTTGAATATTTTGGCAAGCAATGTTACTGCCCTTTTGGGTAAATTCTTTAGTACCACATTTGGTATTTTGTCTGGGCCTGGTGCTTTTCTTGCTGGCAGGTGTTTTATAATCCAGCTTTTTGTTTTTCGCAATTTGTTGTGTGTTCTTCTCTGACCTAAGATTTGGGCTTCATCTTCGACTTCTTGAATGAAATCGTCTTGCCCGTTCGCGGGATTGGGAGAGAATACCTCCTCTAAAGTGACCGCAAACGCTTCGGCCTTAGCCTGGGGGTCTCTGCTACGGTGTTATTAATTTGTAGTGGCGGTATATTTGTGCGTGTGCGCGTTAAGCATTTCGCAATTCGCCATACTGTGTTTTGTTGGGGGTTGAGATTTTCGAGTGTGTCGTTCCATTGATTTCTAATGTAAGTCCTGGCCTTGTTAATTGCTAGTTCGCGCGCATGATGATATTCTGTTCGATGTATTTGATTTCTAGTTCTCTGCCATTTACGCCTGGCTTTATTTTGAGCTTTTTGCATCTCTTTTACATCTTGGGGATATCTGGCATTAATCGTGAATTGTCTTTTTAAGGGTACGCATGCATTAATAGTTGTGTTTATGGCCAGTTCTAGTTTTTGGATCGCTTCGTCCTGTTCTTCGTTCGTGTTAATTTGGAGTTCTGGTAGGCAGAGATCTACCGTAACCTTGAACTCTTCCCAGTCCACCTTATTGAAGTTGTATCTTAAGGGTTCTGGTTTTGGCCTGAAGGGAGCATTGACTGTCAAGAGTACTGGTAGATGGTCTGATGTCAGCTCCTGCAATACGTTTACATCCAGGTCAAAGGGGATATTATTTAATAGGGCAATGTCCAGAATGTCTGGTGTATGATTGGGCATATGTGGTACGAATGTTGGCTCGTCTGGGCCTGTGATTAGATAATTTGTGTTATTTATGTGGTTAAGTAACTTAGTTCCTTGTGCATTAGCATTTGCGCAGTTCCAAATTTGGTGTTTACAATTGTAATCTCCTGCTGCAATTACTCTATGCCCTAGTTGCATGATTTTGTCAATGTCATCTGTGTCTACCTCCCCTGGGGGATTGTATACTGACACTATGACAATTTCAGTGTTTCGAATAAAATTTTTTATTGCTGTTGCTTCAGCGTGAGTCAATATTGGGGAATTAATCTGGTTGTGTTCTACGCTTGTGTGAATGGCTACCGCAGTCCCCCCTCCCCTACGGTCTCGATCATTTCTGTATACACGGTATCCGGGGATGGACAGACGGTCTTTGTGATTTATATGGGTTTCCGTTAATAATGCAATGTGAATTTAGTGTGTTTGTAATATATCCGTTAAATCCTTAACCTTTTTGCGTATGCCGTTGCAATTCCATGTGATTATTCTCAATGTGTCTAAATTAGCCATGAACGTGTTTATCGAGCAAATCTACCAGGTGTAACAGGACGTGGGTAAGGTTGAGTGCTGTGATGCTATTTGCCATACCTCTAACCGCAGAGTTCTGCCTTACCAGTAGTGTTTGTGTTATATGCATTGATGTTTTATTTACTGGCACGCCCAATGTGCTTATGAGTTGTGCCGATACCACGCTGAAGGCTTCAGCTTCCTCTACTGGATTTACCGATTCGGCGAGCGACTTTGCTGCTGGGGGAGGCCCAGCAGCCTGTTTTAAGGGACCTGCTTTCTATTTTTGTGGTTGTTTACGGGGGGGGTCGCTCTTCCCTGATTGGTTCCACCTCAGCACGTGGCTGAGGTTTCCCAACTGCAGAGTGGTTCTCTATGGGGGCTGCGCGTTTTCGGCCTTTGCTATTCCTGGTGAACCACTCTGAGCTTGTATGTGAAGCAGCCTCGGGGGGAGCTGGCGTTCTTCCTACCTTTGGGGGTCTAGGAGGCTGCTCTCGCGTGGATTTTCCACATGCTGCGTTATATGTGGAGCAACCGCGCCAAGTTGCTCCATGGCCCTTAGCGCCACATAAAACGCATGTACGTTCCATAGGTGGAACTGTGCATGTACCTGAGTAGTGGGGTCCTGTACACTTAGCGCAGATCGGGGTTGGGGACCTACATTCTAGCTTCACGTGCCAGAGCTGCTGGCATCGTGAGCACTGTTTGGGCTCTGCGATCGACCTATAAGCTTCTACCCTGACTCTAAGGTACGCCAAATATCTGAGGTCCAGAATTTTCCTATTCTCTAGTGTATCCTGCAATTCTATCAAGAACATGGGCAGGGGGGTCCTATCTCTGTTGCGCCTTCGCATCTGTACGGCCCTAATGGCCTTGAAACCACACATAGCCAGGTCTTCTATTACCTCTTCCCCGGTGAGCTCGGCGTACAGCCCCTTAATCACAAAACGTGCAGTTCTTTCTTCGGGGTGTGCTTTACAGGCCTGGCAGCTCACTTTTTATACCTGCCGCTTGCGCGGTAAGAAACTTCAAACAGTAAGATCACTATTGCTCGTGCACGTGCGATAGTGGCAGAGAAAATATGAAAAGGAACCTGGCGGCGAACGGGCAACAATCGCGGTGGCAAGGTGCGGTCGCATGCATTGGCGCATAGTCACACTGCTCCCTTCCAGATAGCGGTGCTTCCGACAAGCATCGTAGCGGGCTAGACGACTCAGTATATCAAGCGTACCATTAGCCTTTAGATGGGTAGACCGATTCATTCACCAAGTTGCCATGAGTGTTTAAGCTCGGGGCAGGGGTCCTTGGCCCTGGTAGGGTCTTATAACCATCTGTTGTTGGCCTGCCGGTCGTAACGAATGCTCACTACCTGAGGTCCATCTCATGCAAGATTCTCCACGTGGTTGACTGCTGGCTGTCTGCTCCAAGGAGTCTCTCATGGCCGATGCAGCTCTCTGCCAAAGACTAAGCTGGCTGATGCTGAGGTTTCGAAGCGGTAACACAGTAGACCTGCGCAATTGCATCTGTTTTTTTTTTTTGTTTTTTTTTGAAGTGTTTTACTACTGTAGCACCGCAGGCGACGACACTGGTGATACATGGAATGAAGATGGAGCACCGGTGGAATGCGATGGCGGGGGACACCGGAGAAAACCCGCCCCTGCGCTGCTTTGTCCACCACAAACCTCACATCGAACCCGGGCCGTCTAGGTGAGAGGCGAGTGGTTTAACCACTCGGCCACGGCGCGGCCGTATCGCATCTGTCTGCAGGCAAAGGAAGGCGGACAACAAAGTAACCACGGTGGGAAGCTACCGGTGCGTTCATTTGGTGTGTAATCACAATACCTACCTCGCTAATGCTTCTCGAGACTGACTCTTTGTTGAGTGTCGGGAGGAAACAAGGAATATTCGTTTTCTGCAAAGTGAGTTAATGCTGTTATCTAGTTGTATTTTGAGAGATACAAGCATATAAATGGGAGAAATTATTTAAAATGAGGAGTAGGTTGAGCGAAAACAGGGATTGTCGATGCAATGTAATTGCAAATGATGTTTACACTGGTCATAAGCTTGATGGTGATAGCAACTTGCAACACATTTGTTGTATTCACATTGCAAAATTCTGTGACTTGTGAAAGTAAGCTCAGACACAGATGATAGCTTAGAGCCTTAGTACCAATAGAAGAAAACATGGAAGTATGCATAATAATGGGCACAGTCACATTATAATGGCATTTTCTGTAAGTTAATAAAAGTAATATTTTCACATTCTCAAAGTTTACAGTCAAAACAAAACTGTGCCACTGTTTGACAATTAAGATTGAAACATAAGGATAACAGCATTATTTTTATTAAGAGTTCTTATCGAAAAGAAAGATTGTGACCTCGATGTTGGATTAAGATTAGTTATTGGTGTATATGTTCATAAACTCTTATCCCTAGGTTATTACTGTTTAATTATGTTTTACTTATTTAAAAATCATTTATGATTATCTTTGACATCCGCTACAGATCTGCAGCAGTAAATAATGACACTATAGCCGTATTAAAATACTTTAAGCATTCTCAGAATAAGATTTAATGGGCATTCCTTGTTTTCTCCAGACACTAATTTTTTCAAGAAACCATGCTTGTAATAAACAGGTAAGCGAACTATTTGTCTAATTCTGCTACCTCAAAGCAACATTTGTTTAAAATTTCGTAAACGTATTCCAATGAGAAAATAATTTTAAAATGCAACTAACTTTGGATGCACTTTTACCAGCATTAAATACACTCAAATGTATCATTGAGAGCTTCCGTTTGCTTTTCTGTTCCGGCCTCTATCCACTTTAATCTAGGTCTTCCCAGATCTTTGCTATCTGTCGTACGTAATGAACATGTTTGGGATTTTTATTTGCAAATTTCAGAAGAAAAAAACCAAGGGAAAGGGTGCTGAAATAAGGTGAAAAAGGGAGAAAAATGTGCTAATTCAACGATTTCTCTTTCCTCTATTCTAGTTTACTGAATTACAAACAATCCATCAAATTATCACTCATCAAAACGAGATAAAAACATGAAGCTGTCGTACTTAAAGACATTAGACATCTCTTCATTTTTAAAATTAAGTATGTTTCTATTAGGATATAGAGTGTCTCTATAGATGCTAAAGCTTTTTTCGACATCGACAAAAACCAGCGGGGCAAACCGTGAATCCACTCAGAATGGCGAAATTCCTCAATGTCTGGATCCTTCAGAAGACTAGACTCAAAGCCTTCTCACTGCTCCCTCACGGAAGTAAAAATATCCCATTGTTTCTTCTTTTCCAGACCTTGATCTTCTAATTCTTTAATGCTGCGTTCAGATACTTTTAACTATGGGCACAATATAGTTCGGTCTGCAAATTGTCATTTTCTCTGCTTACAGAAGTTGCTGTGCCTTGGAAATTGCGCCTGCGTCGGCTGAATCCAAAGAAAGCACAAGTTCTGTAATCTTGTCAAAATTCTCACAAAACATAGCAGCACACTCAATCCAAGATCCCCAGCGAGTAATGATTGGAAAATTTGGAAAGGGCAGGCCAGTGGTTTCCCTATAGGCAACAACACGACTCGGAGCTTTCAGTGGGATTTTCCTTGGGGCAGAGATGAATTGGTTTGCTATGTGGATCCACAAACCCTGTGGAAGGCATGAACCAGGCATGTTACATGCTTCAACTTATGAAATAATTATCTCCAGGACGATTTTTACTCTTGTTGGGCGATTACCCTGGAATGCAAGGGTCTTGGTCTTAGGAACAGAGATCTTAAATGTATTCGTTACAAATCTGGTGAAATGTGTAAGTTTCTTTCTGCAGATTGTCTTCTGTATTTATAGTTAACAAATCATTCATTGGTAGTGTAGGGGTAGCGTGTCTGCCTCACATTCAAGAGTTCGTTAGTTCGAATCTCGCTTGGGGTGAGTTACCCGGATAAGGTATTTTTGGGGGTTTTCTGTTAATCTTAGAAGACGAATGTCGAGTAATGTTAAACTCTATGGACCCCGATATCATTTGAGCATCATTTCACCAATTTCGTTAATTGTTCGATATGACCAACCAGGTTAAAGGACGTTTAGCAAAATATAGTCTGCAAAGGTTAAAATAACAAGATTCATTCTCCTAGTAATATTTCAGCTGGTGCACATTCCTTCCATCTTCGTTAGATGGCTATATAGATATAACACACCGTTGTCTGACCCCTTGGCTAGTTACCTTTCAGAATAAAATTTACTGAGCCTGAAACATATAACTTGGTATAGTCTTTTCATTACATGCATGCGACACGGAGTATCCTCGTTTCTTCAGTATCTCCCATACTTTCCACCTATCAATTTTGTCAAATAATTTTTCCAGGTCTTTGAATGTCAAGGCATTTACATTCTTTCCTTTACTCTATTACTTGCCTCTTTATTAGTTTATTATCGGAGATAATACATTTTGTTCTTCTAGTAAAAGTAATTGGCTTTTATATGCTGTTCAATATTCCTGCATACATTTATACGTTGAGTTGAATTCACTAATACCTCTATAATTTGAGGGTCTTTTTCTTCTACTTTAAAATGGAAATTATGGTACCTAGCTTAGAATCCATGCATCTGGAGTTCTCATTGAAATCTAGCAAGTATTAAATGAATGTAGAAGGTACACTAGTCCCCATTCTTTATGCATCTCAGGTTTATTCCGTGTGGTCCTAGTGTTAGAAGAACTTCTATTTATTCGGTTGTTCTGTGTGTAGCATACTTCAACCTCCGCATTAAACCAAAGATTTGTATTATGTTTGATACCTTCTTTTTCGGTTAAAACTTCTGTTTGTGCACTATCTCTTTCCGTCTTGTTAATGTTTCTTAATAATTATTTGTAGGCAAAGTCTTGTCTGCATAGACACTGCTCTACTGTATTCACAAATAAAGACCATGCTCTTCTTGTGCTGTCTTTAGCAACATTTGAAAGCAAAGTCTTGTCTGCATAGACACTGCTCTACTGTATTCACAAATAAAGACCATGCTCTTCTTGTGCTGTCTTTAGCAACATTTGAAAGCAAAGTCTTGTCTGCATAGACACTGCTCTACTGTATTCACAAATAAAGACCATGCTCTTCTTGTGCTGTCTTTAGCAACATTTGAAAGCAAAGTCTTGTCTGCATAGACACTGCTCTACTGTATTCACAAATAAAGACCATGCTCTTCTTGTGCTGTCTTTAGCAACATTTGAAAGCAAAGTCTTGTCTGTATAGACACTGCTCTACTGTATTCACAAATAAAGACCATGCTATTCTTGTGCTGTCTTTAGCAACATTTGAAAGCAAAGTCTTGTCTGCATAGACACTGCTCTACTGTATTCACAAATAAAGACCATGCTATTCTTGTGCTGTCTTTAGCAACATTTGAAAGCAAAGTCTTGTCTGCATAGACACTGCTCTACTGTATTTACAAATAAAGACCATGCTCTTCTTGTGGTGTCTTTAGCAACATTTGAAAGCAAAGTCTTGTCTGCATAGACACTGCTCTACTGTATTCACAAATAAAGACCATGCTCTTCTTGTGCTGTCTTTAGCAACATTTGAAAGCAAAGTCTTGTCTGCATAGACACTGCTCTACTGTATTCACAAATAAAGACCATGCTCTTCTTGTGGTGTCTTTAACAACATTTCATAATTCTGCCTAGTTTCTGTTTTTATTTGTAGATGCAATCCATAGGCTTTCTGTTTATCTCTCAGAGCTTTACTTATTCCTTCATTTCAGTTTTTTCATCCTTTTTCCTTTCGAGGTTGTACGCTTGTCTAATGCATCAACTGCTGCTCTATTTATGCCATCTCTTATTAATACATCTATTAGTTTACATTTCAGTTAAATACCAGTTTAATCTTAGTTGATGTACATCGACTGTTTGTTGATTTCTCTTATAACAGGTTAGTTTTATATCTTCCTTAATTCTCTGTTGTTGTTTTTTTTAATTGCATCTTCGTCCATCCAGTTTTTTATTATGGTTCTGGCCACCAATAGAAAATGATCGCTATGTATGTTGCAGTTGTCTGACAGTATCTTGTAGAGCGATATTTCCAACCTGAGCGTTCCCGTATCCAGACACGCGCGCGCGCGCACTCACACACACAAAAATCTGTTTTATTAATCTTATTAATTCCATTTCGGGCTGTAAACACCTGGAACTGCCATATGACCTCTTAGTATTTTAAAGCAGATAATCAAAATTCTGTCATCGTAAAAGGTATAGGTGGCCTGTCATCATAACAAATGTTTCGCCCCACTGCTATAGTCTCCTACATCTATTGTTCGTTTTAACGTCTTTTTTGTTTCACTAAGCATTGCTATATCATGTTTTCTTCATCAACTCGCTTACTGTAAAGACCGCTGACATTCCAGGTTGCAATATTTCATGTAATAGCTATTACGAAATGTTAACCTTGTTCTTGCTGTGGTCATGTGTTAAATCTGCCCAGGTCTTATGAGTGAGTTTCATTTTACATGGACGGGACACAAGCTGGAGGGAGGTTTCTTTTAGGACCTCCTACTTCTATCAATGAGAGTTGAGAAGTAAAACGGCGGGTGTGATTTTTGTGGGGAGGGACATACTGATTTAGTTAGAAAGAATTGTGGCATAAAGACTTGTGTTACTTAAATGTTCTCTTCTTGCTTCCCAAGCTGAAGTAAACAAAACTCTCTATATTAAGCTTAACCCTTAACTGGTGAACGTAATGATCGATAACGAAGCACAGTTATGATGTGATATTTCTTATCTCTGTTTAGTAAACATTTGCATCAACACCAGTCTTGTTATTTACGGGCTAGGATAAGGTGAAGTTTTGAACACATGTCCCCAGTTGCGTGAGTATTTCATCAGTCCGCGTTTTAGCAGTTTACAATGTCGCCGTTTGTGCACCTTCACAATTCGTAAGATTTAACGATCCTGCTTTCGAATCCAACGTCAATGAATGATTAAATGAAGATGTCAGCGATATTGAAAGTGACGTGTGCAATAAATAGTGAAAGTAAACTGAAAATGATGCATCGGGTGAAGAAATGGAACACGAAATTCACCATAACGAAGAAAATGATGAGTATTGACACCTAATACAAGACAAATTTATTTATATGGTAAAAACCGCTGTAACTGAAAAAATGGAAGATGAAATTGACCACAACGAAGAAAATGATGAGTTATGAAGTGACACCTGATACAAGAAAAAGTAATTTATACGCTAAAAACCGCTATAAGAGTGCATTACAGGAGCCTGTGAGAAATGTTCGCACACGAAGTCATAATATTATCCGCTTGCCTGCATTGCGCGCTCTTAACGAGCTGGAGGTAAAGACTGTCTGGAATTACATGTTTTCTTCTGAAACGATACAGTGGACCAATGTGAAATTGGGTAACATGCGAGATAAATATCATCATAAGGACCGTTCTGAAACACAGGATGTCACCCGATCTGAGTTTGAGGCTTTTCTTTCGCTGCTGATCTACACTCGTGCCTACAAACCAAATGATGAAGATATATAATTCTTTTGCAACAGATGATATTTCGTCTTCTTATGTCTGCAAAGATATTTACAAATCTCTGATATTTGATAATCCTGATGGCGCCTACATCCCAGTGGTTGAACATGCTCACTGGAAACTCGCAGAACTCGGGAACCAATGCCTGTGTCGACGAGATGCTAATCAGTTTCAGAGCTAAAATGATGTGCCTGACTGATCAAAAACTAGTTACTTTTATGATGGTTATTTGTATGTCGGAAATGTCACCGATGGGTTTGGACTTTTCGACAGAAGACAAAAAGCTGGGCAAGGCAACATAAGCAGTTCTTCGTTTGTGCAAGTCAATTGAAGGAACCAACAGAAATATAACTTTTGATAATTGGTTTACCTCCTTGGAGCTGGCTGAGGTCGAAGCAACTAATCTGTGTCGGAACAATAAAGAAGAATAAGAGGGAAATCCCCCAAGAAATTCCTGCCATCTAAAACAAGAGAAGTGGGTTCAACATATACGCCTTACCCTCCTTTCCTATGTTCCCCGAAAAAAATAGATCCGTCATTTTCATTTCTTCAGTGCACCATAACAAAGGAGCTCCTACAGAATCCGGAAAGCCTGAACTAAAAGAAACATACAACTCCACGAATAGTGGAAAATGGCCGATGGCTGTATTTTTCAGAATAGCAGATATAGCAGCTGCTAATGACTATGCTCTATATTATTCCTATGCTGAAAGTGACCAAATTTCAAAACTGAACTTTCTCAAATCATTAGCATTCCAACCAATGGAGTCCCACATGGAGAAACGAATTCAGAATGACAGAATTCCAAGAGAAATAAGCGCTGGTATATAGAATCCTAAATGTATTAGATTTTGTTAATCTCGAATTTAAAAGATTTAATTTAGTGTTTTAATTATTGTATCATAAATATTAAAAATGTTTTATTGGTAATGAAATGTTGATCGTTTTTAAGGATATCTAGTTTTTTAGTAAACGAATTTAATTCGGGGAATATTGATTATTTTTATTTAATTATGTGAATATAAAATATTTCTAATTTTAGAAGTGATTAAGTTTTTAAAAAATAAAATTATAATATGATTTATTGTATTTTAGGGTTATATGAATTTATAATTTGTTATAAATCCTTACACTTCAGAACTAGAGCAGAAATTTGAAACACGCAAAACTTGTCGACTGTGTACAGCAGCAAAGAAGTGAAGAACTTGTTACTCCTGTTTGATGTGCAAGATACCAGTGTGTGCATCAGATGATCTGTGAAAACTGTGCTCAATTTGAATGGTTCGTTTCAATGTGCACCTCACGAAACGGAGAAAAAACCAATTATCATGCATAAGACAATAGATATATAATAATAAATAATGGCGTCTGTTGATATATATTTTTGCAATCAGTGTTTGTTATTAAAGCATACACCACTACAGTTTTATACATAAGGTACGGCACAGTTGTGTATAAAGCATACACCACTACAGTTTTATAGATAAGGTACGGCACAGTTGTATATTAAAGCATACACCACTACAGTTTTATACATAAGGTACGGCACAGTTGTGTATTAAAGCATACACCACTACAGTTTTATACATAAGGTACGGCACAGTTGTGTATTAAAGCATACACCACTACAGTTTTATAGATAAGGTACGGCACAGTTGTATATTAAAGCATACACCACTACAGTTTTATACATAAGGTACGGCACAGTTGTGTATTAAAGCATACACCACTACAGTTTTATAGATAAGGTACGGCACAGTTGTGTATAAAGAATACACCACTACAGCTTAATAGATAAGGTACGGCACAGTTGTGTATTAAAGCATACACCACTACAGTTTTATAGATAAGGTACGGCACAGTTGTATATTAAAGCATACACCACTACAGTTTTATACATAAGGTACGGCACAGTTGTATATTAAAGCATACACCACTACAGTTTTATACATAAGGTACGGCACAGTTGTATATTAAAGCATACACCACTACAGTTTTATACATAAGGTACGGCACAGTTGTGTATTAAAGCATACACCACTACAGTTTTATACATAAGGTACGGCACAGTTGTGTATTAAAGCATACACCACTACAGTTTTATAAATAAGGTACGGCACAGTTGTGTATTAAAGCATACACCACTACAGTTTTATAAATAAGGTACGGCACAGTTGTGTATTAAAGCACACACCACTACAGTTTTATAGATAAGGTACGGCAAAGTTGTGTATTAAAGCATACACCACTACAGTTTTATACATAAGGTACGGCACAGTTGTGTATTAAAGCATACACCACTACAGTTTTATACATAAGGTACGGCACAGTTGTGTATTAAAGCATACACCACTACAGTTTTATACATAAGGTACGGCACAGTTGTGTATTAAAGCATACACCACTACAGTTTTATAAATAAGGTACGGCACAGTTGTGTATTAAAGCATACACCACTACAGTTTTATAGATAAGGTACGGCACAGTTGTGTATTAAAGCATACACCACTACAGTTTTATACATAAGGTACGGCACAGTTGTGTATTAAAGCATACACCACTACAGTTTTATAGATAAGGTACGGCACAGTTGTGTATTAAAGCATACACCACTACAGTTTTATAGATAAGGTACGGCAAAGTTGTGTATTAAAGCATACACCACTACAGTTTTATAGATAAGGTACGGCACAGTTGTGTATTAAAGCATACACCACTACAGTTTTATAGATAAGGTACGGCACAGTTGTGTATTGTATAACGTTCACAATTTCCACAGATACTATTAACAAATGATGCATTTTTGAACAGCATACCTATAAGACGTCTCACCAGCTGTGTGACTAATTTCTCACGTCACCAGTAAGGGACAATGTATCTCTTGAAAAATACATAATATTTAAAACTCTTCGTATTGAAGTATTTTTATGAATGTTATGTAGAACGTGAAACATTACAATAAAGAAACAGCCTTGAAAATATTAGATAAGCATTTGAACATAATCCATTAAACAGATATTGAAACAATTGCTGGTGCATTATGAGGTCTGTACAACCTTCAGTCTGCTTAAAGCATTAATGTTTTAAACATTTCGGTGCTTTATTTAAAATTCAAGGATGTACCTCCATCATTCAGGAAAGTATAAAATAAGAGATTTTATTGATAAATTGTGCGTCTTCAAGCGAAGATTGCTGCACGTGTTTATAAATGGCATATATGAACAATAGTAAATGTAGCCTTCATATTTATTAAATATCGAAGTGTTTTCAAGTACAACATTTGACATCATCTTGAGAAACGTTTTGAGCCGCGCGTATAATACACGTTTCATGGTAGATTGTTTTACCCTTCTCTTGCATTGAAAGATACGCAGCGAGGCGTGAGCATGTTGAAGACAGATAGACAGAAATGTGCATATGTCTGTCACTTGACGCTCCTTTTCCTTTCTTTGTCTTTGTATACCCGAAAATAAGCGCGTCTGCCAATCAGAATACTAGAAAGCCGGTGTCAGCAAATCCTTTGTGTAACGATTTCGGCTTTATTTTCATTAATAAGTTATAAATTACTCACACAAAATGTTTCCTCTGTTGTTTCTCGTTATGATATTAAATATTCACAACAAATGATCGTTTCACCTGTAATACGACGCAATGCGTGTTATAGTGCACAGAGGTCGACACAAAATTCTAAGCTATTTATAGTAAGCAGTAAGGGTCGTATGTTGATGACTTATAATTACTGAAAAAGACCTAAAAGTGATCTTAAATTGATGAAAAAAAAAAAAAAAAAAACTAGCACATTGAAAAATGATTATTCTGTATTACAGAAAGATCTCAGACATTTCTGGAGTCTCGAACTTGGTGCTAAGAACATTTCTGTATATTGAACAACTTTTTCCACTTAGTTCATGATGATAGCAGATATGGATAGTGGCTCCCGCAAGATGAACACCAAAGGCGAAATGACCATCTTGTTGAATTCTGATAACCAAGTTCTTATTTGTAACATTGCTGCTAATTAGTGTCCCAAATGCTGTTCGACACTTTTCGCGTTATCGGAGTTGCCAAGTTATACTGAGGAAAGCCAAAGTCAGCATCTCCTCACAATTTTATTGCTGTGCTGCTCAAAAATGTAACTTGCTGATTGCACTATATTATAAGAATATGCAACATGACGAAGGTGAGAATGGTGCAACTAGAAGTAACATAGCACGAACTATTGCATCACTTCACGACATCGCAATATCTGTAATGTTGCAAAAGTCCACCCTGACGCCGAAGAGGAAACACTTCAATAAAAGAAGCAACATTTCCTAAAAGATGAGCAATAAAATGCCAAAAACTAAAAATTAATTACTTATGGTTCATCTTGAGGCGAAACGAATTTATATTATATCCGGGATTTTCTGTGATGTTTCAGAACCGCTAAATCATCAGCATTATGACTTCTCAACCCATTAACGGAATTTCTCTTTAATTTGAATCATTTCTGCAGAGTTCTCTCTACTTCATCCTAATGGAGATAAAAGTTAGCAGAAATAGTGTATTATTATTTAATTCCTTCTAAGTAGAAGGGAAAAAGAAAATGTGTAATGGCTGTATTCACCAAGCTTCAGCAATCACCTTTAATGATTCATTAGTGTACTTACTGGTTCAGTAAATAATTTGTATAGCTTACGAGCGTCTGTAGCCATAACGACCTAGTAAAATCATCATTAAATTATCAGAATTGTTAATTCGTTATTGTTTTATCAAGTTGAATTTCAAACACTATATTATTTGTATGTGAGTAATTTATGTTTTAAAGTATTTTGTTTCATTTACAAAATTTAGGCAAACCCTAAATTGTGTCAGATGGTTAATTAAAAAATCTGATATGTTTCATTCACATGACTTTCTCTACATCTCTGCAACACATTATTATTAAAATCTTATGCTTCTATTTACTTCATGCTAATCGAGAAAAAATTAGCAGAAACAGACAGTCTTATTGCTTGCTTGTAAGTAGAAGCGAAATAAGGGTCGAAGTGATAGTCAAAAGCTGGTTGCTCTGTGACTGAAGTTCCTTTCTATGGACAACAGTGGACAAATTCCGTATGGGAAAAGTATCAGTTCTTAAAGCTGAAACAAAAAACAGGGATATCTCAAAAACGATCAACTCCACGAAAAAAAAAAAAAAAATGTATATAACATAAATTGTGTGTTTTAACGTGCTGTACATTTTTTGGTTGTAAGTTTTTGTCCATCTCTTACGGACTAGCAATTATGCAAAATTCCGTAAAAATCATCCAGAATAAAGTAGTGTTCAGAGCCTATTCCCAGAAAATTCAAGATATACATTTTATTTGTCAGGTAAATATCTTTAATATACGAAATTTTAATCAAAATCGTTAGAGCCATTTTTGAGAAAATCAAAATATTAGAAAAAGTTTAGTGTGGGGGTATTTTTCTCAAATTCTTCCCTGGAAGATACTGAACTTAAATACCAAGTATGTATGTTACTGACTTTTCGTTTTTGAGTTATCACACACACACACACACACACACACACACACACACACACACACACACACACACACACACACAGGGACCTTTATCTGAAAATGCTTTTTTTTTTTCTTTTTTTTTATATACAGGGGACCCTAAAATATATATTTCCGGTGAAATCTCGGTATCGAATTTTTGGGTGGAGTACAATACCTTCTCTATACACTATGCACATAGTACCTACGTATAGAGAAAGTAATAAAGATAAAATAGAAATCTCATCCAGTAAAGTTTTAATGAGTAAGTAAAAACCTTAGTACAAAATGGTGAAACGTTTCTATGTACAAGTGTAAGAACTGCTTGGAAACGAAAAACAGGAAAGAATTAATATTAATTATTTAATGCATAATCATTTTGATAACGTTAGTGACATAATTTCATGAACGATATCCCCTTAGTAAAGATGTGAACAATTTGAAGAATGTCTAACAAACGAAGCTATAATAACAATAACAATGCTAGTCATTCTGCGTTCTTTTGTTACACGAAGCTACCATCTTGTTGTCGGAGACAGAGTTACTGTCTATATCAGTGTTTCCCAACCTTTTGAAGTTCACGGCACCCTTGGGAATAACACCCTTCCTTGAATTAAAAGAAAATTAAGCTTAATATGTTAATTTATTGAAATATTGTATAATAATAACGTACACCATAACATAATACAGTAAACTTTACTACAATCACTGAGTAAAAATACGTCAATCAATTTTGTTCGATTAATGATTAATGTGAAACTTGTGATTGATGCTTAGAGCACAGATATGTGATGTCGGGTCTTACAGTTGACAGTGAAAGACGCAAATCATCCTCAAGGTTCTATTTCTTGCTTTGCATTTTATTGTCACTATAGCAGAGAAGACTTGCTCGCATACATAGGATGTTGAAAAGGGCAAAAGTGCGTTAATTGCTTTCTTCATTGGGTTAGGGTACTCCTCTCTCCGTTGAAGCCAAAACTAGCCACCGACGCCTCACTCTTGGTGAAATTACGTACCTTTGAGTGTGGAATCAGCGCAAAGATCAATAAATTCATCTCGTTCGCAAGCAGTGAAATCTATTTCCTCTGCACTATCTACGAAATCAAATGGTGAGACAACCCAGTCGAGATTCGTAGTGGAAATAGTTGGAAAGTACGCATCTATTGCATCTTGCAATCTTGATAAGTGATCACAAATGCGGTCTTTCAGTTTACCCAGATCTTTATCTCCTGCCACATTAAGAAGAGATGGAAAGTTCGACAAATCTCCTTTTTGAACTGCAGACTTCCAAGAACTAAGTTTTCTTTTAAAACCTTTCATTTTATTGGTTGAGGAGATTATTGTTTCATGTCGACCCTGCATCGAAACATTCAGTTCATTCAGCTTATGAAAAATATCTGCCAGATACGACAGTTCAAAACACCAAGAATCACTTAGTAAGAGCTCATGAAATGTGTCTTGATTTTCATCCTTAAAAAATGTTTTTAGCTGTTCTTTAAGTTCGAGAAACCGGTTCAATACACGACTCCGCGACAACCACCTTACTTCTGTGTAAAGCAACAAAGAGGTATGAGCTGCATCCGTTGCGCGACATAACTGTTCAAAAATTCTGCACTTTAAAGGTCGAGACTTCATATAGTTCACCATTTTCACAACTTGGTTAAACACTTCAGCAAAATCTTCATTACACGCTTTCACGACTAATGCCTCTCTATGCAGAAAACAGTGAGTTATAATAATGGATGGATTTTCATTGAGAGCTCTGGCAGTAAAACCTTTAATTTTCCCAGACATAGATGGTGCACCATCTGTACATATACCACAACAGTCTTTCCATGAAAGATCATGGTCATTGAGATAGGAATTAACAGAAACGAAAATATCATGGCCTGTGGTTGTAGTCTCCAGCGGTCTACAGAACAGAAACTGTTCACTAATATCTTTTTCACCAATATATCTGATAAAACCAAGGAGTTGCGGTTTGTCACCAATATCGAAACTCTCATCTACTTGCAAAGCAAATATTCTATAAGTTTTTATTTTCTCCGTGACTTGTTCGTTGATATTGCATGACATTTCAGATATCCTGCGGCTGATTGTGTTGTTGGACAGAGGAACTTTCGAAATTTGATTAGCTGCTCCTTCGCCAAGTATTGTTGAAACTATAACTTGACATGCAGGGCCAATTATTTCCTCTCCAAGAGTATGAGGTTTCTTTTTTTTAGCTATCAGTTCTGTTACTTTAAATGGGGCTTCAAGAGCAGTATCACCTATGGTCATTCTCTTTACCATTCGCACAGCTGTTTTCTTCTCCCCTTCTAATATATGTGAAAAATACATTACACTTTTCTGTGACACACTAGGAATGCTTTGTTGTAAGATGCCGCTTCAGTTTGCTAGGTACCATGGCCTCGTTGCTAAGTGTTTCGCCACAAACTAAACACACAGGGATAGGGTTTTCCTCGTTGTTATTCCACTTAAATCCATACGCTAAGTAACTGTCCTGGTATGTTCTTTTCTTTCGTTTGTCTTCTTTATGTGGTGAATTCGACGGTCCGTTTAACAATGAACTTATCCATAGCTAAACACTGTGAATCAACGCGAGGAAGACAGCTGAAAGCGCCAAGCGGCGTACACTTTTATATATTCATCTGTCGAAGTCTCGGGAATGTTCGTGAGGAAGCGAATAGTCTCGGGAATGTTCGGCAGGGTCTAGCTGTAATTAATGCTATCTGTGGGATACTTGTATAACTGAATTATTGAAATGAATCGACCACTATCACCATCTGCCGTGCATGAGAGTAATTGATTTGACTTATTTTATTTGAAGACCTTACAAGACTTAAGGCTTCAGTAGAAGGTATTTTATTTTGTTTATCTCAATATCTCGCGGCACCCCTTAGCCAATCACACGGCACCCTAGGGTGCCGGGGCACACCGGTTGGGAACCGTTGGTCTATATGTTACATCGCTTGGTCACACTGCGACGGATCTGTTAGGCGAGATGCTTCTTGATTGGTATATCATAGTAGAATTGATGGTCTCATCCTCGTACCATACCACTTTCGCTTCGCTCCAAGCAGATGAGGTGCAATCCAGTCCAGCTGCTGTTTCACATCTGTACCCAGACGGTATACCTTCGAGGTCTCATTCCTTTACGTCATATCACTTTGCTCCCATGACACGCAGATATCGTCCGGTCTAGATGCTTTCACTTGCACAGTAATTGGATGGATGGCAGCGTAACCGCAATTACTATCTATTTTCAGTTTTACGATTGTTTCGAAGTCAAGGTGGAACTTTGGACATGGTATTAAAAATCGTATCGGGTGTTTACCCTGGCGACTGAGGGGAAACCGAAAGAAAGGTTGGCCGGCCCAGGGTATTTGAACCCGCCTGAACCATCCGACTCTTTTATGTGAAAATTGTGTTGTATATATCTACATTGATATTTGCGAAGTTAACTTATCAATAGGAAACCGAGCGAGACGGCGCGAATCCCATTTGGGAAGCCCCGGTTCGATTCGGGATACCGTCCATCCTGGGACGTTTCTAGTTCTCCGGGTCAGCAGGCGAATGCACTTTCCTGCACTATCATTTCTTTCACTGTCATCTGTTTCAGAGTGTAGGACCAGGCGACGAGGTTCGACGCATTGCGGCTTGGCGTAGTTTGCGTTTTGTTGTAGAGGATTTTTTCTTGGCGTCGATCGGGAATTGCCTCCCAATTTGACCCTATCCCGGAGAGGCTCATAGATGGGCTCGGTGGGGGGTCGTCGTCGGATGCCTTAGAACTCGAAACGTTAGGGACCCCCTCCATTGTTGCGCCCGGCTTTATCCGGATCTGTCGCCCTTCAAATCTCTCTCCTTATCCCTCCTTCTCAGGGGTCACATTAGAAGCACAAAGTGGCACATGGCTCCGGTTTCTGGAGCTCTTCCGTAAACATGTACCTTTACCCCCTTTTTTTTTTTTTTTTTTGTAATTTATTTGGATTCGTTCAGCATTAATTGTGCTATACAGAATTGAAATAAAATACATTATAACTAAAAGTAACAAAGAACATTATAATTTCTGAGGTCAGCCACATGAGGCCCTTCTGGCACTCAACAGTCAGAGATGATTTCATTCAGTAAGAGTCTTCTTTCTCGGAATCACTTCCTGAGGAAAACAGCAAATCCTGTGGGAGACGACTCTTCATCCGAGGAACTGTATCAGATTTTTGTCCCACTGCGCCAGGTACTAAGTGAAGATGCTGCGAGCCTGAGATCAAATACGTGCAGAGATGTACTGAGTCCAAGCTCATGATGTATCTGAGAGTTTCTGATATACCAAGGTGCAGTCACTATAAGCCTTAACACTTTATTTTGAAATACCTGTAGCGGCTGCACCTCCCCATAGCTGCACAAGCATAGGTGAGTCAAGGACGAAGTAAAGATTTGTATAAAAGAGAACCACTTGAAATTTGCAAAGAAGACTTGCGGTTGAGAATGGCATACAATTTGCGTAATCTGGAGTAGGCGAGATTTAATTTTGAGTTAATGTGAGAGTTCCAGGTCAGTCGGCGAGCAGGCCAAGATATTTGAAAGTGTCATCAGCACGTTTCAAAGTATGGGAATGTTTTGTAAAGTATAGGAGGGGGAACAGAGGGGTGACGTAATGTAAAAATCATGGTTTCACATTTCTTGTGGTTTAAAGAAATTCTCCAGTTGTCAATCCAGGACAGTAGTATATTAAGCGACGTTTGGAGTCTGAACAGCGGTATCAAGCTGTAAAAATGGCGATGTTGACATCTGGCACAGGTGAAGACACTAATCAACAGAGGTGGTAAATGGCACATTACGGGCCGTACAATGTGAGAGAAAACACCTTTACCTTTGCTATTAGTAGAAAGTCACCTGGTGTTTCAGTAAAACCAATACTTTGCCTCCATCAGTCTGTTATAAAGCAACCTTTTCATTGTCCTGGTTTTTACTGCCTTCTGAAAGCATCACAAAACAATTTTAAGTTGTATCGCTCGTTTCTGGAGGTAATTGTATTCCTTGTACAGCATTTCCTACAACTTTCTTTGGCCTTATCAGAAGGCACCAGGGGTTTCTTTCTTTCTTTCATTTCCTCGTGAATGTTAATGTCCTTAAACCTGATAGGTCATGTCGGGTGATGAATGAATTAAATGGGTGAAATTTTGCTCAAATGAGGCCAGGATCCATAGAAGACCAAGTTACCGTCTTCTCAGTTATCCGAATAGCTCACGCTACCCTAGATTTGAACCCGGGACCTCTTAAATACGAGGACACGTGACACTACATCATGGAGGCGCACATACTTTTTTGTCTTCAATCCCACTGAGATATTAAGGAGGCATATACGGCCGCGCCGTGGCCGAGTGGTCAGACTCTCACCTAGACGGCCCGGATTCGATCCCAAGCGACCGCATGTGGTGGACAAAGCGGCGCAGGAGCGGGTTTTCTCCGGGTTATCCGGTTTCCCCCGCCATCTCATCCCACCGGGCTCCATCTTCATGTATCATCAGTGCCATCGCCTGCGGTGCCAGAGTAGTAAAAACGGGCGTTAAACGCTTTAAAAAAAAAAAAAAAAAAAAAAAAAAAGGAGGCATATCTATAAACATTTCCTTTGTTACATTCGTAATTTAGTGTCTCCGGTTCGTTTTAATTTCGGTTTAAACCAAAGTTGAAAACCAAAAGTTAATTACTTTCCATGTTTTAGTTTTTCCCTCTATTTTGCTAGTTTGTATGTTGTCAAGATGGTATCGATTATACTACATGATTTGGGTTTTTGTAGGCTGTAATTCGTATGAAACATTGATTGACCACAATAGTTTATCCATTACTTTCTGTGCAGTAAATAAGCCTACTGGTTGATGTCAATACTGCATGTGTGAATGAATCCGTAAATATTTGGTCTGATTTAAAAAAGCGTAATAAAACCAATAAATGACAAGGAATACCTCGGAAATGGTTAACTAAAAATATTTATGGCATAAGTAGTGTGTTTTAACAAGGCCTGTGTACATTTTTGTGTAGTAATATTTAGTCTGTCTCTTATGGTTTACGAGTGCTATGAAGACTATTCCCAGAAAATTCAACACATGCACTTTATCAATATCTTTAATATATGGCATTGTAATCAAAATCGTTAGAATCTTCATTGAGAAAATCGAAAATTTCAAATAATTTACATGTAAAGGGCAATTTGAGGTAGGAGCATGTTTCTGAAAATCTTTGTGTCGCACCATGGAAATATATGAAGTAAAATAACAACTCATACCTAACCGATTTTTCGTTTTGAAAAAAAAACAAAAAAAAAAAACACACACACTTATATACCTTTTTCTAAAACCGCTTCTTTTTTGGATTCAACGGTCCTCAAAACACACAATTCTGGTGAAATTTGGGTGTCGAATTTTTGGGTGGAATGCAATGCCTTCTGTACCTAATATTTACAATGGTAGAGAAAGTAAAATTAAATATGAGCTAGTTAGAACACCTTCAGTTGTTTCCCAAGTCAAGGATCACGCTTGAATCGCTAACAATAGACCAGCAACTCACACTGGGTTTATTACTTTCTCTTGCCCGTATGTACAATTCAGATACTGGATAGAAAAGCTATTGCATTCCACCCAAAAATTTCATGTCGAGATTTCACGGGATATATATTTTGAGGTCCCCTAAGTCCGAAAAGTCATTTTAGAAAAAGGTATGGGTGTGTGTGTGGGTGGGTGTGTGGGTGTGTGTGTGGCTTAAGACGTAAACATCCATAAATACCAAATTCGGAGATTTTCAAGAAAATCTCTTCACCACAAACTGCACTTTACATGAAAAAAAAAAAAAAAGGTTTAAAATTTTGTTTTTCTCAAAAATGACTCTAACGATTTTGATTAGAATAGCGTATATTAAGAATATTTACATCACAAATAAAATGTATATTTTGAATTTTCTGGAAATGACTTCCGAAGACCTCTTTATTTTGGATGAGTTTTGCAGAATTTTGGTAACGGTTAAACCGTAAGAGGTAGTTAAAAACTTACAAAAAATGTATATCTCGTTAAAACACGCAATTTAAGTCATATCTATACGTTTTTACTTTCTCTATACGCACTATGTACATAGTGTATAGAGAAGGTATTGCACTCCACCAAAAAATTCGATACCGAGATTTCACCGGAAATATATGTTTTAGGATCCCCAATATCCAAAAAAAAAGCATTTTCACAAAAAATGTCCGTGTGTGTGTGTGTGTGTGTGTGTGTGTCTGTGTCTGTCTGTCCGTGTGCCCGTGTGTCAGTGTGTCCGTGTGTGTTTGAACACGATAACTCAAAAACGAAAAGTCGGTAAAATAGCAAGCTTGGTATTTAAGTTTAATATCTTCCAGGGATGCGACACGAAGATTTTGAGAAAAATCCCCCCACCCCTAACTACCCTTTACATGGAACTTTTTTCGAAAATTTTGATTTTCTCAAAAATGGCTCTAACGATTTTGATTAAAATTTCGTATATTAAAGATATTTACATGACAAATCAAATGTATATCTTGAATTTTCTGGGAATAGCCTCTGAAGAGTAGTTTATTCTGGATGAATTTTACTGAATTTTGAATAACTGCTAAATCGTAAGAGATAGACAAAAACTTGCTACACAAAAAATGTAGAGGATGTTAAAACACACAATTTATGTTATATACATTTTTTTCGTGGAGTTCGTCGTTTTTGAGACATTCCTTATTTTTGGTCTCTGCTTTGAAAAACGTATGCTTTTCTCATAGAGGAACTTGTCAACTCCTATCCATATAAACAAAGGAACTTCATTGACATATAAACCAGCTTTTGACTATCACTTTAACCTATGATAGTCCCTTATTTCGCTTCTACTTACAAGGAAGCAAGTAATAAAACTGTTTCTGCTAATTTTTTCTGATTAGTATAAAATAAATAGGAGTATAAGCGTTTTAGAATAATTTGTTGCAGGGATATAGAGAAAGTCATGTGAATAGTACACATCAGATTTTTATATGGAGGTGACCGTTTCCGAGATATTCCTTGTTATTGGTTTCAATTTTAAACTACTTGCAAACGACCCGGACTTCAACTGTTTCACATAGGACCAGTTTTTAAATGATTTGAGTATCGATTTAATCTAGTGTATTTCCTTATGTCCCTTCTACTTACCAGGAAGCAAGTAACAAGACAATTTTTGCTAATGTTTAGCTTGTCAAAGATAAAAGAATAACCTTTTTTAAGGAACGTTGTTTGTGTAACAGCTAGAGAAAGTCATGTGATTGAAACACGTTCATTTGAAGAACGAAGCGATGTTCACTGGACAAATTCACATGGAACTTAAAAAACCCATTTCAAAGGATAGGCATATTATACATGCGAGTCAGTTGAGAAATTCAATGCTATGCCGGCATGTTGCCATGGTAGCTGAGTGGCATAGCAACCGGCTAGAGATCGGGCGATCCGTGCTTCAAATCCCGGCTATGGCATTGAATTTTTCTGTCTGACTCTACCTATCCAACATATTATACAAGTTGCGAGGCTAAAATTGATAAACATTTTAAATAGTGATAAGCAAATTGTTTATCTCTTATTAATAAATGGTACCTAGCTATTACTTTTTGTACACATGAAAATATCACTTCAATTTAGAGCCAAGTGTCCAAACATTACTGGCATAATTTCCTTACGATCAGGTTTCAATTGGTGTAAAGTAGCGAAATGATTGTTTTTTCAGGCAGACAGAAACTTTGCTTACAGCATTGACTTTGTTCAAAGTTGATTACTTCTCCGTGCCATAAGTATACCTCGGTGGAGTTGTTGATGGGGAATGTGCTTTTTCAGCCTTAGCCAAAAGAAATAATAGTACCTACACTTTCAGAGAGTAGTGATTGTCACCTCAGAGTTTAAGCCTTTTCAGCTTCCTCAAAATTAAGGTGAGGAACACAAACATTGCTACAAATTTATTTTTATACAATTATGATCCTTAATGTTTCATTAACACATTTATTCAAATATAATATATAACACTAAAAAAATCTGATGTGTTCCATTCACATGACTTTCTCTACATCTCTGACACAAATTATTGTTAAAAAGCTTCTTGTTCTATTTACTTCATACTAATCGAGAAAAAATCGCCAGAAATAGTCTTATTACTTGCTTCCTTGTAAGTAGAAGCGAAATAAGGGAGTACCATAGGTTAAAGCTGGTTGCTATGTGACTGAAGTTCCTTTGTTTGTATGGACAGGAGTTGACAAATTCCTGTACGAGAAAAGTATAGTTTTTCAAAGCTGAAACCAAAAAGCAAGGAATATTTCAAAAACGATCAACTCCATGAAAAAAAAATGTATACAACATAAATTGTGTTTTAATGTGCTGTACATTTTTTGTGTGGTAAGTTTTTGTCCATCTCTTATGGCTTAGCAGTTATGCAAAATTCCTTAAAATTCACCCAGAATAAAGTAGTCTTGAGAGGCTATTCTCAGAAAATTCAAGATATACATTTTGTCAGGTAAATATATTTAAAATACGATATTTTAATCAAAATCGTTAGAGCCATTTTTGATAAAATCAAAATTTTCGAAAAAAGTTCCATGTAAAGGGTAGTTTGTGTCGCATCCCTGGAAGATACTAAACTTAATTACCAAGTTTGGTATTTTACCGACTTTTCGTTTTTGAGTTATCGTGTTCACAGACACACTGACACACGGACACACACGGACCTTTTTCTGAAAATACTTTTTTTTGGATGCAGGGGACCCTAAAAGATATATTTCCGGTGAAATCTCGGAATCGAATTTTTTGGTGGAGTGCAATACCTTCTCTATACATTATGTTCATAGTACGTGTAGAGAAGGTAAAAATATCCATGAGTTTATAAAATAAATCGTTGACAGGAAATGTCGCAAGTAGCTTATGTCGGTTTTAATTGTTTGAGTTGTGAGTACTAGAACTGGGCACCAACAGGCTTGCTGACGCCCTCAAGCACGTGACGTTCTCTCGTGGAACACAAAGGCAGTGAACATAAAAGAAATCGTTGAAGATAAAAGAAAGGACCTGCGTGGTGCTCTATCAAAATGTTAATCGACATTCATGCGGGTAGGCTCTTGGGTCCTTCTCTACTTTCCTTTTGTTTCGCTACCTCCTCAAGGATGCTTATTTAATTTATTCGTGTGCCATTTATTTCTCTTCTGGCGCTAAGAACCGCATTCACAGTCATAAAAGTATTATAAACGAATTTACAGAAACCCGTGAGAAATTGCTCTCCTTGTAAATGTTTTTAAAATGATTTCCAACTTCTTTCACTCAGATAAATGGACTTCTCACAGTGTTTTCTGGAGACATATAAAATGCTAATCTAGTCTTTCTCTGATTTCTCTATCAAAAGAAACAATAATCTGTTATTTCCTTGACTTTCGATGTTCACGATTTATTGTGTACATTATAACTGCGGTACTTTACACTGTTTTCAGCAAGAGAACCTCTTTCTTGACCTTTCCAAACAGTAAATATGGGAGTTGTGTTAGCGTTTCACACAGCTGCGGTTCAATGAAAACAAGCACGTTCAAAATTTGAAATAGTTTGTTGCTTACTGTGCAAAGATTAGTTCAAACACTACCAATTAAAAACTTCTGCAGTATCCGAAATTACCAATCGCAGTTTTGTACCACGAAGTAAGAATTACGAACATAACACAGTGGCCAAAACAGGTCCTTTTGCAAAAAGTGATATTTAAATAAAATAATTATTGTCGAACTTTGATATCAGTTGTATCAAGACTTTTACCATGCTTTTTTCATCTGTCATTTAATGTCACTTCTATACATTTTACTTGATATATTTTGCAATCCATTATGTTCAAAATAAATTTTAATGTATGTATGTGTGTTTTTTACTTTCTCTACACGTACTATGTACATAGTGTATAGAGAAGGTATTGTAATGCACCCAAAAATTCGAACCCGAGATTTCACCGGAAATATATGTTTTGAGACCCCCTGAATGCCAAAAAAGGATTTTTAGAAAGATATCCGTGTGTGTGTCTGTGTATATATGTGTGTGTGTGTCTGTCTGTCTGTCTGTGTGTGTCTGTGGGCAGTATAGCTCAAAAACGAAAACACCGTTAAATAACAAACTTGCTATTTAAGTTTGGAATTCTCCAAGGATGCGACACGAACATTTTCAAGAGAAAAATAGCAGAAATAGTCTTATTACTTGCTTCCTTGTAAGTAGAAGCGAAATAAGGGAGTACCATAAGTTAAAGTGATAGTCAAAAGCTGGTTGCTATGTAACTAAGTTACTTTGTTTGTATCGACAGGAGTTGACAAATTCCTGTATGAGAAAGGTTAGTTTTTTTAAAGCTGAAACCAAAAACTATCAACTCCACGAAAAAAAGGTATATAACTTAAATTGTGTGTTTTAACGTGCTCTACAGTTTTTGTGTAGTAAGTTTTTATCTATAACTTACGGTTAAGCAGTTATGCAAAATTCCGTAAGTTTCATCCAGAATAAAGTAATCTCCAGAGGCTATTCCTAGAAAAATTAAGATATACATTTTATTTGTCAAGTAAATATCTTTAATATACGATATTTTAATCAAAACCGTTAGAGCCATTTTTGAGAAAATCAAAATTTTCGGAAAAACTCCGTGTAAAGGGTAGTTTGGGGTGGGAGGATTTTTCTCAAAATCTTCGTGTCGCATCCCTGGAAGATACTAAACTTAAATACCAAGTTTGGTATGTTACCGACTTTTCGTTTTTGAGTTATCGTGTTCACAGACATACGGACACACGGACACACACACATGGACCATTTTTTTAAAATGTTTTTTTTGGATACAGGGGACACTAAAACATATATTTCCGGTGAAATATCTCGGTATCGAATTTGTGGGTGGAGTGCAACAATTTCTCTATACACTATGTACATAGTACGTTTAGAGAAAGTGAAAATGATAAGCATGTTAAATACCAAACTGGATATTTAAGTTTAAGATTTCCAAGGATTTTCAAGAAAATCCCTCCACTTCAAACAATCTTTTACATGGAAAATTTTTCGAAAATTTTGAATTGCCAAAATGGCTTTAACAATTTTCATTAAAGTACCACATGTTTAAGATATTGAAATGTATATCTTGAATTTTCTGGGAAGATCCTTTGAAGACCACTTCATTCTGGATGACTTTTGTATAACTGGTAAACCGTAAGAGATAGAGAAAACTTACTACACAAGAAATTTAGATTTCGTTAAAAAAAAAAACGCAGTTTCTGTCATATACATTTTTTTTTTTTTTTTTTTTTTTTTTTATAGAGTTAACCACTTCCTAGATATCCCGGTATTGGTTTCAGTTTTAAAATACTTTAAAATTTCTCAACTTTTCTAAGCTTTTCATTTCATACCTCTTTTACTTTACTCCTGGCCATACAAAGAGATCATAATGTTTATTATTTCACATTGTGACCAGCCTTTAAAGGATTTGACTGTCGGTTTAGCCTAGTGCATTCCCTTATTTCCCTTCCACTTACAAGGAAGCAAGTAATTCTGCTTACGTTTATTTCGATTAACATCATGTAGATAAAAGATTCTTTTGTTGGAATAGGTTGTTTGCAGAACAGGTAGAGTAAGTCATGTGACTGGAACGTATCTGATTTTTTTTAACTGGGCTCTGTAAATTAATTTTCACTTATCATCATAATTGTTTGTATATCATGATGTATTAAATAATTATGGTATTTATTTAATTTAATATTATTATTACTTTATATTTTATCTGTACGAATAATATTCAAAATATTGTATAATTTATTACTATTGTGAATGCTTATGATGTTATTATTTACTTATTTTATGTGCATAGCATGTAGAGAAGGTATTGTATTCCACCCAAACATTCGATACCGAAATTTTACTGGGACTACAGTCATGTTTAGAGGTGCCTTGAATAAAAAAGAAGTATTTTTGGAAAGAGCTTCTTGTGTTTGTGAACACGATAACTCCACGAAAAGTTGGTTAAATGCACAACTTGATATTTTCCTTTACATGTATATTTTCGAAAAATTTTATTTCCTGAAAAATAGCTCCAAATATTTTAATATAGTACTATATGTTTTAAGATATTTTCATGAGAAACAAAATGTATATCTTGAACGTTCTTGAATAGCCTTTGAAGACCTGTTCATTCTAAATGGTTTTTATATAACTAGTAAACCATACGAGAGAGAGAACATCTTACGACACAAAAATATAGATCTCTTTAAAATAAACATTTTATGTCATATAATTTTATTTGTTTATATATTGTAGAGTTAACCGTGTCCGAGATATCCGTTGTTACTGGATCTCCTCTTCTCTCTCTCTGTTTTACTGGCCATGCTAAGAGAATTCACATAACGACAGCTTTACAAGATTTCACACTCGTTTTAGCTAAGAGCATTCCTTCTACTTAGAAGGAACTAAGTAATAAAATAATTTCTGCTAACATTTATCTTCTCTATTAGTATGATGTAAATAAAAGAATGATCTTTTGTAAGATAAGTTTGTTTGCAGAAAAGGCAGAGAACTTAACTTGTAAATGGAGCACATGAGGTGTTTTATGGAACTATTGTTATATTAACCATGTATCATTATTGCTATTGTGAATACTTATGCTTTTCTTGTTCATTGCTCTGACTTATAAACTGTGTTATTTTTGGAATGATCATTGCATTAATCGTAAGACAAACGGCTAAATATCCTCCGCGATGTAAAATCAATAATGAGATGTTCATTTCATTAAAATACCATCTCTGAATATGACTTGCATGCTCTTGTTCTTTAATTGTACATCAAGCATATGTATGGTATCAAATATGTATATTGGACAAATGTTAAACCAGAAGAATCTTTTAACCTGCACTTTTTAACTGTTATACACCAATTCATATTTTTCATAACTTTAACCTCCGGTTTATGTTCGTATTCCAAGATAAAATTTTAAATTCAGTTCATGTACAAGTTCATTGACGTAAACCAAACATGGCGTTAAAACTTGTACAATTCCAATAAAAGTGAAGAGTGATAACTGGAAGGGATCTCCTGGATTACTTACATCATAACATAATGTAGGTTACGAACAGAAAGACTAGCACTTTATTAATAGTGACTGAAATAATAACACTGTTTGCAATTAATTGAATGCGCACATACACTGTAATAGGTTATATATATATTTGTTAATTTTCTGCAAATCAACTTTTTAAATTCCTCTTTCTCGCTGCTTTGAATAGCAGCTGATTTCTTCTATCGTTTGTGTTTGAAAGATGGAAAAATGTAAGCTAAATCGTCCTCTAGATGGCAGAAACGTTCCGGCAAAACTGCTGCCATCTATCGTGTGCTTGGCTTGAGCAATCCGGTGGAACTTAGATTTGTGCTTTAAAACAGCCGCGTTCGCCAAGGCTTTAGTGCTTCGTTGCGCTGGGGATCGTGGGTTCGAGTCCCGCTTTGGGCATGGGTGTTATATGTTTGTGTATATGTGTGTGTTGCAAAAGTAATAATACGGTAAAACAAGGTAAAAAAAAAAGGTAAATAAAAAAAAAAAAACATACTTGTTGACAACGTCCAGGAAGCGCTTTATGCTGAGAATGGTTTAAATCTGCTTTCCAGCCCAAAGCTGTCAAGAAACGTAAATTAATCCAAGTGCTCCTTAGTTAACGATGAACCTGGCAATTAAAACCTGTAAATATGGGTGAGGTAAGCGTGTCTGATATAGCGGTGGGGAAAATGTTCATTTTTCAGGAAATCCCAACAACCTGTTTTAGTTCCAATGTTTGAAAATGACAACCAAGTAGATACATACACGAGTATGTACATGGAAACATAACAGCAAGATATTCTTGGTTGCATTGGCTGTCTTTCTTTCGCATCAAGCTGGATTCTACATTCACACGCGAATTTGTAATGTAGGGAATTCACGTTCACCACCACCACCACATCAATCAGCTTTTATGACAATAGCATCTTACACACATGTAACGAAAAAACTCAGTGGCATAATTAAATGTGATTGGCAGCAATATTTGTAGCCCGCTTTGCCCTCTATTAGCACTTGGAAGAATGAATGGTTGGCACTTTGGAACGTACATTAATGCACCACTAGTTGGAGGACAAGGTGAAGGGTGTTGCTCGGCCCCTAAGTCGAAGATCCGTGATTCCAATCCCGACATTGTCAAATCTGATTCAGCTTCCCAGCGTGTAGCCTGTACTCAATAACATAAATTATAGGGCAGCTAAATAATTAATATTGATCTCAAAACATGTCTGTTTTTGTTTCAGGTGAGTTTGTCAGACCAGCAGAGCCGACACTACAATCTAATGGTATTTATTATTACTACTATCTACTTTTACTATAAATATCACCATTATATGCATTTGTACTGTTGTTGCGCGCAATGTGGAAACGCCAGCTAAAGATGTTTTCAGTCTACTTTTCTTCATACCGTTTTGTTCACACTTAAAATAAGAACCAGTAAAGGTCTAAACCTAGCTTTTTAATTTCTCCGCCAAGTACTATGTACGTACATACTAGGTTAAGAGAGTATTGTATGCCACCCAAGTTTAGAGGACTCCGAATAAGAAAATAATAAAAAAGAAAAATCATTTTTAGAAGAAAGTCCGTGTGTGTGCATGCGTGTGTGTGTACACATAACTCAAAAACAAAAGGTCGGTTGAATACCACATTTGGTATTTAAGTTTAGTATCTTCCAAGGATGCGACACGAAAAATTTTAGGAAAGTTCCGCCACCCCTAACTACGTTTACATGGATGCTTTTTCGAACATTTTTGATTTTGTCAAAATGGCTCTATCGATTTTGATTAAAATACCGCATATTAAATATTTTTACAAACAACTAAAATGTATATCCTGGATTTCTTAAGAATATCCTCTCAATTCTCTTCATTCTGAAGGATTTTTGCCTAACCGTAAAAAATAGACAAAAGCTTACTACACAAAAAATCTCATGTGTTCCATTCACATGACTTTCTATGTAAATTATTATTGTTAATAAGTTTATATTTTATTTATTTCATGCTAATCGAGAAAAAATATCATAAATAATCCTATTCCTTGCTTTATTGTAAGTAGAAGCGAAATAAGGGAGTACCATAGGTTAAAATGACAGCCAAAAGCTGGTTGCTATGTGACTGATGTTCCTTTGTTTATATGGACAGGAGTTGAAAAATTCCTGTATGAGAAAAGCACGAGTTTTTCAAAGCTGAAACCAAGAAAAAGGAATACCTAAAAAACGATCAACTCCACGAAAAAAATGTATATAACATAAATTGTGTGTTTTAACGTGCTCTACATTTTTTGTGGGTTAAGTTTTTGTCCATCTCTTACGGTTTAGTAGTTATTAAATGCATCCAGAATAAAGTAGTCTTCAGAGGCTATTCCCAGAAAATTCAAAATATACATTTTATTTGCCAGGTAAATAACTTTAATATGCGATATTTTAATCAAAATCGTTAGAGCCAGTTTTTAGAAAATCAAAATTTTCGAAAGAAGTTCCATGTAAAGAAAGGGTAGTTTCGGGTGGGGGGATTTTTCTCAAAATTTTCGTGTCTAATCCCTGGAATATACTAAACTTAAATACCAAGTTTGGTATTTTACCGACTTTTCGTTTTTGAGTTATCGTGTTCACAGACACACGGACCTTTTTCTGAAAATACTTTTTTTGGATTCAGGGGACCCTAAAACATATATTCCTGGTGAAATCAATTTTTTGGTGGAGTGCAATACTCACTCGTACATAGTGAGTATAGAGAAAGTAAAAATGTAAATTTTGTTAAAACACTCAACTGATGCCATATACATGTTTACCATTACTGAGGTATTCCTAGCTATTAGTTTCAATTTTGCAATACTTATACTGCTCTCAACAGGAAGTCTCTCTCTCTCGCTCTAATATAGAATTAGCATTGTGAAGATAAAACAATAACCTTTAGTTTGTAGATAAAGTCATGTGAATGGAACACATCACATTTTTTGTTTCTTTTTCCAGCTGCACACACTACTAGAATTATGAAGAATTATATGTCTATAAACATTAACATTGCATTTGAATCACCATGTTGACAAATTTAGATGCCTAAAAATTTCTGTGTTACATTCATATGCTATTCTTGAACAAAATATTGTTGCAAAATCTTACTCTATCTACTTCAGTTGTTCAAGATAAGCATGTGCATAAATGGGTTTCTTTCTATTTCCTTATAGGTACAATTGGAATAGGGGAAAGCTTTCAAGGCAATGCATTTCACAAACCGAAAAATCTGCAGCTTTGTTCTAAACCTTTGACTTTACTTTCTCTATTAGGTACGTACACCAGGTACAGGAAGTAAGTATTGTATTCCAACCAAACATTCATACTGAGATACCACCAGAAATGCACGTTTTGAGACTAGGAAATCACCTCTCCCTAACCTTAACATGGAAAACTATTCGGAAATTTTGATTTTCTCAAAAGTAGGTTTAACGATTTCGATTAAAACCCCATACGTTTAAAATACATTTACATTTTTGTCATGACTCATTAGTAATATATTAGAGCGGAGAGAGCACAGACCATTTTGCGCAAGATGATTGCTATACTGTGACGGATGAAAGAGAGGGCAGAGAGATCGAAGATTTCGGGGGTGGTCCTAGGAACAATTGGAGCTATGTATGCACGATCCTTTTGAACATATCTGATCTTGATAGCTTTCTATTGAGCAAGCCTAATCTATTCTCTACCGTTATCAGTAGAGCCCGGATTTTTATGTAATATCAAGGTGCGAAATATGTTCATATTTATGTAACAAAAACATCAAAATATGTAATATCAACAAAATACGAGGTACGTCCAGAAAGTAAGTTCCGTTTGGTAATAAAATTAAATTGTGTACAGAATAATTATTTATTGCACAAACTTCTACAACTCTTAAACTACTTTTGCACATAACTGCCGAAATTTTGCAGGTATTTCATAGCGTGGCAAAAGTTTTTGTATACCTTCTTCATAGAAGTTTGCCGCCTGTGTCTTCAAAAAGTTGGAAACATTTTCTTTCAGCTCTTCGTCATTGTTGAAGTGTTGACCACCAAGGAAAGACTTGAGATGTAAGAACAGATGAAAGTCGTTAGGAGCGAGGTCAGGGCTGCACGGTGGATGGTCAAACACGTCCCATCCAAATCCCTGTAGAAGGTTTTTCGTCACATTTGCAGTGTGTGGTCGTGCGTTGTCGTGCACTTCACTACGTTCTTCATTGAACTGTCGGACCCATCTTCTCACCATTGAATCACTCATCGCAATTTGTCCGTAAATTTTGCAACTTTGCCGATAAATTTCAATTGGTTTTACTTTCCTAGCATTCAGAAAACGAATCACAGATCTGATTTCACAAGCGGCGGGATTTTCAATCAACACCGACATTGTAAACAAGCACAACAAATCGTATGTGGCTGACAGCGATCTCAAAATGGCGCACGTTTCTTCTCCTTGATACAGAGCGTCTACCGCGCATGTGCGGAACTGCGATCGCAGCGCTGCAGCGGAGATAAATTGAAACGGAACTTACTTTCTGGACTACCTCGTATGTAAAATTAGGTAATATTCTAAATACTAAGAGCACCACCTCAAATCTAAATGCAGACTGCAAATTACCCAGAATCTTGTAATTTGATGGATCTGTAAGTACGTAAATTAATTACAATGAGTTAAAATTTAAAGACTAAATATAGAATTAATTATACGGAAATGTTTTGTTTTATGCAGAACTTACCTAAAATTTATTTTCAAGTGGGTAATTACGAAATAAGAAATATGTCTTTTGGATTATATTTATTAAAATTACTCATTTCACATAATTATTTTACTTAAATTTTAGACGGTAAAGCAATGTTGAAATATTGAATCAATTTATCAATGCGTCAAACAATCAATTCAAAATAATTAAATTTTATAATGAGGATGCATTTCCTTTTTGAGTCTTTTGCTTCTTTCAACGTACAGTGAAGAACGATACACTTATCCATATTTTCAGGGGACATTGTCTCCTATGGATAAAATGTTGTTGTAAGCAGAGAAGCTTCTCTCCACGTCACACGAAGTAACAGGAGCATATTTTAGCATGGGAATATGATTTGCAGAGAAATGTATTGGTAAATCAACACTGTCACCATTTAGCACTTTAGACACGGACACAAGCATAGAGTACCTGGACTCCTGTTTAGTGCAGCTTTGAATTTTTCACCTACCTTCCTTCCTGCAACTACACTAAGCTTCTGTGATGCAGAAGTAATCAGACTAATCAGCTATATGCCTATTGTGTCGAATTGCAAGGTAAATATATTATGCAGTTACGTTTAACCTAGGCCTAAAAAGAGGAATTGAATGTGAATTGCACTATTATTGACGCCCGAAGCCCTTGTAACAACCGTCAATTATTTGCCGTGTTCGCGGAGTGAGCATTTTTTTCCTAAGTGCACTGCACATTCACATTTGCCATTTAGAAATATATAATATGTATGTATTCATATTATTCATTAAATTCAATTTTTTCTAGATAGGTACTTATTGTAATAAGTTTATACAATGACAGATTGAATTTAAAGTAAAGCTTCGTTATCCCTTCCAAAGTAAAGAAAGGTGTGTATTTTCAGCTTAAAAAAAAAATATATATATATATATAAATAAATTCCTTTGTTTGTGTGGACACGAGTTGACAAATTCCTGTATGAGAAAAGTACAAGTTTTTCCAAGCTGAAACCAAAAACAAGGAATATCTCAAAAACGATCAACTCCAGGAAAAAAAATTATATAACATAAATTGTGTATTTTAATGTGCTTTACATTTTTTGTGTGGTAAGTTTTTGTCCATTTCTTACGGTTTAGCAGTTATGCAAAATTTCGTAAAATTCATCCAGAATAAAGTAGTCTTCAGAGGCTATTCCCAGAATACTCAAGATATACATATTATTTGTTAGGTAAATATCTTTAATATACGATATTTTAATCGAAATCATTAGAGCCATTTTTGAGAAAATCAAAATTTTCGAAAAAAGTTGCATGTAAAGGGAAGTTGGGTGTGAGGGGGGGGATTTTCTTGAAAATCTTCGTGTCGCATCCTTTGAAGATACCAAACTTAAATACGATTTGAGCTATGCTGTCCACAGACCTCCAGACACACATACACACACACACACACGCACACGCGCGCGCGCACGCACGGACCTTTTTGTAGAAATGGTTTTTTTTTTGTATTCAGGGGGACCCAAAACATGTATTTCCTGTGAAATCTCAGTATGGAATGTTTGGTGCTTTGCAATATCTTCTCTATACGCTACGTACATAGTAGGTTAAAGAAAGTAATAAGAACATTGGTTGCAATCTGCGAAGGAGTTGGAAAATTCAGGTAGTTTCTACGATTAGTCCCACTTTCAGTATGACCACAATCTCCTATTATCTTTGGGCGAAAGATTCAGATTTGTGGTAATGAGGTTAACCCCGTACCTTAAACTATTTTTTCTGGTTAGTCCTATTAGCTGAAATATTCACAAGAAAGAAAAAATAACTATATTATAAATACCGTGAATGAAAAAGTATGGTCATGAGATTTTGTTTCACTTGTGATAAATTGCAACACTTGTAAGCTTTAGTGATAAAGGCTTTGATCCAGCCGTTGCAAACAATCCATAATTAGGGAAAATTGACCGAAAAGAGGTGTGCTTCAGAAGGAAGAGAGGAGAATGCAATAAGAGAAAGAAAGCTGCGTGCTCTGCTGGAAGACCTAAAAGCATTTTTGCTAGTGTCTACCAGGTCGTGTGAAATGTAACACTTGGGACGCACATGTTTCCCAAACCTTTTGGTTTGGCTCGTATACTTGCCCCACGCTCATAATTCACTATTTAGGATGCCCTTTGAACTTAGGTAACAAATGGGGACAGAAATGTCAATATTTATACAGATGTCACACATTTAATTATACTGGTTATACGATAGGGTGTGTGTGATTCGTGGCCATCTGTTGCCCAAACTTACACGGCCTTGCTGTTTCTAGTTAGGAAGCCTCATTTATTTATTTATTTTTTATTCTTCCACCAGAAAGGAATACAAGTTTGATTCGCTGTTCCATTATCAATGCTGTTTGAAATATTACAACGTTGCTAAGAAACTGGCATAGAAGATCCATACAGTTGGTTGAGTGCCTCAGTAGCGAATTCGATCCCGCCTCAGACCGATTGTATCTGTGTTCAAATCCGACGGTCTTGCATCCTGGAATTGGTGTACTGGTTGGGAAAAACAAATATTGTGGCACAAAATTCTGACGTCACCTAGTTAAAATGTTACTTATTTATTTAGCTTAAGGTTGCTTGATTATATCGGACGATGAAAGAAATCGCTGAAACGATGCTCAAATGATCTCAGGGTCCATGAAGTTTAAAGTTACTCGACATTCGTCTTCTCAGGATAAGGGAAAACCCCGGTGATGAGGGGGGGGGGATCCAGGTAACTCACCCAGATTCGAGCTTGCGACCTCTTGGCACCTCTACCAAGGCGGCTATTATTATTATTATTATTATTATTATTATTATTATTATTATTATTATTATTATTATTATTTCAAACTATAATCATTACTGTAATTTCAGTTTGCCGGTATTTTCACATGTATTGCGAATAAGTTAGAACATTTAATCAGACATGGAAAATCCAGTCCCCGGCTGCGACTCAAGCCACGTGTCGAAGGTCCGTGGTTCGAGTCCCGGCATGGCATTGACTTTCAAATCTGATTAAATTTTACAATTTACTACCTACACAAAGACAAATATAAATTAAGATAGCAGAGTGCTGAACATACCGATATATGTTACAAGCAGTGGCGTAGTGTGGTGTTTGGACTAGGATGTGCACTTCGAAGTCTAATGCTTAAAAACATAAAGCAGAAAGAGTGCGAAAGTTAAATAATCGAAAATAATATTCAAAGCATGTTACAAAACTGGCTTTTCCATCTGCCTTTTGCGCAACATCCATAAACCAATGAATCTTTGTTCAACAGTTCCCTAGGTTGTTAATTGCGGAAAGTAGTTTTGGCAGTTACTATCTTTCCTAATACCGGAGATAAAAAATATGTTTCAGAAACCTGTTTTTCTAATTTTGTTGGCCGTGACTGTGCTGATATGTCGTTCTGTATATCAGGCGAAGTAGCTAGAAATGAGGTGATCTTTGAGAGACACATTTAGTTATTCAATGTAACTTCTTGTTTTAGATGACTCAGCACTCTCAACGTGGCCTCAAAATGTAAACCCTTACTCTCCCGCTCCCAAAAAATAAAAATGACAGTTTATATGAAATGTGCCAGTGTCTCTCAGTCTTTTTTACTTTCTCTAGCCCCGTATGTACAATGTACATAGGGATGGAGAAGTATTGTATTCCACCTAAAATTTCGATGTCGAGATTTCACCGGAAATATATGTTTTGGGATCCCCTGAGTCCGAAAAAAGAATTTTTAAGAAAGGGTCCGTGTGTGGAGTGTGTGTGTCTGTGTCTGTCTGTCTGTGGACAGCATAGTCCCAAAACGAAAAGACCGTTAAATGCCAAACTTGGTATTTAGGTTTAGTATCTTCCAAGGATGCGACACGAAGATTTTAAAAAAAAAAAATCCCCCCACCACAAACTACCCTTTACATGGAAAAATTTTCAAAAAGTTTGATTTTCTTATAAATGGCTCAAACGATTTTGATTAAAATCCGTATATTAAAACTATTTATGTTCGAAATGAAATGTATATCTCGAACTTTTTTGGGAATAGCCTCTGAAGACCTCTTTATTCTGAATGCATTTTGGCGAATTTTGCTTAAGTGCTAAACCGTAAGAGATGGAAAAAACTCATACACAAAAAATTTACATCACGACAAAACACACAATCTATGTCCTTTACGTTTTTGTTGTGGAGGTAACCGTTTCCGAGATATTCCTTGTTATTGGTTTCAATTGTGAAGTACTTAAACTTTTCTCAGACAGGAAGAGTCCGTTTTTCTTTTGTTCTACTCCTGGCCAAGCAAAGAAGTGATTTGCAATGACAATCGCATAACGATAGTTTTTAAAACATTTGACAATCAGTTTAGTATAGCGCATTCCCTTATTCTCTTCTACTTATAAGGAACTAAGTAATAAGAACATTCTGCTAATATTTATCTTGATTAGCATTGTGCACAAAGAAGAAGAATCTTTTGTAGGAGGTTTGTAGAGCAGCTAGTGAAAGTCATGTGAGTGTAACATATCAGATTTTTTTTTATCTTACCTACATATTATATTGTTCAATGGCTACTTTAAATGATAAATTATACACAGGCTTAAATTCTACTGTTTTGACTGAATATTTTTAGCTATTTTTCACAAAGAATGTAATTACGGGAATATTTGTTCTTTTATTGGTTTATAATTTGTTTTTATTTACTAGACATTACCGCTTGCGGTCCAAAATGACCATTCCTTAGAAAGTAAAATACCTGAGAGCAACAAAACAATACATTTTGGGCCCTACACCCATAGAGCACGATTTGCTTTCATACACTACGCGTTATCATTAATTTGTTCCACACATTTTAAATGTTATATTTAGAGCATGTTTCGGCTCTTGGTTTATTTATATTTTATAGTAAAACTAAAAGTTTTCTCGCCTTCAGTTTGTTGATGCAGAACCTTGATTTACCGAAATGGAATGTTCGTGCGATAGTATGCTGTTCTATGCTTCGTGTACTTGAGCCAGGCACATACTCTGATCTCATTTACTTGGTTTAGTTTTCCTTACGTGTCCAGAATATTACATATTGTAATCTAGTAAATTCACAACTTCAAAGTATGAAATTAACTGGTAAGAAAAAGAATGAAAAAGTTCACTCTAAACTACCTAACGTTATCAATCAAGATTTATTCTGTCTGCTCTATTACATGGTCTCTGGCATGCGCCATGAAGGAAGTCCATGAACCTTGATATTTCTCCATGAGGTACGCTGAACAGTATTTCATGACAGAACCTGCTTTCAAAACATGCTTTTCAACAAGGATATCAATAGGATTAATGCAGTAGAAAATCGTAAACTAAGGTAAATTACTAGAGTAAGTAATACTTCAGCCACTTCCATTGACGTTACAAGGCTTGGTGTGTAAATAGATGTGTCGTGTGATCATTTTTTGTTTATAAACTTATGTTCAGAAATTCTTTGTTTACGCGAGATGCTTCTCGAAGGAATACAACAGAAGTTTGTCGGCCCTATCAACAACGTTATCTCAACAGGCATCACCTTGGCCAAACCATGTTCCCAAGATTAAAAATAATTAAAAATTCTCTCCAATTTTTCGACAATGCATTATCAGCCGAAGCACAAAGCATCTAGTTGGTGGCTGCCATTTTGAGCTCATTCTGAAATTGATTAAAATGTTATATTATTTATCTACAGTATTTCAGTTTAATTTAATCTTAATTAATTTTTATTTGTTTACTTTCCTATCTTTTGCTATCCACCCCAACACGCCCTGTTCCATATTGCAGAGATACTAGGGTTTCTTGACAAAATTTAATCACGCCCCATTTGCTTACCTCTGAGCATTTTAAAGTTTACTAGATTCTTGAATCAGATTAGATGATTTAATTTCGCCATGGTAGCTCAAGCGGTAATCGGTACGGAGAGCCGAATTACTGTGGATGAAATTCTAGCCGTGCATTATATTTTCACTTTCTCTAGCACGTATGTACAAGGTAGAGAAATTCCTCGATAGCAAGACTTCATCGAAAATACATGCTTTAAAGACCTCTGAATCAGAAAAAAAAAATGTATGTTGTGGACACAAACGACCGTGTATACTATGTGTGTGTGTGTGTGTGTGTGTGTGTGTGTGTGTGTGTGTGTGTGTGTAGACAACATAACTCAAAAACGAAAACTCCTTTCAATACCAAACTGGGCATTTAAGTTTATCTTCCAGGAATGCGACACGAAGATTTTTAGGAAAATCCCCCAAATCCAAGCTATTCGAAATTTTCGATTATCTAAAAAATGGCTGAAACGATTTTGATTAAAATATCGTGTATTTAATATAATTACATGACAAATAAGATATATATTTTGAATTTTCTGGAAATAGCTCTTAAGATCTCTTCATTCTGGATGAATTCTGCGTAACTGGTACACCGCAAGAAATTTGTCATATGTATTGTTATTGGTTTCAGTTTTAAGCTACTTTAACTTTTCTCAAACAGAAAGTCGTCTTTCGTTTCATTTCTCTTTTGTTTTACTCCTGGCCGTGCAGAGCGCAAACCTCTTTTCATTCTTTCACATAGCAACCGACTTTTTAAAATAAAGTGTATTACCTTATTTACCTTCTACTTAGAAGGAACTAAAACAACCATTTCTGGTAATGTTTATCTCGATAATCACAATGTAGATAAACATTTTTAACAATAGTTTGTAGAGAAAGCCTTGTGAGTGGTGCATATCCGATTTTTGTTTCTTATTTAAGTGTTTCTCTTTCCAAACGGCAAATGTGAAAGAACTCCTATGAAAATAAACTAACAATTATACTTGCCATACAGATTTAATGTTTATTACTTGAATCATTTCTGAATACTGCAATATTGACACAAAGGACAATTTTATACTCCTAAATGTTATTTTCTCAAAGGATTTTGCTTACTTTCAGCCCATTGAACGACGGTTTTAAAATATGTTTGACGTCACATTGTTAAACAAACGCTCTAACTGTAATAAAAGGAGCTGTAGGAGTTCTTAGGATGCGCCATTAACGGTTTTTCCCTGATAAGTGTTTAGGTTTATATTTTATTTAGTCTTTCGTAAAAGACTTCAAGTTGTATGCTTGGCTTTTCGAAGACCTTGACCTAGACACACCGCTGGCGCTAGTGATGCTGTCGCAAGTTGAAACCTCTCGCGCATACGCATGTGGAGGGCAGAACGTGCCTTTTGTCACATATTCAGCACGCCTAAAAGGTTTTAAAAGTGAGATGGTTTAAAGGTAATTAGGGTTTAATAATTAACATGGTGCATTGCTGAGCAACCGTCGGAAAATTGATTTCCATCTGATCGGCAAGTGATATCACATTCATATTTCCAGGCTCTTGAGGGTGGGCAATAATGATAAGAATTCCTTCATCAACCTTGAATCGAACGCATCATATTTTGTATTTTTAATTAGCGTTTTCACCTTTACCGCAGAGAAATTCTTAACAACTCCTATTTCTAAATCTTGCTCATATCTTAGTGATTTAAACTAAAAATCACGTGACTTTCTCTACATTTCTGTATTATTGTTAAAAATCTTATTCTTCTATCTCCTTCATACTAATCGATCAGCAGACTTGCTCCCTTGTCAAGAAGGGAAATAAGGCAGTGCTTTATGCTAAAACGATAGCCAAATCTTTCAAAAGCTATTTACCATATATACGAAATCCTTTTTTTGCATGACTAATATTTCACAAATTCCGTAGGAGTTAGTATTTTAAAACTGAAACCAATAACAACGAATGCCTAAACAATGGTCATCTCTACGAAAAACAAATATATGTGAAATGAATTGCGTGTTCTATCGAGATCTACAATTTTGGTGTAGTAAGTTTTTTTACTATCGCTTACGGTTAACTAGTTCAAAATTCAGCAAAATTCATTCAGAATAAAGAGGTCTTTAGAGGCTATTCCCAGAAAATTCAAGATATATATTTTATTTTTCATGTAAATATCTTTAACATATGGCATTTTAATCAAAATCGTTAGAGCCATTTTTAAAAAAAATCAACATTTACAAAACATTTTCCATGCAAAGGGTAGTTTGTGGTGGGGGGATTTTTTCTCAAAATCTTCGTGTAGCATCCCTGGAAGATACTAAATTTAAATGCCAAGTATGGTATTTTACCGATTTTTCGTTTTTGAGTTATCGTGCTCACAGAAGGACACACACGGACCTTTTTCTGAAAATACTTTTTTTGGATACGCGGAACCCAAAACATCTATTTCCGGTGAAATCTCGGTTTTGAATTTTTGGGTGGAATGCAATAGCTACTCTGTACACTATGTACATAGTACATATACAGAAAGTCAAAAGGAGACATAAGTGAAGTGGTTTTGAGTATAAAGCAGGATTGGACTGCTCTGCGCGCTCACACACTGCTGTTAACCGAAACCGAGGAGGGTGACTGACTATTCTTCAACTGACCAATTTTTACTTTCTCTGAATATATATAGAGCAGGTATTGTAATGCACCCAAAAAGTCGATACTGAGATTTTACCGGAAATTCATGTTTATGGTCCCCCTGAATCCAAAAAAAGTATTTTTAGAAAAATGCTTCTGTGTGTGTGTGTGTGTGTGTCTATTTAAGTTTGGTATCTTCCAAGGATGCGACACGAAGATTTTCAAGAAAATACTCCACCCCATACTATTACCTGACAATGTATATCTTGGATTTTCTGGGAATAGCCTCTGAAGACTGCTTTATTCTGGATGAATTTTACGCAATTTTGCATAACTGCAGATGAACCGTAAGAGATGAACAAAAATTGCCATACAACAAATGTAGAGCACATTAAAGCACACAATTTAAGTAATGTACATTTTTTTTTTTTTTTTTCGTGCACTTGATCGTTTTTGAGATATTCCATGTTTTTGATTTCATCTTTAAAGAACATAGCTTTCTCATACAGGAATTTGTCAACTCCTGTCCACACAAACAAAGGAACTTCAGTCACATAGCAACCAGCTTTTGACTATCACTTTAACCTATGGTACTCCCTTATTTCGCTTCTACTTACAAGGAAGCAAGTAATAAGTCTATTTCTGCTAATTTTTTCTCGATTAGCATGAAGTAAATAGAAGCATAAGCTTTTTAAGAATAATTTGTTGCAGAGAGGTAGAGAAAGTCATGTGAATGGAACATGTCAGAATCTTAGAAGGAAAGAAGCTTGGCAGGAAAACAGACTTTCTTTTAACAATATCGCAAATGTATGGCGTTAAATTTTAATTGAAATTAGCTTCTGTTTTTTGCCTTGGGTAACGCATATTAAAGTTATATTATGGGTATTTTGGAATAACTCTTTAAACATTGTACTCTTTTTGGGAGGCTCGCGGCATTAACTACCACTAAATATGTTTGATTAGGAAAACTAGAAAATGTATACCACTTTTCTTCAAGCCAAGTCTATTCAGTATGTGCAGGGTTTATGTACAATTGAGTAAGTGTGCATAACTTACCTTAATTTTGCATAAATTGAAGCAAATCTGTAGTATTAACAGGTTTCCTCAAAATTTTAGCGACAAGATTTGAATTGTGAGCCGTTTGCGGTTCGCTTAAAAACGCTTACTTTTGGATGCCTCTTATCTCGTTTATTTTCTGCAGACTTCATTAACATTGCCTTTAAATCCAGACATGTATAAATTCAATTCTGAACAGACAACACTGAATGACTTGGAGACTGGAAGATGCTCGGAAGAAAGAGCACAGCAAGAACTGTGTTTTTTGCCTGAAACCCTGACACATCTGATTTCATATAAATATATTTTAACGAATGGCCTGCACTAATGACGTTTGACAGAAGTCACCCTCCCCTAGTGGCGACAAATCCTCATATATCATCTGCAAAGAAAACGCGTTTTGTTTGTTTGTTTGTTTAATGCTTTGACGATTAATTATGTCCAGGGATTCTGTTTTCCTAAATGGTATAGGAATTCCTAGCGAAGATAGAAAACGCAAAGACCAAATAAATAAATAAATAAAGACTTACAAGTGCGTATATACATGTCCTTAAGGATCGTGTCGTTCGTTATGATCATTTCTCAATGTTATCCCTAATGTGTGAGTCTTCAGATTGTTCTTTTCGAATTCTTAGATGATGATTATAATAATAATAAATATTCATTTATTCGAACACTATTGTTAAGCATTTAAGTGCAAAATCCATTTGAATCCATATTGATTTGTTTAGCTTATTTATGTTTCCACCAAGGGGTCTTTTTGTACAACAGAAATGTAAACTGCATTTTCATCTGTAGTGATATTTACTTTATGCTTCTTCTGCCGTTTATTGAGGGAAAATCGTGTTGTATTTATTCCAAAAATTCCATATCGGTTTCGTATTGAAGGTATTTTAAACAAGGGAAGCCCAAACATGGAGCAGTTTTCTTTATTGTGTTGTCAAAGTTGTCCTAAAATATCACATTTGAAATAGAAACTTCACAAAAAGTGTACATATGGAATTTTTTTAAGTATGTGGGTAACCCCTTCATGCCAATTAAAATTTTTGCATAAAACTCCAATTGACATAAAGAGCATAATAGGAGCAGAGAGAAGAGAAAAAGCACAATAGATAGAATCGACTCGTGGGAAAACTCAAGAGGTCATTAAAATATAAATCACCAAATAATCTTTGAGATGTGTTTTAAGTTTTTCTAGGTTGAAGCTTGCTTTGGGGCACCTCCTATAGAGTGTGTTTGCAAATTGCTATTGTGATGATTATTCTTGCATATGTTCGTTATTAACCGATTTGATTGTTGCTTCTGTACTTGCGGACTTAGATCCATTTTCCGGTATTTGATACTGTGGTTCTTTTTAAAACCTGGCGTTTCGTCCAGCACTTTCGTCAGATATAACAATGGGTACGTATTTCTATATGAATGTATAAGCGGTGGACAAAACGTCAGATTTTGAAATGGAAACCAAAGAACACGGTGTCTAATCCCGGTACGTATTAATACAGACTCTGGCTGTGAAGAGAGTACTGCGTTCTCATCATTTGACAGTTTAAATAAACATTTAGGTTCATTTGGACGTAAGAACAGTTTGCAGTTTATGGCAGCACGCTGCACTGCAGTCGCGCTCATGACTCACTTCAAATAACTACTCACACACTGTGCGCGTGCGTGCGTGTGTGTCTGGTAGGCTAGTGGTGAGCCTAGGTGTTGTTGCTGTATACCTACCCTGGTAAGGGTTTAACCACAGGAATGAGGTGAAGGTTGAGGTTTTAATTTTGGAGGTTGGTTGGTGTTAAGGAGGTAGCGCTAGTAGGCTCCTCGAGCGGTTGCATTTTAGGAGCAGCATCCTTTCCTCTGCTCCGCTGCACTGAAGTCTCCCTGCTTTTATAAGGGAAAAATGAAGTTACAAGTTTTCTGGAAATTTTTCGAAGCAGAACACTCGAGAAGCAACAGGGTGCGCATTCTAGAAGGTTGTGGTGCGGCCTTGTTTACACTGATCTCTAACTCCACGTCTCTCATTCCAGCTCTCGCAGGCGTGTGCTTCAGGGCTGCTGATTCCAGCACAATCGGGTGTACTATCAGTTTCTCCCTTTGGGGTAGCCTCTAGATGCGGTGCACATCATTTATCCTCTTCACCTCAAGGTAGGGCCCTTGCCAAGGTTGTTGAAGCTTGGGGCAGCGTCCCTTGGTCCGAGTAGGGCAATATAACCACCTTGCTGGAAACCTGGCGATCCTAGCGGGTCTTCATCCGATCGCTCGCTACCTGAATGCTCTTTCGGGTTATCTCATGCATTCCATGAAGTCGATCCACGAGATACTCCACTTAGTCGGCTGCTGGCCGTTCTGCCTAAGGAGGTCTCTCAAACATCAGGTCACATTGTAGTCGCAACTCTCTGCCAAAAACTAAACTGACCAGTGTCAACCCGGTGGGTTGAGCGGTAGGCTAGCAAGAAAAGTGGTACCCTCACATCCCTCTCTGGTGATTGGCCACAACCTTCCTCAATTGTTCTTCTAAGATCTTAATGTACCGCTCAACCATGCCGTCTGATTGTGCGTGTCTTATGCACTCCGAGCCGTTCCAGTGTTTCCTTCATAAGGTTGTACTCAAAAGTGGTTCCCTAATCGCTGTGTAGCTCAATTGGTACCCCATAGCCACGTGGCAGTTCGCGATGCTCTTGGCCTCTTGGTTAGGGATGGCGTACACATCCGATCACTTGGTGAAGTACCTGTCGGACCCCGACAATGGCCCAGTTACGTCGATGGCTGTGCGTTCGAAGGGCGCTCCCGCGTTATACTGCTCCATGCGACCACGACCGCGACTTGCCGCACACACGTGACATTGGCGGCACCTTCTCTCAGGTCTATTCTTAGTCTCTGCCAGTAGTGCCATTGTCAGAGCTTGTTGATGTTTTGGTTGGCTCCCAATTTCCTACCCATATTTTTCCTCCTGCACTTTTGCGACTTTACTCGAGAAAGGATCCGCTGTTCTCTCTTGGTCTTTCCATCCGGTGACGTCCATACTCTGAAAAGGACCCTGTCCTTGGTCTTCAATGTATCATTGGGCCTAATTGGACTTGTACACCTGTACTCCTTGGTGCGATGTCCTCTCAACTCGAGTAAGTCCCTGCCTCCACTTCTCCCAGGAATGAGCACAAGTCACACCTATACTCCTTGGTGCGATGTCCTCCCAGTTCGGCCAAGTCCCTGCCTCCGCTTCTCCTAGGAGTTGGCACAAGTCACACCTGTACTACTTAGTGCGATGCCCTCCCAGCTCGGGCAAGTCCCTGCCTTCACTTCTCCTAGGAGTGGGCACAGTTCACACCTGTACTCCTTGGTACGATGCCCTCCCAGCTCGGGCAAGTCCCTGCCTCCGCTTCTCCTAGGAGTTGGCACAAGTCACACCTGTACTACTTAGTGCGATGCCCTCCCAGCTCGGGCAAGTCCCTGCCTTCACTTCTCCTAGGAGTGGGCACAGTTCACACCTGTACTCCTTGGTACGATGCCCTCCCAGCTCGGGCAAGTCCCTGCCTTCACTTCTCCTAGGAGTGAGCACAGGTCACACCTGTACTCCTTGGTGCGATGCCCTCCCAGCTCGGGCAAGTCCCTGCCTCCACTTCTCCTAGGAGTGAGCACAAGTCACACCCATACTCCTTAGTACGATGCCCTCCCAACTCGGGCAAGTCCCTGCCTCCACTTCTCCTAGGAGTGAGCACAAGTCACACCCATACTCCTTGGTACGATGTCCTCCCAGCTCGGGCAAGTCCCTGCCTCCACTTCTCCCAGGAGTGAGCACATATCACACCTGTACTACTTAGTACGATGCCCTCCCAACTCGGGCAAGTCCCTGCCTCCACTTCTCCTAGGAGTGAGCACAAGTCACACCCATACTCCTTGGTACGATGTCCTCCCAGCTCGGGCAAGTCCCTGCCTCCACTTCTGCTAGGAGTGAGCACAAGTCACACCTGTACTACTTAGTACGATGCCCTCCCAACTCGGGCAAGTCCCTGCCTCCACTTCTCCCAGGAGTGAGCACAAGTCACACCTATACTCCTTGGTACGATGTCCTCCCAGCTCGGGCAAGTCCCTGCCTCCACTTCTCCCAGGAGTGAGCACAAGTCACACCTATACTCCTTGGTACGATGTCCTCCCAGCTCGGGCAAGTCCCTGCCTCCACTTCTCCCAGGAGTGGGCACAGGCCACACCTGTACTCCTTGGTGCGATGTCCTCCCAGCTCGGGCAAGTCCCTGCCTCCACTTCTCCCAGGAGTGGGCACAAGTCACACCTGTACTACTTAGTACGATGCCCTCCCAACTCGGGCAAGTCCCTGCCTCCACTTCTCCCAGGAGTGGGCACAAGTCACACCTGTACTACTTAGTGCGATGTCCTCCCAGCTCGGGCAAGTCCCTGCCTCCACTTCTCCCAGGAGTGGGCACAAGTCACACCTGTACTACTTAGTACGATGCCCTCCCAACTCGGGCAAGTCCCTGCCTCCACTTCTCCTAGGAGTGAGCACAAGTCACACCCATACTCCTTGGTACGATGTCCTCCCAACTCGGGCAAGTCCCTGCCTCCACTTCTGCTAGGAGTGAGCACAAGTCACACCTGTACTACTTAGTACGATGCCCTCCCAACTCGGGCAAGTCCCTGCCTCCACTTCTCCCAGGAGTGAGCACATATCACACCTGTACTACTTAGTACGATGTCCTCCCAGCTCGGGCAAGTCCCTGCCTCCACTTCTCCCAGGAGTGAGCACAAGTCACACCTATACTCCTTGGTACGATGTCCTCCCAGCTCGGGCAAGTCCCTGCCTCCACTTCTCCCAGGAGTGAGCACATGTCACACCTGTACTACTTAGTGCGGTGCCCTCCCAGCTCGGGCAAGTCCCTGCCTCCACTTCTCCCAGGAGTGGGCACAAGTCGGCGTTCGGCAGCTGTTCCCTCCTCAGCCCTGATCTATCCCATTCAGCCGCAGGCTGCGCTTATATAGTATGGACAGCGCGGCACGCTCCTTTTCTTCAAACTTAATGCAGTGGCCGCATTCCTTTGGACAGGCTTGGGTCGTCTGGACATGGTATCTGCATTGCTGTGGCTCCTCTTATGTAAAGCTGTATTCTTGCAGCCTCTGTACCCAGCGGTTCTTGAAACTGTTGGGTGGCTTCACGAGCACGGATGTTGCGATTCGACCTTCAAATCTTTAAGTCTCCCATCGAGCGTTTTTTCTACCTTGCTTCTTTATCCCACTCCTGACACTAGTAAAACAGATGGCTTTATTAACTAACAATTAGTTACAAATAAACAATCAAGTTCACTTCGTCCTTGGCTCGCTTCCCAGTGCAGTCACTCACGACTCAGTTCAAATCACAACACACACACACTGCACTGAATTGTCCCTGCCTTTATAAGGGGAAAGTGACGTTACATTTTTTTTTTTTTTTTTTAAATTTCTTGAAGCAGAATAAAATCGGTGAAAGTAACCGAAATAGCAAAAATCTAGGCACATCGTGGAAAATGGGCAGCTATTAGCAAGCCGAAGGGGCTCCGAAATGGACGGTGTACGCATCGACACTTGAACCGTGTGGTGAACCTGCGTCGCGTTTTAGCTCGTGGCATAACGACAGTTTACAAAGTCCGCGATGTGAAGAATTTGATTCACATGGGAAGGAAATTGAGAGGCAGATTAGCAAGACGGGAAAGGTGAAATAGTAACTTTATTTGTGAACGGTTTTGGCGAGGCTCCGTCCTGAAACAAATTCTTGGAACTTAGACAGTCAAGGGGACGTGTGAAGTATCGAGTGCGGGATAATAAAGGAAATTCAGGAACAGATGCAAACGTGTGATAGCGTTTCATTAAGGTTCCACCCCGCATAAAATCAACCCTGAGATCCTAAAACCATTTCCTAAGCTAGCCGGCAACCCTTCTCCCCTTCCAAAGCTTTCTCTAGCCATTCATACTTTGTAATGAGGACAAAGGGAAAAACCCCCACCTGTTAATAAACACTTATCAAGTTTCTGTAAATTGTACCTTTTAACGAGATCCAATTCATAGATATTGGGATTATATTAGTCAAAAGTAATGGTATTGGGGGATCCTTTGTTTCGCTTCCATCCTTGAAAGGTAACTGATTAAAACGTTTCATGTTTACCAACCTTTGCTTTTTGAGTTAATCCGTTGAGACAGGCGCGAGTGTAATTTGATTGATTGCCCTTATGTCCGAATGTGAGTCGGGCTGAGCACCTGCCCTCAAGTGTTTCTAGTCTTAGTGTAAGATAGACGAGTTCTAATAAAACTAAACGAAGTGCTTGGCCAGCGGCACAATATGAGATTAGAGAGTCGCAAGAGATGCCAAAGTATTGTCTCGAAAAATTCTTGGCGATCTTACGATCATTCCCCTCCATCATTCCAAAAAAAAAAAAAAAACTCGATTGTGCAGGAAAAGTATAACAAATGCTCAGTGGTGACGTGCCCAAGATGGAATGTTGTACAGAACATGTGTTTCAAGTATATTCCCAGCCCATATTTACTTTCAAACTAATTTCATCTTAAGTTACATGAACTTCAGCGCAACATCAGAATATTATCCAAAAGGCATGCATTTTATAATAAATTGACGTTTACTTCAGTACTAAAATAAAATACTGTTGCAAACCTGTAAGTTACTCTTTTCTTTTGCTCAGTATAAACGATTTCTATGACATTGGCCATGTTATTATCTTAGCATCTTTTATTGAGTTCATATTCATTTTGCTGTTTGAATTTAAGTCACCAGGAATGTTATGTTTTCTTTCAAATATTATAAGTTCTAATTACCAAGTATCTGTCATAATTATGTTTTAGCAACTGTGCTATTGTACATCAGAAAAAAGAAAGTGTATTTCGTCAGTGATTTACTGTTTTATCCGGGGTTGAATCGATGCGCTTTACCATAAAAATTGGAATCCGCCTAGCGCCTGTTTTGGAATAAACATTCATTTTCGCTGAAGTGTTTGTATTTAATAAAAGCTGAAACAGCATTATTATCGCTGCGTCAGTATCGCTTAATAACAAATCGCATGCAAACGTTACATTCTCAAGACTTCAAAACCTTGAAAAACAATATTTTATTTTTCTATCTACTACTTGAAATCCAGTCAAATATTTGCGGAGATTGTCATTATCTACACATTTCATTCGGCTGTATGCCGTTATATGGCTAAGCGACTTACCACTTGAAACAATATAAATATTTAACTTTCAGTAACAAAAATTATCATTAATTAATGCTGTAAAGCAATTTATTTCACATAAATATCGTGATTTAACGAGTTCAATGTGTTTAAACAGTAAGCTTTTGCCTGTCTCTTACAATTTATGCAAAAGTGCTTCAGAATTAACAGGACTTCACTGACTGTTCCCATAAAACTCACGATAAACTTTTAGTTAGGCAAAATCTTAAACATGTCTTATTATAATTAAAATAATTATGTCATGTTTTGAGAGAGAGAAAAAAAAAACTTAACGTATCAATCTGCAAACGGCTATGTAATACCAGATTTGCTATCTATTCGACATTTCATTTTAAGTAATTCTCTCTCTCTCTCTCTCTCTCTCTCTCTCTCTCTCTCTCTCTCTCTCTCTCTCTCTCTCTTACCCAAACATACATTACCTACCTACCTACCTACCTACATACATACATACATACATACATACATACATACATACATACATACACACATACACACATACATACAGACAGACAGACAGACAGACATACACAGACACAGACACACACACACACACACACTTACAGGCCTCATTTTTTTTCAAAGAATCTCAGAACGTGAATATGTTGTGTAATCTATGTGAAATATGTTCATAGAATGTAATACACTGTGCTCTTATTATAGGTAAGCATAGTAACACAATGGTATAGAGGATTTCTTGAAGGGCTCTTTTGGTTTTAGCCTGCACAGATTATTTGGGTAAATAAAATACAGAATAATTTTACAAACAAAGTGAAACTGTTAGGGGGAACTGTAGCGACGATTAAAGACCTGCATTCACATGCCTGTCACTACTCTATAAACTAGTGCTACAACTGTTTACTTCTTACTAACCGGCATGATATATTACTACGTTTCGTTGTAGGAATAAGAAAACACAGTAAACTAAGATGATAGTGAAATTGTTTCTCAGAGGCTGATTGTCAAATCATTTTCCTTTTCTATTACCTATTGTTATATGTAATTCTAGTTCGTACTTCGGTGTTTCATGAGAGAGATGACAAACCAAAGTCGTAAACTTATGTAAATACAAATTTCACAGTTGAGTCAGAGAATATATGAGATGCCAAGTGAAGCTTTTTCTTAGATTTTCTCACTCTTTACAAGGAAAAATTATAGTTACACATATTGGTATTAAAATGCACTGTGCATTAAGACACTACGACAACTTAATATTGTGCATATCTGCAAAGTTATACGCGACAGACAAAATGTACAGACAAGTAATGAAAAGTTATTTAAAACTCACAATTTGTCATACTTTTTCATTGCGTGAGCTGTTTTGGAAGTGCACACAAACTTAAGTGCATTATTTGACGGTAACATTAGAAAGTTTGTTATTCTTTTGTCTTTTCATCGCAAAACTAAAATATTGAATGCTGTCGTCGTATGCTGAAACTAAGGTTTTCCAACCAAGAAACTTTCGCGAGTATAATAGATAGGAGAATCACATTTTATATGAGTAATACTTATAACGGATATGTGTGAATTTATCATAAACTAGCTTGGTACGGGTCGTGTACCTAATGAAAAAACAGACACAAAATCTTCCGTTTACAGTATGGCCATGCAATGTAATAAAAGTACAATTAAATAATTTGGCAGTACTTCATTGTAATGCCTTGTAATGTACAATTTTCCTTCCTGAGAGAAAACAAATAGCGCCGATGGTTTACCGACTCTCGAGCACGCAACGTACAACTGCCCATGCAAAAATCACGGCAATTCAAGGTATATTACACACACTTCTAACGATTGACCTTGGGATTTATTGTCATTGCGAATGCATGGCGCACCGGAAACTGAGCACGTTTAAATTCAAAAGGATAGTCGGTTGGTATTAGTGGTATTCTTGATATAAGCACATCCTCGCCTTTGAACTTTCCTATGATTATAGTAGCTTAAATCACATTTTTCATATTTTTTTAACAGCGAGTCTTGTTCCGTTGCACAGTTTCGGTTGGTTGAGATTGCGTAGCATAATTATCACCGAGTCAACCTAGAGCTATAAATTATGTGGCGGTATTCCCGGTAAAACCAATGAATTTAGGAATTCAGTTATATAATTGACTTCATTTGGATCCGTAATGTAATCGGTCGACTTAAATGAATGCTTTTGTCCATCAATTTTACTCTGAATTTTTATATTCAAATCATCTACATTCTTATTAGTTGCTGCTAAAATGGCTCGTTCGCTCAACCATAGTTTTTGTAATTTCACCAGTATTTGGGAACACTCTCGATATTAACTGTTCCTTTGACGTTGTGAAGTGACAAAAATTTAGTGGAAACGAAACGAGGCCAGTAGAAGTGTCAACAGGAATTTGCCCAGTGCCATTGCACCTAAAAAGCGCAATGATCTGCGCAATATATAGTTGGTATTGCGAAAAGGATGAAGTTAGCGCATGTAGTGTGGAAAGATGACATATGCAGTTAACAGTGTGGTTAAGCAAGGATGAGGTTGGCATAATAACAGTAATGAATGCAACGCTTCCATAGTGTGGCGGGTAAACGCTGAACTAGGTAATGAATTACATTAAGGAGAAAGTCACAAAGTAACATTCATGCTTCTTCCGAATCTCTTTCTTTCCTTTACTCCTAATGTTTTTCGCCTCTTTCTTTATTTTCTTCTATATCAGAACATCCATGTTTAAGGCTAGAAATGACATAATTAAAGAACAAGCGGATCTGGTTGGGCAATTGATAAGTTTTTATTTGATGATAGCTTTTGTAACTTCTCCGCTTAACCCAAAATATTACTAGGTCAAATGTATTAGGAGCACGGCAATTGTAGTGTATGGTCACAGAATAGAGAGTATACAGAAAGGAAACTCGAGGGCGGCTCCTTTGATGTACATGCAGCCAAACTCTGCGCTAGACGCCATGTTGGGACCTAGTAAACGCAAAGCGAAAGCTGTTTGTTACATACGATTTTAAGCAAAGTATAAGGTTTAAAATAATAAACCACCAACATATATAATAAAAATCTGATGTGTAGCATACACATGACCTTCTCTGCTTGCTTTCCTATAATACGGCTTATATGGCAGCTTATTTTTCTGTTTCTTATTAATACAGACACCTTTTAATTGCGCATTTCATTATAGCTATACGCGATAGTCGAATGTTTTCGATGCTAGCCGCTGTGTGAAGCTGTGAAATCCAATTATATTTGCACGAACATGAAAAATATGATGTGTTCAATTCATATGACTTTCTCTACATCACTGTAACATATTCTTGTTAAAATCAATGTTCTACTATCCGCTTTATGATAATCGAGATAAACATTAGCAGAAATTGTCTTAATTACTTGCTTCCTTGTAAGTTGAAGGAAAATAACGGAATACACTAGATTAAAACGATGGTCAAAATCTTTTAAGAACTGGTTGTCATGTGGATGCAATAAGTTTCTATACAGGGCCAGGAATTTATAGCTTTCCGTGTGAGAAAAGTTTAAGTATTTTAAAACTGAAACAAATAAAAAGGAATATCTCAGAAATGATCAATTGAACGAAAAAAACGTATTTGACATAAATTGTGTGTAATAACATGATCTTCATTTTTTGTGTAGAAGTTTTTGTCTATCTGGTACGCTTTACCAGTTACACAAAATTCAGAATAAAGAGGTTTTTAGAGGCTATTCCCAGAAAATTTAAGATATACATTTTATTCTCCATAAAATATCTTTAATATACGGTATTTTAATCAAAATAGTTAGACCCATTTTTGTGAAAATCAAAATTTTCGAATTTTTGCCATGTAAAGGGTAGTTTAGGGTGTTTTTTTTTTCTTCTCAAAATCTTCGTGTCGCATCCCTGGAAGATGCTAAACTTAAATACCAAATTTTTTATATCTTACCGACTTTTTGTTTTTGAGTTTTCGTGTTCACAGGCATGTGAAAACACACACACACCCACCCACCCACACACACACACACACAGAGGGACCTTTTTCTAAAAATGTTTTGTTTTGGATACAGGAGACCTAAAAACGTATATTTCCGGTGAAATCTCGGTATCAAATTTGTGGGTGGAATGCACTACCTTCTCTATACACTATGTACATAGTAAGTGTAGAGAAAGTAAAAAATAACCTGATGTGTTTTCCATTCACATGATTTTTTTCTATATCTCTACAAAAATTATTGTTAAAAAGATAATGCTTCTATTTACTTCATGCTAATCGAGAACACATTAACAGAAATGGTCTTATTATTTGCTTCCTTGTAAATAGAACCGAAATAAGGGAGTACCATAGGATAAAGTGATAGTCAAAAGCTGCTTGCTATGTGACTGAAGTTCCTTTGTATGGACAGGAGTAGACAAATTCCTGTATGGAAAAAGTATACGTTTTTAAAGGTGAAATAAAAAACAGAGGATATCTTTAAAAAAAAAAAAAAAAAAAAAAAAAAAAAAAAAAAAAAAAAAAGAAAAACCTGCACAAAAAATGTAAATAACATAAATTGTGTTTTTTAACGTGCTCTACATGTTTTGCGTGGTAAATGTTTGTCCATTTCTTACGGTTTAGCAGTAATTCCATAAAATTCATTCAGAATAAAGTAATCTTCAGATGCTACTCCCAGAAAATTCAAGATATACATTTTATTTGTTAGGTAAGTATCTTTAATATACGATATTTTAATCAAAATCGTCAGAGCCATTTTTGAGAAAATGTGGGGGGACTTTTCTCAAAATCTTCGTGTTACATCCCTGGAAGATATTAAACTTAAATACCAAGATTGGTAATTTCCCCACTTTTGTTTTTGAGTTATCGTGTTCACAGACACACGGGCACACACACGGACCTTTTAATGAAAATGCTTTTATTTTGGATACAGGGGACCCTCAAACATATATTTCCGGTGACATCTGGGTATCGAATTTTTGGATGGAGTGCAATACTTTCTCTATACATTATGCAAATAGTACGTGTAGAGAAAATAAAAAAGAATGGCAAATACTTAAATAAAAATTCACAATGTGCAGATTTTTGTTTCGCCTTTAAAAAACTTACTTTTCTCATTCAGGATTTTGTCAACTCGTGTCCATACAAAGTCCAGCTTTTGACTAACACTTTAACCTATGGTACTCCCTTATTTCGCTTCTACTACAAGGAAGCAAGTAATTAGACTATTTCTGCTAATTGTTTCTCGATTTGCATGCAGTAAATAGAAGCATAAGCTTTTTAACAATAATTTGCTGTAGAGAAAGTCATGTGAATGGGACACATCAGATTTTTAGTAAATCTGCTCTTCTGTAGAGTACATCCATTTCTTTGCACTGGAAAGAAATATCTAAAACTTAACCCAAACGTTGCCCAAGTCACTCACTTTGTTGTGTTTCTCTCTCATTCAATTAGACGTTAGCCTATAATAATCTATACCTAATATGTTCTTATTCAGAAAACTAAGTCCTAGTAAGCCATACATATAACGATGTTCATCTTTTGGAAAGCTGAAAAAGCTTATGTTCTTATTTATATTTGAATTATTTCTGCAGTTAGGTGCTGGGCACCAATGAACGCCTTTTCTGTTACTACTGCTCATTATAAGAGCAGTAAAACTTTAACAGTAAATAAATATTGTAACTTGTACCTGTATAACATAAATGTTGCAGCTAAAACAAACAATTAATAACATTAATAAACTGTACATTATGAGGTGCGTAACATCAACAATACCGCTATTTACTCCGTCCCAATATGGCAGAATTCGGGCATGCGCACTGAATTTTGGCGTACGGATTTCAGTCGAGTTTCCTTTCTGTATACTCTCTATTCTGTGGTATGGTGCCGGGGGTATCGTCATGTTCTGATGAGTCATCTTTAGCTAGCTCATGTACCACATAACCTCAAATAATCAACATCGGCAATAGGAAGTAAACCTAAAACGGTTTACAATCCGGGTCCCCCCATTTTCAGATTCCGAGAAGGATTACCGAGATTTCACAGGAAATATGTGTTTTAGGGTCCCCTATAGCCAAAAAAAGCATTTTCAGAAAACGGTCCGTGTGTGTGTGTGTGTGTGTGTCCGTCCGATTGTCCGTGTGTCTGTGAATACGATAACTCAAAAACGAAAAGTTGGTATTTAAGTTTAGTATCTTCCAGAGAGGAGACACAAAGATTTTGAGAAAAATCCCCCCACTCAGAACTACCCTTTACATGGAACTTTTTTTCGAAAAGTTTGATTTTTTTAAAAATGCCTCTAACGATTTTGATTAAAATATCGTATATTAAAAATATTTACCTGACAAATAAAATATATATGTTGAATTTTCTGGAATAGCCTCTGAAGACTACTACATTCTGGATGAATTTTACGGAATTTTGCATAACTGCTAAACCGTAAGAGATGGACAAAAATTTACCACACAAAAAATGTAGAGCACATTAAAACACACAATTTATGTTACATACACTTTTTTCGTGGAGTTGGTCATTTTTGAGATATTCCTTGGTTTTGGTTTCAGCTTTAAAAAAGCTTATGCTTTACTCATACAGGAATTTGTCAACTCCTGGCCATAGAAACCAAGAAATTTCAATCACATAGCAACTAGCTTTTCACTATCAGTTTAACCAATGGTACTCCCTTATTTCGTTTGTACTTACAAGGAAGCAAGTTAGAAGACTATTTCTGCTAATTTTTTCTCGATTAGCATGAAGTAAATTGAGGCATAAACTAACAATAATTCGTTGCAGAGGTGTAGAGAAAGTCATTTGAATGGAACACCTTAGATTAGATGAAGAGAGAAAGTTGTGCGAGCCTACCATATCAGATTTCTTTCTCTTTATCTTTTAAAAGCATATAACATATTATTTATTATTTACACATGCAACTTTGCTCTCCGTTTATCCTTGTTGGTCTCCGGGAAGTGTCAAAGTGAAGTTGCACGTGTGGGAGTCGCATATTAGTATACGGTTACAAGGAAGGCGTTTTAAATGGCGTAGAGGAACGTTTATTGGGTCATTGACGAGTCCTCTGGGAACTACTCCATAGTTCCAGGAAGTAAAAAAGCACAAACAGCTTACAGGAAATAGTTCTCAGCTGTGAAACTATATATAATCCCAAAGGTTTCTGAGAATCTCACGTTGCAGTTGGCTTGCATGTATTTCAGACCTCTTCATCACCTTATCTGCTGCCGTTCAGGGCTTCTCTTGAAAAAGGTGCATCCTCATAAAATTCCAGAAATTTCTGGCTCAATTGAGATGTCTGATTCTTACGGGCAAATAACCTTTATTCATCAATTACTAATCGTTATTTAAAATCATTTTTTCTGGATAAAGTAAAATATGTTATTCGTAAAACGTTTTTGTAACTAAATTCAAATGTGTGTATTCACTCCTAATCACTCCATCATTTACCTATTCACCCCTAACAAAACATCCTTGTCAGGGAATTATTTTGTGTGTTCCTTTTCTGTTAAAAATAACATATAATATATTTTTTAAGAAAACAACAAATAAAGAGTTTTGCATCCAAAGAATTCCTTAAAAAATGTCAGGTGGCAGCTTTATAGGATCAAGGGCGTTAACCAACTGTTGGTACTTAGTTGTCGTTCCCTCGTTTTGTCAGTCCCACTCTCTCTCTCTCCCTCTCTCCCTCTCTCTCTTCTCTCTCTCTCTCACTCACACACACACACACGCACAGCAAAGGAATGTACATACTAATAGGCAACTGACGATACAACACATTAAATAAAAAATAATCTGTTGTGTTCCATTTGCACGACTTTTTCTTCTTTAACAAATTATTCTTATGTAACCTTATTCTTCCCTCTATCTCCTTCTAATCGAGATAAATATTGCAGAAATGGTTTCACACTTGGGCCTCTGTTGTAGAAGGTAAATACAGGAATACTCTTAGCTAAAGCAGTAGTCAAATCCTTTAAAGCCAGTCGCTATTTGATGCAAATAAACTTCCGTTGTCTTTTTATCACCAAGCTGAAAAAGTGAATAACGACTTTCCATTTGAGCAAAACCTAGTATTGGAAATGTTAAAAGCAATAATCAGGAATATCTCTGAAATACTTAGTTCTACAAAAATGTGTGTTTTAACGATATCATTTTTTGTGTAGTAAGTTTTTGCTTGTCTCTTACGGTTTACCAGTTTATGCAAAAGTCATCCACAGTAAAGAGCTTCAGAGGTTCTTGAAAACAAATTCAAGATATGTATTTTATTTGCTTCGTAAATAAAAACCGTTAGTGCCACTTTTGATAAAATAAAATATATAGAAATCTTTCACATGCAAAGGGTAGTCAGGGTGGGGAGAATTTCCTGAAAATCTTCGTGAAAGATATTAAACTTAAATTCGAAATTTGGTGTTTAACATTTTTCGTGTTTGAGTTATTTTGCCCACGGACACATCGCACCCACACATTTAAAAATAATGATTTCAGGGGTCCTCAAAGCATGCATTTCTGGATTAATCTCAGCATTGAATTTTTGTGTGGAGCATAATACCTTCTTTTTACTTTCTCTATACGTACTATGCACATAGTGTATAGAGAAGGTATTGCATTGCACCCAAAAATTCGATACCGAGATTTCACCGGAAATACATGTTTTGAGACCACCTGAATCCAAAAAGAGCATTTTTAGAAAAATGTCTGTGTGTGTGTGTGTCTGGAGGCAGCATAGCTCAAAAACGAAAAGGCTGTTAAATACCAAACTTGGTATTTAAGTTCAGTATATTCCAAGGATGCGACACGAAGATTTTAAAGAAAATCCCCCCACCCCCAACTACCCTTCACATATAAAATTTTTCGAAAATTGTGATTTTCTAAAAAATGGTTCTAACGATTTTGATTAAAATATTGTATATTAAAGATATATATATCTCACAAATTCTTGAATTTTCTGGGAATAGCCTCTGAAGACTACTTTGTTCTGGATGAATTTTACGGAATTTTGTGTAACTGGTAAACCGTAAGAGATAGACAAAAACTTAACAAACAAAAAATGTAGAGCACATTAAAACACACAATTTATGCTATATACTTTTTTTTCGTGGGGTTGATCGTTTTTTAGATATTCCTCGTTTTGGGGTTCCAGCTTTGAAAAATTTATACTTTTCTCACACAGGAATTTGGCAACTCCTGTCCATACGAACAAAGGAACTTCAGTCACATAGTAAACAGCTTTTGACTATCATTTTAACCTATGCTACTCCCTTATTTCGTTTCTACTTACAAGAAAACAGGTAATAAGACTATTTCTACTATTTTTTTCTCGATTAGCGTGAAGTAAATAGAAGCATAAGCTTTTTTAACAATAATTTGTTGCAGCGATGTAGAGAAAGCCATGTGAATGGAACACATCAGATTTTTTACTTCATGCTAATAAGATGAACATTATCATAAATGGTCGTATTGCTTAGTTCCTTATTAGTAGGAGGGAAATGAGGTTATACACTAGGCTTAAGAAACAGTGAGATCTATTTAAAGCTGTCGCATGCGATTGTTATTGAAATTTGGATCTCTTTCCATGGCTAGGTGTAAAATGCAAGACATATGTCACGGATGAAGACTTACTGTTTGAGGAAAGTTAAATAACTTTAATTTTGAAACCAGTAATAGGGAGTACCTCTGAATTGGTTATTTCTACAAAAAATGTCCATGGCATAAATTCTGTGTTTTAACGAAACTTACTTTTTGTGTAGCAAGTTTTTGTGTTTACCAGTTATGTAAAAGTCATCCAGAATGAAGAGGACTTCAAGGAAATTCATTTGTACATTTTATTTACATCTTCAATTACCAAAATCTTTATTAGAAAATGGAACATTTCGAGAAATGTACCATAAAAAGGGTAGTTTGGAAAGAGTGTTTTTGCCGCATCCTTGTAAGATTATTAGCTTAAACACCAAATTTGGTATTTTACCGACTTTTCGTTCACATGCACACACACACACTCACACTGACTCTTTATTCAGGTGACCTCAAAACCTGTATCCAATTTTTGGATGGAATATAATATCTTGTTTACCTACTATGTACTTTGCACACACATACATGAAAAATTAAAAAGTGATATGTGCTTTTGGCAGCTTAAAAATATGATATTACACTATTCGAATGCCTCTACTTTTCAAAAACTGTTCTTACGTAGGCTTATTTCTGTCTACTTGCTGTTAACGCAAATGGCCTATTAATTCACAGGTACACGTTTAGCTGTAGGATTCACTGCATAAAGTGAAACTTAGATTTTAAGAGAGCGTTCATGTTGTGATGGCTTTGAAATTCTATTCTCCGTGCATGACTACGAGAGCACAACGAATAACAACTTCCAAGGTAAGTAATGAAACTGTGTTAAACATATGCTATGTTAATTAAAATAGTTAAGACAATTTTTTAGAAGATCAGAATGTTCGAAGCATAGTTGGCATAGGGGAATTTATTTAAAATCCCGTGTCACACACACCCTTGGAAGAAGCTGAATTTAGATGACCACCAAGCTTTACGCAAATTTCGGTTTTTAATTATGCTCTTCAAAAACACAAACCTTCCCCCATCTGCATTTTTGTTTTCCTTTATTTATTTCTATTATTGATTGCAACTCAAAACGTGTATTTGCGGTGGAATCTCCGTGTCGAATATTTGCGTGGAATGCAAACATTTCTGAATTATCTACCACAAGTCGTTTCAGCCATTTTACAGAAAATAAAAAAATTCTAAAAATATTGCATTTAAAAGTACTTTAAGCGCTGGGTTTTAGAGTCTCATTTCTTCGTTTTAGAGTTATGTTGTTCACATGCATACAAACACATTGGCCGTTGTCCAAAAATGCTTTAATCTGGATCAGGGGTCTCAAACCATGTATTTATTTTAAGTGAAATCTCAACATGGAATTTTTGGCGGAACAGAATACTTCCTGCGGGTGGTGCAGGAAGTAAAAGTTCTGGTGTGTAACATTCCGGGAATTATTTTTCCCTGTCAATTATAGCTAATTTATTTTTCTATCACTTTTATAAATTATATTTACTCAAATGTTTGAAGCTTAGTCGCTACAATATTCTGACTTTGAAATTCACGCTTTACATAAAGTTACGAGACCCAGAAGAATAGTGACTTTATCATTTCGAAAAATTAACAACATAATGGAAAATTCAAACCACTGACAACGATTATCTCGAAATGTTTAATGTCACAAAAGAAAAGCAAATATTTATGTAAAGTGTGTGTGTGTGTGTGTGTTTTAACGAGATAGATGCATTTTTTACTCGGGCAAATTCTTTTTGAAAAATAAGTAACAAAGCGCCATGTAAATTGTGTTTTGTGGTGACAGGATTTTGCTAAAATCTTCGCATGTATATTTGAAGAAGACGAGCTTCAATGTGAAGTTGGTGTTTATCTGATATTTTGTTTTAGAGTTAATCTGTTCACACAAAGAAATTTTGTAATTCTTTTATTTATTTTGTTTTGATATACATCCTGTGAAATCTGGATATGTAATTTTCCCTTTAATATATATAGGTGATAAAAGTAAACACAGATTATTTCTACCTGAACAGCTGGTATATAAGTTCGTGTATTTGAAGTAGGTGTTGTTCGTGAAGAAGTAGAATATCTGAAAGCAGATTCCATTACATTTCTCCTACTCCACCTTTCCCAGCTCGTCAAATTATGACAACTTCAGAAAAACTGTTTCAAATTATGTTAAATTTAATACAAAATCCAACATTCTTTAGCTATACAAAGTGACACCAAAATGTACGACTTTTAGGGTGTTTAACCATAATATTCATAATGAATTTCGTGTACATTCCGTTTCTGCTACAAACTGATACTGCATTAAGTTTTAAATACACTAGGATCCTGGAAAGTGTCTTCTAAGACAACAAGATTCTCTTCCGATATGTATGTATTACGTATGCATATATGTATGTATTACGTATGTATGTATTTCTATGCACATATGTATGTATTACGTATGCGTATATGTATTTATTACGTATGAATGTGTGTGTATATATATATGTGTGTGTGTATGTATTACGTTTTATGTATTACGTATACATATATATGTATTAGGTATGTATGTATTACGTATGCATATATGTGTGTATAGGCAGGCAGGCAGGCAGGAAGGAAGCAAGGCAGGCAGGCAGGCAGGTAGAAAGGAAGGATGGAAGGAAGGAAGCAAAGCAGGCAGGTAGGAAGGAAGGATGGAAGGAAGGAAGGGAGCAAGGCAGGCAGGCAGGTAGGAAGGAAGGAAGCAAGCAAGCAAGCAAGGCAGGCAGGAAGGCAGGAAGGAAGCAAGGTACACCGGCAGGCAGGAAGGAAGCAAGGCAGGAAGCAAGGCAGGCCGACATGCAGGAAGCAAGGCAGGCCGACATGCAGGAAGCAAGGCAGGCCGACATGCAGGAAGCAAGGCAGCTCGACAGGCAGGCAGGCAGGCAGGCTGGCAAGCAGGAAGCAAGGCAGGCAGGAAGGAAGCAAGGCAGGAAGCAAGGCAGGCAAGCAGGAAGCAAGGCAGGCAGGCAGGCTGGCAAGCAGGAAGCAAGGCAGGCAGGCAGGAAGCAAGGCAGCTCGACAGGCAGGCAGGCTGGCAAGCAGGAAGCAAGGCAGGCAGGAAGGAAGCAAGGCAGGAAGCAAGGCAGGCAGGCAGGTAGGAAGGAAGGAAGCAAGCAAGCAAGCAAGGCAGGCAGGAAGGAAGCAAGGTACACCGGCAGGCAGGAAGGAAGCAAGGCAGGAAGCAAGGCAGGCCGACATGCAGGAAGCAAGGCAGGCAGGAAGCAAGGCAGCTCGACAGGCAGGCAGGCAGGCAGGCTGGCAAGCAGGAAGCAAGGCAGGCAGGCAGGCAGGCAGGAAGGAAGCAAGGCAGGCAGGCAGGCAGGCAGGCAGGCTGGCAAGCAGGAAGCAAGGCAGGCAGGCAGGCAGGCAGGTAGGAAGGAAGCAAGGCAGGCAGGCTGGCAAGCAGGAAGCAAGGCAGGCAGGCAGGCAGGCAGGCAGGAAGGAAGCAAGGCAGGCAGGCAGGCAGGCAGGAAGCAAGGCAGCCAGGAAGGAAGCGCGGCAGGCAGGCAGGCAGGCGGGTAGGATGTTAGTGAACTACACCAAAATAATTTAAGAAGTTATAGACGTGTCTATATAAGTAATTTCAGATAGGAAATGCATGATTCAGGGCTAAACATGACGTAGTTATACGGTGTTAAACAGTTTCAAATGCAGATAAGTCAATGTTAATTCAAAGTCAGATGAAAACCTGTCTTTAAAACTGATACGCGAATTTAGAAATGCCGATTTGCAGCAACACATTGTACGCGCTACCGTAAAGTTCACTCAAATCTCGAATAGATCATTTGACAGTGCGACGTTGTCTATGGATTGACTTCCTTCTTGTGTTAATTAGCCTACTCTAGAAGAATTTATTTAATTGCTCCTGTGGTTTAATGTGTAACGCCAAAAGCTGATGACCCTAAGGTCATAGGTTCATTTCCTGACATGGATTTAAAGTTTTTTTATTTTTATTTTTCCATTTAAATCCATACGAAGAAATACTGCTTGGTGGAGAGATTCGAACTCGAAAAGAAATGTTGCCTATTGTGCTAAGTTAATGTGATCATAACCATTACACCATAAAGGTACGCTCTCGAATGACCCTTCGTTTTTGTTGTGTTATAGAATGGTATCATTATCAGCCAGTGGCGGACTGGTACTTTAGAAACATATCCGTAACTTCGAAATTTGAACACAGAGACCAGTGGTCTCCTACCGCAAATTATCTGTTTACTTTACCTTATTCTCTGAAAATATTCTGGCGTAGTTAATTAACATCCTGTACATATGCATTATATTATAGGTATACATATAAAATATCAGAAGAGAATCTTTCTATGTTAGAAAACACAGTCAGGATACTAAATATACGGACACTATTTAAAGTTTATATATAAACGAAATAATAGCGTTCAATCACATTGCATATGGACAAGGTGAAGCAAGTTGATGAGAAAGCTGATATTGGCGTGTCAGCAGGTTGGAGCCACCCAGAAGCGAGAGATTCGCCGCATGGTACCAGTCTCAGGACACAATACCCTGCTGAGACCCTTACAGCCCACGATAATTGAGTGGTTTTATAAGCTGGGGCGCATAAACTGTGCTTCATTTTCAAATTCTACTCCTTTAACGGATTAGGACTAAGTAACGTTTCTATGTTTTGCCCACCTCGTTACTTTTGTTACAAAGTTGTACCAGTTGCCTTCAATTGCTGAGATTGCAGTTTTTTGAAGCGACATTGCTCTCCTTGGCCACTGTAAGGTAACTAGTGTTATGTTTAAATTAGGGACGCTAGCTCCCTCGGTACCGTCATACACTAAAACATTGTAATAATTTAAAATAATACTTGATACGGAAAGAGTAGACATAGCATGTCGCCTGATTCATCATTCTTGGTGCCATGGGTAAGGACTGCGTTCCCTCTGCTCTCTTATATTTAAAATTGAAAATACAAAACAATATGGAAAATAGAAAGTTAGTCGTGTAAACCACAGCGCTGAGTTGTGAAAAATCTGCTGACTCGTTTTCATCTTTTGCATTTCTCACTCCGGTGACCAAACTCTTGAATCCAACAGAGATGAATCAAAACTTCAGGCATTAAATAATCCAGCATTAAAAAATCTGATATGTTCCATTCACATGACTTTCTCTACAACTCTGCAATAAATTATTGTTAAAAAGCTTATGCTTCTATTTACTTCCTGCTAATCGAGAAAAAAATTAGCAGAAATAGTCTTATTACTTGCTTCCTTGTAAGTAGAAGCGAAATAAGGGAGTAGCATACGTTAAAGTGATGGTCAAAAGCTGGTTGCTATGTGACTGAAGTTCCTTTGTTTGTATGGACACGAGTTCACAAAGTCCTGTATGAGAAAAGTATGTTTTTATAGCTGAAACCAAAAACAGGGAATATCTAAAAAACAATCAACTCCACGAAAAAAATGTATCTAACATAAATTGTGTTTTTAAAGTTACATTTGTAGTGTGGCAAGTTTTTATCCATCTCTTACGGTTTAGCAGTTATGCAAAATTCCGTAAAATTGACCCAGAATAAGAGATGTTGAGCTTATAAAATTCTATATTTAATTGTTTTTGAGGCACACAGACAGGGATCCAAAACACATATTTCTTATTTTTACTTGAAATTAAATTTTAGGTAAATTCTGCATAAAACAAAACATTTTCACTATAATTAGTTCTATAATTAGTCCTTAAATTTTAACTCATTGTACGGTGACTGGTGTGTTAAAATAACAAGCTAAAGAACCACTTTAGGTTGAGGTGACTGGTGTGTTTAAATAACAAGCTAAAGAACCACTTTAGGTTGAGGTGACTGGTGTGTTTAAATAACAAGCTAAAGATCCACTTTAGGTCGAGGTGACTGGTGTGTTTAAATAACAAGCTAAAGAACCACTTTAGGTTGAGGTGACTTGTGTGTTTAAATAGCAAGCTAAAGAACAACTTTAGGTTGAGGTGACTGGTGTGTTTAAATAACAAGCTAAAGAACCACTTTAGGTTGAGGTGACTGGTGTGTTTAAATAACAAGCTAAAGAACCGCTTTAGGTTGAGGTGACTGGTGTGTTTAAATAACAAGCTAAAGAACAACTTTAGGTTGAGGTGACTGGTGTGTTTAAATAACAAGCTAAACAACAACTTTAGGTTGAGGTGACTGGTGTGTTTAAATAACAAGCTAAAGAACCGCTTTAGGTTGAGGTGACTGGTGTGTTTAAATAACAAGCTAAAGAACCACTTTAGGTTGAGGTGACTGGTGTGTTAAAATAACAAGCTAAAGAACCACTTTAGGTTGAGGTGACTGGTGTGTTTAAATAACAAGCTAAAGAACCACTTTAGGTTGAGGTAACTGGTGTGTTTAAATAACAAGCTAAACAACCACTTTAGGTTGAGGTGACTGGTGTGTTTAAATAGGAAGCTAAAGAACCACTTTAGGTTGAGGTGACGGTATGTTTAAATAACAAGCTAAAGATCCACTTTAGGTTGAGGTGACTGGTGTGTTAAAATAACAAGCTAAAGAACCACTTTAGGTTGAGGTGACTGGTGTGTTTAAATAACAAGCTAAAGAACCACTTTAGGTTGAGGTGACTGGTGTGTTTAAATAACAAGCTAAACAACCACTTTAGGTTGAGGTGACTGGTGCGTTTAAATAACAAGCTAAAGAACCACTTTAGGTTGAGGTGACTGGTGTGTTTAAATAGCAAGCTAAAGAACCACTTTAGGTTGAGGTGACTGGTGTGTTTAAATAACAAGCTAAAGAACCACTTTAGGTTGAGGTGACTGGTGTGTTTAAATAACAAGCTAAAGAACCACTTTAGGTTGAGGTGACTGGTGTGTTTAAATAGCAAGCTAAAGAACCACTTTAGGTTGAGGTGACTGGTGAGTTTAAATATCAAGCTAAAGAACCACTTTAGGTTGAGTTGACTGGTGTGTTTAAATAACAAGCTAAAGAACCACTTTAGGTTGAGGTGACTGGTGTGTTTAAATAACAAGCTAAAGAACCACTTTAGGTTGAGGTGACTGGTGTGTTTAAATAACAAGCTAAAGAACCACTTTAGGTTGAGGTGACTGGTGTGTTAAAATAACAAGCTAAAGAACCACTTTAGGTTGAGGTGACTGGTGTGTTAAAATAACAAGCTAAAGATCCACTTTAGGTTGAGGTGACTGGTGTGTTTAAATAGCAAGCTAAAGAACCACTTTAGGTTGAGGTGATTGGTGTGTTTAAATATCAAGCTAAAGAACCACTTTAGGTTGAGGTGACTGGTGTGTTTAAATAACAAGCTAAAGAACCACTTTAGGTTCAGGTGACTGGTGCGTTTAAATAACAAGCTAAAGAACCACTTTAGGTTGAGGTGACTGGTGTGTTTAAATAGCAAGCTAAAGAACCAATTTAGGTTGAGGTGACTGGTGTGTTTAAATAGCAAGCTAAAGAACCACTTTAGGTTGAGGTAACTGGTGTGTTTAAATAACAAGCTAAAGAACCACTTTAGGTTGAGGTGATTGGTGTGTTTAAATAACAAGCTAAAGAACCACTTTAGGCTGAGGTGACTGGTGCGCTTAAATAACAAGCTAAAGAAGCACTTTAGGTTGAGGTGACTGGTGTGTTTAAATAGCAAGCTAAAGAACCACTTTAGGTTGAGGTGACTGGTGTTTTTAAATAACAGGCTAAAGAACCACTTTAGGTTGAGGTGACTGGTGTGTTTAAATAGCAAGCTAAAGAAGCACTTTAGGTTGAGGTGACTGGTGTGTTTAAATAACAAGCTAAAGAACCACTTTAGGTTGAGGTGACTGGTGTGTTTAAATAACATGCTAAACAACCACTTTAGGTTGAGGTGACTGGTGTGTTAAAATAACAAGCTAAAGAACCACTTTAGGTTGAGGTGACTGGTGTGTTTAAATCGCAAGCTAAAGAACCACTTTAGGTTGAGGTGACTGGTGTGTTTAAATAACAAGCTAAAGAACCACTTTAGGTTGAGGTGACTGGTGTGTTTAAATAGGAAGCTAAAGAACCACTTTAGGTTGAGGTGACTGGTATGTTTAAATAACAAGCTAAAGATCCACTTTAGGTTGAGGTGACTGGTGTGTTAAAATAACAAGCTAAAGAACCACTTTAGGTTTAGGTGACTGGTGTGTTTAAATAACAAGCTAAAGAACCACTTTAGGTTGAGGTGACTGGTGTGTTAAAATAACAAGCTAAAGAACCACTTTAGGTTGAGGTGACTGGTGTGTTAAAATAACAAGCTAAAGAACCACTTTAGGTTGAGGTGACTGGTGTGTTAAAATAACAAGCTAAAGAACCACTTTAGGTTGAGGTGACTGATGTGTTTAAATGGCAAGCTAAAGAACCACTTTAGGTTGAGGTGATTGGTGTGTTTAAATAACAAGCTAAAGAACTACTTTAGGTTGAGGCGACTGGTGTGTTTAAATAACAAGCTAAAGCACCACTTTAGGTTGAGGTGACTGGTGCGTTTAAATAGCAAGCTAAAGAACCGCTTTAGGTTGAGGTGACTGGTGTGTTTAAATAGCAAGCTAAAGAACCGCTTTAGGTTGAGGTGACTGGTGTGTTTAAATAACAAGCTAAAGAACCACTTTAGCTTGAGGTGACTGGTGTGTTTAAATAGCAAGCTAAAGAACCACTTTAGGTTGAGGTGACTGGTGTGTTTAAATAACAAGCTAAAGAACCACTTTAGCTTGAGGTGACTGGTGTGTTTAAATAGCAAGCTAAAGAACCACTTTAGGTTGAGGTGACTGGTGTGTTTAAATAACAAGCTAAAGAACCACTTTAGGTTGAGGTGACTGGTGTGTTTAAATAACAAGCTAAAGAACCACTTTAGGTTGAGGTGACTGGTGTGTTTAAATAGCAAGCTAAATAAGCACTTTAGGTTGAGGTGATGGTGTGTTTAAATAGCAAGCTAAAGAACCACTTTAGGTTGAGTTGACTGGTGTGTTTAAATAACAAGCTAAAGAACCACTTTAGGTTGAGGTGATTGGTGTGTTTAAATAACAAGCTAAAGAACCACTTTAGGTTGAGGTGACTGGTGCGTTTAAATAACAAGCTAAAGAACCACTTTAGGTTGAGGTGACTGGTGCGTTTAAATAACAAGCTAAAGAACCACTTTAGGTTGAGGTGACTGGTGCGTTTAAATAACAAGCTAAAGAACCACTTTAGGTTGAGGTGACTGGTGTGTTTAAATAGCAAGCTAAAGAACCACTTTAGGTTGAGGTGACTGGTGTGTTTAAATAACAAGCTAAAGAACCACTTTAGGTTGAGGTGACTGGTGTGTTTAAATAACAAGCTAAAGAACCACTTTAGGTTGAGGTGACTGGTGTGTTTAAATAACAAGCTAAACAACCACTTTAGGTTGAGGTGACTGGTGCGTTTAAATAACAAGCTAAAGAACCACTTTAGGTTGAGGTGACTGGTGTGTTTTAAATAGCAAGCTAAAGAACCACTTTAGGTTGAGGTGACTGGTGTGTTTAAATAACAAGCTAAAGAACCACTTTAGGTTGAGGTGACTGGTGTGTTTAAATAACAAGCTAAAGAACCACTTTAGGTTGAGGTGACTGGTGTGTTTAAATAGCAAGCTAAAGCACCACTTTAGGTTGAGGTGACTGGTGAGTTTAAATAACAAGCTAAAGAACCACTTTAGGTTGAGGTGACTGGTGTGTTTAAATAACAAGCTAAAGAACCACTTTAGGTTGAGGTGACTGGTGTGTTTAAATAGCAAGCTAAAGAAGCACTTTAGGTTGAGGTGACTGGTGTGTTTAAATAACAAGCTAAAGAACCACTTTAGGTTGAGGTGACTGGTGTGTTTAAATAACATGCTAAACAACCACTTTAGGTTGAGGTGACTGGTGTGTTAAAATAACAAGCTAAAGAACCACTTTAGGTTGAGGTGACTGGTGTGTTTAAATCGCAAGCTAAAGAACCACTTTAGGTTGAGGTGACTGGTGTGTTTAAATAACAAGCTAAAGAACCACTTTAGGTTGAGGTGACTGGTGTGTTTAAATAGGAAGCTAAAGAACCACTTTAGGTTGAGGTGACTGGTATGTTTAAATAACAAGCTAAAGATCCACTTTAGGTTGAGGTGACTGGTGTGTTAAAATAACAAGCTAAAGAACCACTTTAGGTTTAGGTGACTGGTGTGTTTAAATAACAAGCTAAAGAACCACTTTAGGTTGAGGTGACTGGTGTGTTAAAATAACAAGCTAAAGAACCACTTTAGGTTGAGGTGACTGGTGTGTTAAAATAACAAGCTAAAGAACCACTTTAGGTTGAGGTGACTGGTGTGTTAAAATAACAAGCTAAAGAACCACTTTAGGTTGAGGTGACTGATGTGTTTAAATGGCAAGCTAAAGAACCACTTTAGGTTGAGGTGATTGGTGTGTTTAAATAACAAGCTAAAGAACCACTTTAGGTTGAGGCGACTGGTGTGTTTAAATAACAAGCTAAAGAACCACTTTAGGTTGAGGTGACTGGTGCGTTTAAATAGCAAGCTAAAGAACCGCTTTAGGTTGAGGTGACTGGTGTGTTTAAATAGCAAGCTAAAGAACCGCTTTAGGTTGAGGTGACTGGTGTGTTTAAATAACAAGCTAAAGAACCACTTTAGCTTGACGTGACTGGTGTGTTTAAATAGCAAGCTAAAGAACCACTTTAGGTTGAGGTGACTGGTGTGTTTAAATAACAAGCTAAAGAACCACTTTAGCTTGAGGTGACTGGTGTGTTTAAATAGCAAGCTAAAGAACCACTTTAGGTTTAGGTGACTGGTGTGTTTAAATAACAAGCTAAAGAACCACTTTAGGTTGAGGTGACTGGTGTGTTTAAATAACAAGCTAAAGAACCACTTTAGGTTGAGGTGACTGGTGTGTTTAAATAGCAAGCTAAATAGGCACTTTAGGTTGAGGTGATGGTGTGTTTAAATAGCAAGCTAAAGAACCACTTTAGGTTGAGTTGACTGGTGTGTTTAAATAACAAGCTAAAGAACCACTTTAGGTTGAGGTGATTGGTGTGTTTAAATAACAAGCTAAAGAACCACTTTAGGTTGAGGTGACTGGTGCGTTTAAATAACAAGCTAAAGAACCACTTTAGGTTGAGGTGACTGGTGCGTTTAAATAACAAGCTAAAGAACCACTTTAGGTTGAGGTGACTGGTGCGTTTAAATAACAAGCTAAAGAACCACTTTAGGTTGAGGTGACTGGTGTGTTTAAATAGCAAGCTAAAGAACCACTTTAGGTTGAGGTGACTGGTGTGTTTAAATAACAAGCTAAAGAACCACTTTAGGTTGAGGTGACTGGTGTGTTTAAATAACAAGCTAAAGAACCACTTTAGGTTGAGGTGACTGGTGTGTTTAAATAACAAGCTAAACAACCACTTTAGGTTGAGGTGACTGGTGCGTTTAAATAACAAGCTAAAGAACCACTTTAGGTTGAGGTGACTGGTGTGTTTTAAATAGCAAGCTAAAGAACCACTTTAGGTTGAGGTGACTGGTGTGTTTAAATAACAAGCTAAAGAACCACTTTAGGTTGAGGTGACTGGTGTGTTTAAATAACAAGCTAAAGAACCACTTTAGGTTGAGGTGACTGGTGTGTTTAAATAGCAAGCTAAAGAACCACTTTAGGTTGAGGTGACTGGTGAGTTTAAATAACAAGCTAAAGAACCACTTTAGGTTGAGGTGACTGGTGTGTTTAAATAACAAGCTAAAGAACCACTTTAGGTTGAGGTGACTGGTGTGTTTAAATAGCAAGCTAAAGAAGCACTTTAGGTTGAGGTGACTGGTGTGTTTAAATAGCAAGCTAAAGAAGCACTTTAGGTTGAGGTGACTGGTGCGTTTAAATAACAAGCTAAAGAACCACTTTAGGTTGAGGTGACTGGTGTGTTTTAAATAGCAAGCTAAAGAACCACTTTAGGTTGAGGTGACTGGTGTGTTTAAATAACAAGCTAAAGAACCACTTTAGGTTGAGGTGACTGGTGTGTTTAAATAACAAGCTAAAGAACCACTTTAGGTTGAGGTGACTGGTGTGTTTAAATAGCAAGCTAAAGAACCACTTTAGGTTGAGGTGACTGGTGAGTTTAAATAACAAGCTAAAGAACCACCTTAGGTTGAGGTGACTGGTGTGTTTAAATAACAAGCTAAAGAACCACTTTAGGTTGAGGTGACTGGTGTGTTTAAATAACAAGCTAAAGAACCACTTTAGGTTGAGGTGACTGGTGTGTTTAAATAGCAAGCTAAAGAAGCACTTTAGGTTGAGGTGACTGGTGTGTTTAAATAACAAGCTAAAGAACCACTTTAGGTTGAGGTGACTGGTGTGTTTAAATAGCAAGCTAAAGAACCACTTTAGGTTGAGGTGACTGGTGTGTTAAAATAACAAGCTAAAGAACCACTTTAGTTTGAGGTGACTGGTGTGTTTAAATAACAAGCTAAAGAATCACTTTAGGTTGAGGTGACTGGTGTGTTTAAATAACAAGCTAAAGAACCACTTTAGGTTGAGGTGACTGGTGTGTTTAAATAGCAAGCTAAAGAACCAGTTTAGGTTGAGGTGACTGGTGTGTTAAAATAACAAGCTAAAGAACCACTTTAGTTTGAGGTGACTGGTGTGTTTAAATAACAAGCTAAAGAATCACTTTAGGTTGAGGTGACTGGTGTGTTTAAATAACAAGCTAAAGAATCACTTTAGGTTGAGGTGACTGGTGTGTTTAAATAACAAGCTAAAGAATCACTTTAGGTTGAGGTGACTGGTGTGTTTAAATAACAAGCTTGGCCTACACAGACAACTCATCAATATCATATACAACTTCCTACACCAACGCACCTTCATAGTAGCGGTTGCGGGGCAAACATCAACACAAAAACCCCTATGAGGCGGAGTGCCCGAAGGCTATGTCTTATCACCCATCTTGTTTAGCCTTTTTATGGAAGGCTTCCCTACAATGCTGGACGTCAACATAACCCGGTCCTGCTCTACCGCACTGACAGGAACATACAGAGAGCCTTCAATCCAATACAAAGATACCTCCGTCTCGTCCAGGACTGGTGCAGTCAGTGGCGGATGTACGTTGAACCGGGCAAAAGTCATGATGTTCTGTTCGCCAGAAAACTCCCCGCCGCAGCCCAGATACCCAACTTCTCCTACCAGGGCCAGAGGATAAAGTGGGGAAATTCCATCAAAAACCTAGACGTCACTCTTGATAAAGACCAAACTTTGCGGGGAACGTCGGACAGAGCGAACGGGGAGGTGCCCGCCCTTTGCCCTGTTCCGGCCTCCCAAATGCCGGTCCACTTAAAGTTACGTCTTTTCAAGGAGCTCAAAGTCGCCCTCTGATGCTCTTCGAATGCGAAATGTGGCTATGGCAGCAGACTCCTGGCTTCTTGTTTACAGCGGATACAGAATACAGGACTCCGGTCAATCTATTTTGTATGTCGATAGTTCTCAATGAGAATGCTAAACGAAGCCTCGGTCCTCCCAAACGTGGAGGATGTAATTAGGACCCGGGCTCAGAAATTCTACGCCAGATTGGGCGAACATGAGGACGCACTTGTCAGATCGCTGGGGGATTAGGTACCTTCTGAACGCCGATACAGGCGGTATGGGCACCCCGCTAACAAAACTTCAAACCAGCCAAAAGCAAATTAGCTCAACTAAGTACTTCCCCCTCCCTACATTGGCAGTGGTCGATCAAAGTTCTTCAACAAAAACATTTTAATGAAATCAAACACCAGCGGAGCGGAGGAAAAGGATGCTGCTCCTAAAAATGCAACCGTTCGAGGAGCCTATCTAGCGCTACCTCCTTAACAGCATCACCCGAAACCTCACAAATGTGACCAAACCTAAACCATACTCCTTGATTCCTGTGGTTCAGCCCTTGCCAGGGTAGGTACGTAGGCTCACCACAAGTCTACCAGATCTCGGACGGAGAGGGCAGTCAGCTCCAGACACCAGAGCGTTAACAACACTGCTAGTGGCGCAGTTCACCATTGTTCTTTATTCAGTAGCTGTTCCCCTGATCCTGGCTCATGCCACAGTTGACGATCCCGTTCTGCATTTGAGCTCTTTAGGGTAACACCTGATTGCATGTCTGGTGTAGTTCTGCGGAACCTACCAGGCCTGGGCACCTCCACTGGCAACCTTCTCCACCAAGCTGACGATCCCGATCGGTATCTATGAGCTCACCGAGTTTTATCGCGGAGCCTACTAGATGAAGAGGACCCGGTCTACCCGCAATGAGCTCTTCCGACGGGTTAGAATTGACCACGCAGCCCGAAGCAAACATACAACAAAACTATTTCTTTTCTCCACTATGATTTTCTACGATTTCTTTTCTTCCATGCTCTTATGCGTCTGCTACTTTTGTACTTACTTTTTATTTCTGTTGATTCTCCATCTTTGATTCACATTTTTGCGTATTTGATTCTTTTATTTTATATCGCTAATTTTTTCTAACACACATATTTCAACATTTATTTGAATCATTTATGATCATATAGTTTTCGTTTCTACTGTAAGATTTTATTTACAAATTGGTTACTACTATTTTCGATTGATTTTAAAATATTGTAATTTTTGGTTTTATATTCGTTTCTAATTTTCTTTATCTTCTCTTAAAGTGATACTAAATAAATTTATAATTCCTTTTAATAATATTGGTTATATACATGTTTTATATTTTTTTTTAGATTACATTTTTCTTTCCTATTTATTTTCTCGGGGTTTTCGGTTAATCATTCTATGATAAATTCCCGTTACATGTTTTAAATAAGCAGCTACGTCTATTTTGCCATACGCTAAGTCATCTGTTTAACGCTGCTAAAATTAATTTGCATATTTCTAAAGCACGCCTAAACATTGTGGAACAAATGTTAAACGCTATCTGGCTTTAGTTTCACTACTCTTATTTAATTCATTTTTCTTCATTGTTATCAGTTTTATCTACACTATCTTGATTTCACAAAAAATGTAACTGAAATTGTTTCAGTTCTTATCGCAACTGAGTTTCTTTCTTCCCTTCTTTCTTTCTTTATTTTTTTTCTCTTCCTGTTGACTTTACATTATTACCGTAGAGGTGAAACGTTTTATATATCTCAACTTTGTTCCATCTGAATGAAGATTGCGTGTCATGTTTTGTCTATGTGTGAGGCGAGATTAATGAACTATATATTCCCAATATTGAGTGAAAATGTTTCTGACACAGTCGCTTGTACCGTTACGCTATATGAATAAAATAGAAATACAGGAAGATTATTATCTACAAATATCTTGATTTATGGAAGTTGGCCCGAAGGACCACACATCTGTTAATCTGTTTATAGAATGGGTATTAGGCTGATAAATATGAATTGAGTGGTAGAGCGAACTAAGGAGTACCTGGGGTCAGAAGTTAAACCTCAGTCTCGTGTTCAAGTCGGGAATGAAATGGGCATTTGCTTGATACTGAAGATTTAATGGGTAGTGTTTATACTGTTGCTTAGTGAATTAGTTATGTTGTGTGTGTAAAGATGGGTATTTATATGATGAGATGAAAATGATGGGAATGGGTTGGGCCACTCTGGTCCTTGATGACATCCTGGTGGGGACCAAGACAAAAACCACCAGCTGTCTGGTCGGGCAAGTCACACGGCTGTTGTGTTACTTGTTACTTGGACTGCCATGTCACATCTCATGTCCATCAAATTAACCAATCACTTTGCCGCTCTCTGCGTGCCCAATCAGTGGCGTATCTTGTCATTTTCTCTTCCTAAACCTTATTTCTGTGATAATTTCCCACAGAGCTTTTTGTCGCCGCTCACATAGCTTTAAACTATCACCGCGAGCATACCTGGTTTCATTCTGTTCTAAACATTTAGTTTATTTAAGAATATCGTTACTAAAATAGTACTTGTTAGAATTGTTTACTTATTACAGCATTTTCCGCCACATATTGGTAATTCTGAATACTACATGTTACAAATAGTTTCTTTACACAAATATTTTACGAAATATAATAAAAATTACTTATAAATAATTCTAACATAATAATTACTAATATGGTTTTACATAATATTTGAACTGTGTGACCAAAGAAACGGACGTGTCTGAAATAAACCTAAGAGAGATCATAACGCTTCAAAACTACTTTCCTGCTAAACTGCGAAGTGCACACGATTTATCGAAAACTGGAAAAGGACAATGGCAAGATAAAACAGTACAAACATGTCTAAAGAGGTGCTGTATGTATAATTGTGAGTAAAAAGTGAGGAGAACAACCGCAACAAAAACTCCAAAAAAGGTCGTGAGCTCGAATCTCGCTTAGGGTGAGTTACTCGGATAAGGTTTTTTTTTCGGGGTTTTCCCTGATCCTGGGAAGACGAATGTTCAGTAACTTTAAGCTCCATGGACCCTGATATCATTTGAGCATCATTTCATCAATTTCATTCATCTTCCGATATGACAAACTCCAAACTTGGAGGAATGCTCACGTTTTGTGCTCTTATACATCCATCACCGACATGGGCAACTCGTGAGGTAAACGTAAAGGCACGATTATAAATGTTACAGAGTAGCCTGACGAACCTTGTGTTTATAAACACTCTTTCATACATAGTAGCATTCATTTATTTTATCATATACGATTTACTACCTGCTTATTTAGTTACCTATTGCCCCACATTATTTTTACTTTCTCTGCACGTACTACGTCCCTACATAGTGTATAGGTAGAAAAGGTATTGTGTTCTACCAGAAAAATTGATGTGGATATTTCACCGGAAATACATGCTTTGGAGTGTCCTCGAGTCCGAAAAAAGCATTTTTAGAAAAGAGACCGTGCGCGCTTGTCTGTGGACAACATAGCTCAAAAACGAAAAGCCCGTGCAATACCAAACTTGGTATCTTCCAAGGATGCGACAGGAGATTTTCAAGAGAATCCCCCCACCCTAAACTACATGGAACATTTTTAGATTTTTTTCCCTCAAAAATGGCTCTAACGATTTTGATTAAAGTACCTCATGTTTAAGTTATTTTTATGACAAACGAAATGTATATCTTGGATTTTCTGGGAATAGCCTCTGAAGACCTCTTCATTCTGGATGACTGGCAAACTGTAAGAGATACACAAAATCGTACTATACTAAACATGTAGCTCTCGTTAAAACACACAATTTATGTCATATACATTTTTGTAGAGTTAACGGTTATCGAGGCATTCCGCATTATTGGTTTAAATTTTAAGCCACTTCAACTTTTCTCAAACGTGAACTCGTGTTTTCTCGTTTCTCGTTTGTTTACTCCTGGCAAGCAAAGAGATTGGAATTTCAACTGTTTCACTTAGCGACCGGTTTTTAAAGGACTAGACTATCGGTTTAGCCTGTGCATTCCCTTATTCCCCATCTATTTTCAAGGAAGCAAGTAATAAGACTAATTCTGCTTATGTTTATGTTGATTAGCAAAATATAAATAAAAATGTAATTTTTTGAATAAAAGGTTTGTTTGCCGAACAATTACAGGAGATCATGTAAATGGAACACATCAGATGTTTTCCCTTCTACTTATAAGCAGCCAACTAACAAGGGCAATTTCTGCTAATGTTTATCTCGATTATCATGAAGAATAAGCTTTTTAACAAGAATAATTTGTTACAGAGAAAAATCATCTGAATGGAACACATCAGATTTTTACTTTCTCTATACGTACTATGTACATAGTGACTAGGGAAGGTATTGCACCCCATCCAAAAATTCGATACCGAGATTTCACTGGAAAATATATGTTTTAGGGTCCCCTGTATCCAAAAAAAGCCATTTCAGAAAAATGTCCGTGTGTCTGTGAACAAGATAGCTCAAAAACGAAAAGTCGGTAAAATACCAAACTTGGTATTTAAGTTAAGTATCTTCCAGGGATGCGACACGAATATTTTGAGAAAACTCCCCCTACCCCAAAATATCCTTTACATGGGACTTTTTTCGAAAATTTTGATTTTCTCAAAAATGGTTCTTATGATTTTGATTAAAATTTTGTATACTAAATATATTTACCTGATAAATGTATATCTTGAATGTTCTGGGAATAGCCTCTGAAGACTACTTTATTCTGGATGAATTTTACGGAATTTTGCATAATTGCTAAACCGTAAGAGATGGACAAAAACTTACAACACAAAAAATGCAGAGCACCTTAAAACACACAATGTATCTTATAGACATTTTTTTCGTGCAGCTGGTCGTTTTTTAGATACTCCTTGTTATTGGTTTCAGCCTTAAAAAGCATACTTTTCTCATACAGGAATTTAACAACTTCAGTCACATTGCTACCAACTTTTAACTATCACTTTAACCAATAGTACTCCCTTATTTCGCTTGTACTTACAAGGTAGCAAGTAATAGGACTATTTCTGCTGATTTTTTCTCGATTAGTATAAAGTAAATAGAAGCATAAGCTTTTTAACAATAATTTGTTGCAGAGATATACAGAAAGTCATGTGAATGGAACACATCAGATTTTTTACTTTCTCTATACAAACTATGTATTTAGTGTATAGAGAAGGTATTGTATTGTACCAAAACATTCAATACCGAGATTTCACCGGAAATGCATGTTTTGAGACTCCCTTAATAAAAAAAAATGTTTAGAAAAATATCCGTGTGTGTGTCTGTCTGTCTGTCTGTCTGTCTGTCTGTCTGTCTGTCTGTCTGTGTGTATGTGTGTGGGTGTGTGTGTCTGTGTCTGTGGGCAGCATAGCGCAAAAACGAAAGGACATTAAAGCCCAAACTTGGTATTTAAGTTTGGTATCTTCCAAAGATGCGACACGAAGATTTTCAAGAAAGTCCCTCCACCCCCAACTACGCTTTACATGGAACTTTTTTTGAAATTTTTGATTTTCTAAAAAATGGCTATAACGATTTTGATTAAAATATCGTATATTAAAGATATTTACCTGACAAAATGTAGATCTTGAATTTTCTGGGAATAGTCTCTGAAGGATTCTTTATTCTGGATGAATTTTACGGAATTTTGCATAACTGCTAAACCGTAAGAGATGGACAATAACTTAAAACACAAAAAATGTAGAGCACGTTAAAGCACACAATTTATATCACATACATTTTTTTCGTGGAGTTTATCATTTTTTTTAGATATTCCTTGTTATTGGTTTCATCTTTGAAAGACATACTTTTCTCATACTCGAATTTGTCAACTCCTGTCCATAAAAACAAAGGAACTTCAGTCGCACAGCAAAGAATATTTCTGCTATTTTTTTCTCGATTAGATGAAGTAAATAGAATAGTTTGTCGCAGAGATGTAGAAAAAGCCATATGAATGGAACACAGCAGATTTTTAAGAAACGCCTCCTAGACTTTGAATGGAAGGAAACCTATTCTTGAAACCTGCTGCGTTCTTGAAACATGTGTGATTTAACAATGGTAGGAATAATATATTTTTTGTAATTTCTTGCAAAGTCTAAAACAAAAACGCGAATTTTTCGAAATGCTAACACAAATTTTGACATAGTGGAATGTTTTCAAATAGAAAAACATTGACATAATTTCTATGTATATATTTAATATTTTCAGAATGTAGATCTTTACATTAAATTCGGACACTTTTGTATATAAGATGTAACCACCGTATAATTGTCATGGGCTGTAAAAGCCAAGTGATATTGAAAGTTTAAGATAGTTGTCATGCGAGAACTCTAATTAGTGTACACTTAGTGTATACCTTGACATGTTCTATGTTCAAGGCCATCATGGACCCACAGAACTCTAATTAGTGTATACCTTGACATGTTCTATGTTCAAGGCCATCATGAACCCACAGAACTCTAATTAGTGTATACCTTGACATGTTCTATGTTCAAGGCCATCATGAACCCACAGAACTCTAATTAGTGTATACCTTGACATGTTCTATGTTCAAGGCCATCATGAACCCACAGAACTCTAATTAGTGTACACTTAGTGTATACCTTGACATGTTCTATGTTCAAGGCCATCATGAACCCACAGAACTCTAATTAGTGTACACTTAGTGTATACCTTGACATGTTCTATGTTCAAGGCCATCATGAACCCACAGAACTCTAATTAGTGTACACTTAGTGTATACCTTGACATGTTCTATGTTCAAGGTCATCATGAACCCACAGAACTCTAATTAGTGTATACCTTGACATGTTCTATGTTCAAGGCCATCATGAACCCACAGAACTCTAATTAGTGTACACTTAGTGTATACCTTGACATGTTCTATGTTCAAGGTCATCATGAACCCACAGAGCTCTAATTAGTGTATACCTTGACATGTTCTCTGTTCAAGGCCATCATGAACCCACAGAACTCTAATCAAATCAAAGACATCTTCATATGTTGTGCTCTTTCATATAATATTACAATTATTTAAAATTCACGGACAATAAATGTAACTGCGCTGTTATTTTCAGAATTCAATATACAGATTGTATTGGCCATACAAATATTTTAGAGATGACTTTTTAATAAAATCCTGAAAAAGTATCTTGAGGAATGAAAGAAAATCCATGCAGATGTTTGGTAGATATTGGTGTTATGCTTATTCGACGATGAGGGACCTAAAAAAGTGAGAAAAGGTTGTTTATTAAAGTTGCTCTTAGCTTAAGTACCGTACAGTATCATTTTAGTGTTTGCTGAGATCATTTAGAGCAGGAATATGCATAATTTCCATAGAAACGGTGAATTCTCACAAGAAGTGCAATTAAGTTTAAAATAGATCATATAATAATAAAAAAGATAGTGATTCTACTTGTAACAGAAATAATGAGTTGGGCATCATAAGGAAAATGTAATTTTTATAGGGCATTATTTTAAAATAATTATATTTTTAAAGCTTTACTGTTGAGGAAGACTAGAACAGTCGTAAACGATGTATCCATTTTGGCGCTATTAAAACAAAAGATTTTGCCCAAAATAAACACCATTCACGCATGATGATAAATAAACATAATTAAAATACTCTTATAGATAAAACAGCAAATGTAATGACTGCTATAAGCATTCTTTGACAAATGAGATATTGTTACGGTTCTCTCTGTAAGATGTCAGTAAAATCACCTTACATGGAATGCTAATATTTCATTTAAGAGCTGGTTTTTCTTGCGAAGTCTGTTTAGTAACGATATGTAGGGTTTGTAGAATGTAGCTGGTAGACATTAAAACATTTAGTTATGGACCTTCTTTAAACGTAATTATTGTTCAAATAGGCAGAATACTTTATAGCATTCTTCTTTTAGTCAGAAGAGCTCACATAGAGTCCTTCATTTACTTCTCCCACCTTTACTTATACGCATTCACCACTCAGATTGTCCGCCTGTACTCATAAAAACTGAAAAGCGCTGCTCGTACAGTGTTGAAATTGTATATACAAAAGATTGAATAAAATTTAGGTGAAATTTAATTTTAGATGCTGTTATATAACCTAATTAAGAGTAATTTGTATTGAGTACCTCTTAAAATTTTTTTGTGTAAACCGCTGCATATTTGGAGCTGAAACTAGGTACAAGTTAGTGGAAAGGTTATTGGCACATTTTGAATTCGGTTGAAATCGCTACATTAAGTACCTTTGATTTATTTATAGAACATATAATAATTAGGAACTGCAACACCTATGGAATTAAAAGTTTGCACATAAGACTTTGAAAACAACATTTTGGCATATTATAAACTTCTTGAATTTGGTGCAAAGCAGTGTATGGGAAGAGCCTCCTACAAATTTAGCATTTTTGGTGCAACTGGAAAATTAATATTTCAGAGGTTGAATCATATTTTTAGTACATTTCAAATCGGCTGAAATTGACGAAAACTTTGAAAAGTTAAGAGTTTTCGAACTCTTCAGAAATCATTAATTACAATAAATGTTTCCAACATTACCTTATTTGCCACATAACGAACACTCTATGCGATCTTGTGTTTTGTTAAGTATTGAGTAGGATTCAAACCAGGGAGAAAATGGGACTACGCCACTGTATCAGAATCTTTCTCTTACAGGTTTTTAGTCTGCATCATTTGTTTCTGAAGGTGGTCTGGCGGTTTTCTGTTACACTGTTGCAAGATTTCATCGCCACCAATTTGATGGAAGTGGTCAGAAAAGATTTGGACAAGTTACTTTGCTTGCCATTCCAGATATTCCCCTCGAGTTTCCAGTTTCGTTGCTTTACAACCTAACAACGTAAACGGTGTGTTTTGCAAACGCTGCATCATCTCTCATACTTGAATAAGCATGTAAAACTTCATCTAAAATATTTTGTTAAATTGTAATACCCACCGGGAAGAATCATACCTTTTAATGGCCGTCCAACCTACTTATGTTTAAAAACTTGACACAATTGTAATACTCACCGGGAAGAATCATACCTTTTAATGGCCGTCCAGTCTACCTATGTTTAAAAACTTGACACAATTGTAATACCCACCGGGAAGAATCATACCTTTTAATGGCCGTCCAGCCTACTTATGTTTAAAAACTTGACACAATTGTAATACTCAGCGGGAAGAATCATACCTTTTAATGGCCGTCCAACCTACTTATGTTTAAAAACTTGAGACAATTGTAATACCCACCGGGAAGAATCATACCTTTTAATGGCCGTCCAGTCTACCTATGTTTAAAAACTTGAGACAATTGTAATACCCACCGGGAAGAATCATACCTTTTAATGGCCGTCCAGCCTACTTATGTTTAAAAACTTGAGACAATTGTAATACTCACCGGGAAGAATCATACCTTTTAATGGCCGTCCAGCCTACTTATGTTTAAAAACTTGACACAATTGTAATACTCACCGGGAAGAATCATACCTTTTAATGGCCGTCCAGTCTACTTATGTTTAAAAACTTGACACAATTGTAATACTCACCGGGAAGAATCATACCTTTTAATGGCCGTCCAGCCTACTTATGTTTAAAAACTTGAGACAATTGTAATACTCACCGGGAAGAATCATACCTTTTAATGGCCGTCCAGCCTACTTATGTTTAAAAACTTGAGACAATTGTAATACTCACCGGGAAGAATCATACCTTTTAATGGCCGTCCAGCCTACTTATGTTTAAAAACTTGACACAATTGTAATACTCACCGGGAAGAATCATACCTTTTAATGGCCGTCCAGTCTACCTATGTTTAAAAACTTGACACAATTGTAATACTCAGCGGGAAGAATCATACCTTTTAATGGCCGTCCAGCCTACTTATGTTTAAAAACTTGACACAATTGTAATACTCACCGGGAAGAATCATACCTTTTAATGGCCGTCCAGTCTACCTATGTTTAAAAACTTGACACAATTGTAATACTCAGCGGGAAGAATCATACCTTTTAATGGCCGTCCAGTCTACCTATGTTTAAAAACTTGACACAATTGTAATACTCACCGGGAAGAATCATACCTTTTAATGGCCGTCCAGCCTACTTATGTTTAAAAACTTGACACAATTGTAATACTCACCGGGAAGAATCATACCTTTTAATGGCCGTCCAACCTACTTATGTTTAAAAACTTGACACAATTGTAATACTCAGCGGGAAGAATCATACCTTTTAATGGCCGTCCAGCCTACTTATGTTTAAAAACTTGAGACAATTGTAATACTCACCGGGAAGAATCATACCTTTTAATGGCCGTCCAGCCTACTTATGTTTAAAAACTTGAGACAATTGTAATACTCACCGGGAAGAATCATACCTTTTAATGGCCGTCCAGCCTACTTATGTTTAAAAACTTGAGACAATTGTAATACTCACCGGGAAGAATCATACCTTTTAATGGCCGTCCAGCCTACTTATGTTTAAAAACTTGAGACAATTGTAATACTCACCGGGAAGAATCATACCTTTTAATGGCCGTCCAACCTACTTATGTTTAAAAACTTGACACAATTGTAATACTCACCGGGAAGAATCATACCTTTTAATGGCCGTCCAGCCTACTTATGTTTAAAAACTTGAGACAATTGTAATACTCACCGGGAAGAATCATACCTTTTAATGGCCGTCCAGCCTACTTATGTTTAAAAACTTGACACAATTGTAATACTCACCGGGAAGAATCATACCTTTTAATGGCCGTCCAGCCTACTTATGTTTAAAAACTTGACACAATTGTAATACTCACCGGGAAGAATCATACCTTTTAATGGCCGTCCAACCTACTTATGTTTAAAAACTTGACACAATTGTAATACTCACCGGGAAGAATCATACCTTTTAATGGCCGTCCAGTCTACTTATGTTTAAAAACTTGAGACAATTGTAATACTCACCGGGAAGAATCATACCTTTTAATGGCCGTCCAGCCTACTTATGTTTAAAAACTTGAGACAATTGTAATACTCACCGGGAAGAATCATACCTTTTAATGGCCGTCCAGTCTACCTATGTTTAAAAACTTGAGACAATTGTAATACTCACCGGGAAGAATCATACCTTTTAATGGCCGTCCAGCCTACTTATGTTTAAAAACTTGAGACAATTGTAATACTCACCGGGAAGAATCATACCTTTTAATGGCCGTCCAGTCTACCTATGTTTAAAAACTTGAGACAATTGTAATACTCACCGGGAAGAATCATACCTTTTAATGGCCGTCCAGCCTACTTATGTTTAAAAACTTGAGACAATTGTAATACTCACCGGGAAGAATCATACCTTTTAATGGCCGTCCAGCCTACTTATGTTTAAAAACTTGAGACAATTTTAGATACTACTAAATTGTGTGTGTGTGTGAGAGAGATCGGAAATCTTTGAATAACGACCATTGAAAGTCTTCCTAACGGACTTAGGCTATAAGACATCTAGATGATAAAAGGAATTTGGTGTATCATCACTCTGAAGATGTTTTCCTAGACGGCGATGATTTCACATTAAGAATTGACGAAAGCATAGCCACTATTTCTACCTCAACAGCTAAACAAGATGTGTTAAGCCCGTCTGTGAAGTGCAGTGGTAGCCTCACATTCAACAGGTTCGTGGGTTCGAATCTCGCTTATGGTGAGTAATCCGGATAAGAGTTTTTTCGGGATTTTCCCTTATCCTGAGAAGACGAATTTCGAGTAACTTTAAGCTCCATGGACCCCGAGATCATTTGAACATCATTTCACCAATTCCATTTATCGTCGGATATGACTAAACAGGTTAAAGGACGTTAGCCAAAAAAAAAAAAAAAAAAAAAAAAAAGTATTACCAGCGAAATAAGATTTATAAATTATAATTTCATCATTAGTCGTAGAGAGTTAGCATTGGTTTTGCAGGAATCCATCCGTGCAAGCATGACTAAAAATTAACAGGGCAAGATTTGTTACAACAATGAGTCGTTATTTATTACATGAATAATCACTGAAAACCCCACGAATAAGTGCTAATGATACGTTTTATTTCTCTGCACAATGATATTAGATAATGGCTAAGATCTGTGTATCCTTCCGTAATTGTAGCTTGCTGTTAGCCTAACTCCCAGGAAAAGCTTCTTGTGTCACGTCTAATGTAGATCGGTAATGAAGATCATAGGCATTGCAAAGAATTCAATGAAAGATCATAGGCATTGCAAAGAATTCACAGTCATACATTGAACGTGTAATGATGGTTGCGAAAGTCGCCATGAAATGTAAACTGTTATGATGTTCACACACACCCGCACACCTTTTTCTAAAAATGTGTTGTTTTTTATTCGGAGTTCTCAAAATATGTGTTTCGGGTGAAATCTCGGTAGGTATGGAATGTTTGGGCAGAATAATTCCTGCTAAGTTACACTTAGTAGAGAAAGTAAACATGAAAATGCTTCATAATCACATCCAATTTCACACATAGCACAAGAATAAATTAACTGTAATATTCTCAAATATTACGGACTATAACTACTCTATTCATTTGAAATACATGTTTTGGGGATAAAAAAAAATTTAAAAAGGTCTGTGCGTGTGTGCATGCGTACATTGTAAGAATTTTTAAATTTCGATTTTGTCAAAAATGGCTTTAACGATTTTGATTAAACTACAATATATTAAAAATATTTACAGACAAATAAAATGTACATCTTGAATTTCTTGGGAAGTGTTGTTTATTCTGAATGACTTGCGGTAAACCGTAAAAAATAGACAAACACTTGCTGCACAAAAAAAATGTAGATCTCATCAAAACACATAATTTATCTCCTGTGCATTTTTGTTGTCCGAGATATTCCTTGAATTTGATTTCAATTTTAAAATACACTGGATTCAAACAGGAAGTCATCTGTCTGTGTGTGTGTGTGTATGTGTGTTGTTTTTTTACAATTCGTATAGCCCCCTTCAACTTCAATGGTCATATTGGGGGCTTTGACTTGTGAAACTGTAGGTTCAGAACATTAGGTTAATAAACTTTATATTACTGAACACACGCACATTCACTCTCACATTCATACTTCCAGACTCTATGGGGGATAGGGAATAATTGTGGTTAACGAAAAATTCCCCGCCCCAGCCGGGAGTCGAACCTGGGACCTTCGGGTGAGAAGTATGCTCGCTGACCACTCGACCACTTTTGTTTCACTCCTAACCATGCAAACAAAAAAAAAAATGGACGATATAAGGCATTTCAAAAAATAAATAAGTAAAGTCTCTCAAAAATATTATTTAGATGAAAACATTTCCAAAAATTATATTTTGTCCAACATATGTTGATTTTGATTAAAACGCCACACACTAGACAGATAAAATATATGTTTTGGATTTTCTGAGAGGAGTTTATAACATCCTCATCCTTCGGGAGGACTTTTATGGTTCAGCCATAGCATAATAACAGATCACTTAGGTACTATAAAGATAATGCAAATCTCTTTAAAACACATTTACTCAAAATAACTGTTTTACTTTCTCTATGTATATAGTGTATACGCAAGGTATTGCTTTGCACCCAAAATTGATACCGCAATTTCACCAGAAATACATGTCTTGAGACCCTCTTAATCCAAAAAGACATTTTTAAAAAAATGTGCATATGTGTGTGTGCGTCTGTGGGCAGCATAGTTCAAAAAACGAAAAGACTGTTAAACCAAACTTGGTATTAAAGTTTGGTATCTTCTAAGGATGCGACACAAAGATGTTTCAGAAAAGCCCTCCACCCCAAACTACCCTTTCCATGGAATATTTTTTGAAAAGTTTGATTTTCTCAAAAATGGATCTAACGATTTTGCTTAAAATCTCTTATATTTAAGATATTTGTGTGACAAAATGTATATCTCACTTTTCTGGGAATAGCCTCTGAAGAAATGTTTATTCTGGATGAATTTTGCAGAATTTTGAATAACTGGTAAACCGTAAGAGATAGACAAAAACATACCACACAAAACATGTAGAGCTCGTTAAAACACATAATTTATGTTACATGCATTTTTCGTGGAGTCTACCGTTTTTGAGATATTCCTTGTTATTTTCAGCTTTAAAATACTTCTACTTTTCTCCTATGGGAATTTGTCAACTCCTATCCATACATACAAAGGTACCTCAATCGCAGAGCAACCAGATTTCAAAAGATTTGAGTATCGATTTAACCTATGGTACTCCCTTATTTCCCTTCTACTTACAAGGAAGCAGGTAATAAGACCCTCAATTTTTTCTCGATTACCATTACGTTAATAAAAGAATAAACTTTTTAACAATAATTGATTGCAGAGATGTAGAGAAAGTCATGTAATGCAACACATCATATGTTTTTACTTTCTCTACACGTACTATGTACGTAGTGTATAGAGAAGGTAATGCACCAAAAATTTGATGCCGAGATTTCACCGGAAATACAAGTTTTGGATCCCCTGAATTAAAAAAAGCCGCGCGCGCGCGTGTGTGTGTGTGTGTGTGTGTGTGTGTGTGTGTGTGTCTGTGTGGACAGCATAGCTCAAAAACGAAACTACCGTTAAATACCAGACAAGAAAATCCCCTAATCCACAACTATGTTCACATTGGGTTAGCAAAGATTCTCTAGGACCAGGTCAGGTCGAATGTCAAAACCATGCTGATAGTTTTCTTTGACTTTGAAGGATTAGTTCATCATGAATTCGTGCCAGAGGGACAAACTGTTAATCGATAGTACTATCGAGACGTGTTGCGACGCCTGCGAGAAAATGTGAGAAGAAAACGGCCTGAAATATGGCGAGACAATTCATAGCTCTTGCATCACAATAACGCACCCGCACATTCATCCCTGTTGGTGCGTGACTATTGCACAAAAAACGATATCACTGTGTTCCCTCATCCTCCATACTCTCCAGACCTGATCCCTGCGGCCTTTTTTTTTTATTTCCAAAGTTGAAAGGACGAAGATTTGCAACGATAGACGAGATAAAAGAAAATTCGCAAACGGCGCTTCACGCAATCCAGAAAGAGCTGTACCATGACTGCTTCCGGAAGTGGAAACGGCGTTGGGAGCGGTGTATCAACTGTGGAGGAGAGTATTTCGAAGGAGACCATGCAAAATAAGTAAAAGGTAAGCGTAGAAACATTTGTGGACAAAGTTCCGGAACTTTTTGAACAGACCTCGTCTGTCTGTCTTGTTTTACGTTTCCATACCATTGCATCGATTTCGACCAAAATTGGCTTAGATACCTTTTGAGTTAAGGCGAAAAGCATTGTCTAACTTAAAATTCGAAATTCTATTGCAGTTCAAGGGATTAATTATTTAATGCTATCAGAGCTGACAAGATAATGGTGATAGTTGAATAAAATTTGAATATTAATTTTTGCCTTTCTTTTTATGTATCTTCTGTACGTTTTATTAATGTATAGGTATTTACTAAGAATAACCATATGATATATTTTTAATTGTATCATATACACAGCCCCCCCCTTAATATGTAAGGTCATATTCGGGGGGGGGGCTTTGCACTTGAAACAACTCGTTATCTGTAGGTTCTTTTACGTTTGGTCTAAATCGTTTTAGTTTCCTCAAACACACGCTCTCACATACATACTTCCAGACTCTGGGAGTAGCCGGGAATCGAACCCGGGACCTCCGGGTGAGAAGTCAGCTCGCTGACCATTCGACCACGGAGGCAGGTTCATGAAACTGTCATTATTTCTTCCCAACTGGGATAAACTTGAAAACAGCTGTTATGTAACAACCTGGAAGTCACCCATTACATTCCTGAGAAATGATCGTTACAAACTGGTATTTGTGGTTGTTATACGCTTTTGGATACACAGCTAATATAACGCATTTCAGAAGTGATCCACTAATCTCTTTCAAACATTTTTTTTTTAAAGAAAAATACAGTTCCTGAGGCTTGTCAGGACTCCGGCGCTGTATTCCTTTTTTCTCTCCATTTTTTCCAGATTCCTATAAATCCTTAGTAGACCTTATTATTCTTAACGTTTTCCTTTTACATATACATGCACAAACATAGACACATTTACAAACACAGAAACACCCATAACCCAAGGCGGGACTGGAACCCATGATCCTGTGCACCACGAAGCGCCAAAGCGAGACACTTTAGCGAGCGCGGCCACCGGGATCGGCGAACATTAAATACTTTAATAATATAGTATTAATAACTCATATCTGTGTATATAGAAGCCATGACGTTATAATATGCTTTGTAATGTATACATTTTAAAGGTGTAAGAAAAATAAAGTTTTCATAAATTTCATGTATTTATTTTAAAGGAATGGTGTAAGGAAAGAATAAATGCTTTATAGCGCATTTAAGAAGTAACACAGACGCTATTATGCACTGCGAAGCCTCTAGAAGCCTCAGTGTTATATGTTTTGCAATGCAGTAATTTTTAGGGTGCAAGGAAAAATAATTTTGCAACTGAAAATTACAATTATTTACTTTTTTTTTTTTTTTTTTTTTTTGCATTTATTTCATGTATTTCACGGTTTTCTATTACCTTAGAGTATATCATCTTGCAACGCTACCAAATTCTTAACGTTTCCTTTGGTCACAGCAATTTTTACTTTCTCTATACGTTCTGTGTACACAGTGTGTTGAGAAGGTATTGCACTCCACCCAAAAATTCAATACCGTGATTCCACCGGAAATATATGTTTTGCGGTCCCCTGTATCCAAAAAAGCATTTTCAGAAAAAAGTCCGTGTGTGTGTGTGTGTCCGGTGTCTGTGAACACGATAACTCAAAAACGAAAAGTCGGTAAAATACCAAACTTGGTATTTAAGTGTAGTATCTTCTAGGGATGCGACTCGAAAATTTTGAGAAAAATTCCCCCACCCCAAACTAACCTTTATATGGAACTTTTTTCGGAAATGTTGATATTTTCAAAAATGGCTCTAACGATTTTGATTAAAATGTCGTATATTAAAGATATTTACCTGACAATAAAATATATATCTTGAATTTTCTGGGAATAGCCTTTAAAGACTACTTTATTCTAGATGAATTTTACGGAATTTTGCATAACTGCTAAACCTTAAGAGGTGGACAAAAACTTACCACCAAAAAATGTAGAGCACGTTGAAACACAATTTATGTTATGCACATATGTTGTGGTGTTGATTGTTTTTGAGTTATTCATTGTTTTTGATTTCCCCTTTAAAAATATACTTTTCTCATTCAGGAATTTGTCAACTCCTGTCCACACAAACAAAGGAACTTCAATCACATAGTAACCAGCTTTTGACTATCAGTTTAACCTATGGTACTCCCTTATTTCGCTTCTACTTACAAGGAAGCAAGTAATAAGACTATTTCTGCTATTTTTTTTCTCGATTAGCATAAAGTAAACAGAAGCATAAGCTTTTTAACAATCATTTGTTGCAGAGATGTAGAGAAAGTCACGTGTATCGAACATATCAGATTTTTATGTTTAAGTAAGTCAGTGTTTTAAGTGGATTATGTAGTAATTCTGCTGCCATTCTACAAATGTCCCAGGGTAAACAAGACATTTACAAATAAACCGTATTATCCACTGCGGAGTGTCTAGAAGCCATGAATCAACGCGCCGCACCCGCCATGTTACGGCACTTGCCTTAATACCTAAAATTACCGAAATATGCGTACTGGGGAAGAAAATCACGCTATTTTGACGCTATTGCGTAATTGCGAACGTAATATAGTGAGGGAAACTTGCTAAATTGGCGCCTGGATTGCACGAACACATACTAACCTAAATCTAAAATAGCGCACACGAACTACTCTGCTGAAACATGTTGGCAGCTCTGCAGTTGTGTTTCACATAACACAATAAAGCACCGAAGCAAATTAAGTACTTTTGTGTATTTGAATATAAATTGTGTGTTCCATTGAATCTTAAAAAGGTCTTGAGGAGTTTCTAAAGCTTTGCAGTAACATCTAGAAATAATACATTAATAGATGTACAGGTGAGACGATTGTGGAGTAGTAATATACGAAACGCAAGGCTATTGAGCAAGTGGAACATTGAGTTTCAGCTAGTACGAAATAAAAGATTTCCTAGAAATGTTTTCCTGGATTAACGTGAACTTAAAGTCATTTTTTTAAAAGCGTTTGTTAAAGGATGGGCAGTATGGAAAGAACATAGTTTTTCAGCGAGCATTTGCTACAATTGATTCTGTTTTGTTTAATCCACTCCTACCTACAACAAAATGTGTATAGTAAAACTACTTCTGCAAAAGTAGCAGAAGAAAGAGAAGGTGTCATTAGAAGTACAGTCTGGGCTAAAATCGGAGTGGGGTATGGAGCAATACATCAAAACAGGTACCAAACTCATTAGAGAGGGGCTCGCGTGGATTAGACTAGGAGCATGGAGGAGCACGAAAATTTCTGACGAGAATGGTACGAGAATCTATCGTCCTATTTGCGAGGAGGAAGAGTCGTGGGCTCACATCTTGGCAACATGTAGGGATACGGAGAAATGGCGGGAAAAATATTTGCCGCGATTTTTTACCACTGCATGTTGGACGCTACTGGCAGGCACGGAAAACATGGACGGGTGTTCTACATACACATATATTATGTCATACTTAGGTCACTGTTGTGCTATGGTTTTATATATTGTGTATATATTATGTGTACATATTTCTTATAAGTGTAATTATCTATTATAAGAGGGTGCATTTATGAAGGAGTACTCTGTGCTGTAAATTTAAATTGCTATATTTGAATATCTTTGTATTTTTATTTTCGGGTTCACTCTTAATTCTTTATTGTTGTTTAATATTGCTTTTGACTGTGTATTTCCTTTCTCTTTTTGTTTTCGTGTTTACTCTTTTAATTCTTTGTTGTTGTTGTTGTTTTAATATTACTTGTAATGTGTATTACAAAAGCACGTACGGTCTGTGGACCCGTGCGACTGTTGAAATTCTATGTATGATATTGCTATAAATACACTTATTCATTCATTCATTCACTATGTTCACTGACGTTGTGAAGGGCTATTTGTTAAAGTTATTAGATCGCTTTTGGCAGGAAACCCTCAGCCTCACTGAAAGTTAAATTATTTTTCACTTACAAAGCTTCGAGAAGCTTCTTGTCTGCTACAGTTTAAGATGCTTTATGCTCCACAACGGTGACCATGATATACTCAGGAAATGAGAGCTGCTGAAATCCAGTCCTCCATCTCGTAAGGTCAGATGTTAGACATTTTCACAAAATGCTTCTTTATGCCGAAAATCAATTTCCCAGCATCCGGAAACGGAAGTTTTTCATTACTTCTTTCAGCCTGTGAAAATAACTTGAAACATGTTAAGACGCTTAAAGTAACCCCAGCCTTTTTCATGTTAGGTGGTAGCGTGAGTGATGAAATGAATTTCTTCAGCCCTCAATGAAAGGGTGAAGAACTTGTTCTCGTGAGGGGCCCACAGAGAGCAGCGACCAGTGTCCGGAGGTGTAGCCGGACCACCCTGTCTCACGGGGACAAAAATAGAGAGGTAGTCCTCCAGGTCGGGGGAGAGGGGCCAACAACCTCTCATCCGGGTCTTGAGAAGGCCAAGGCTCGAAAATGGGCTGCTGTGCCATAATAAAAGTTGAATTGTTACTTCTTCCACACTCTTCTGAATGAGATAATAACCCAACAATGAACATGGGTATCAGTTGACCACTCGTCGTTTGAAATCCACATATTTGTACTTGTATTTATATTTCATTACTCACCAGGTTCAGGTACAACCGATTCTGTTCTTTCCAGCATCTTTCTATTGGACTTGGAAAGTGCATTTTTGTGTTTTGGTTGTTTTTAAATGATGCTATTTCTTTTCGTATACTTTCCACAGAAGTATTTTACCGTAAATTGAAAATATTTCAGATCCAAGAGTGTTAACGCTACTTTACAATTTACTGAACAAAGAAACTGAATTAGCGATCTTGCACAACAATGTGACAATGAAACAGAAACTTAGTTATAGTTGTCTTACTCATTGTTGCTTTTGAAGAAGATATGATCTGATGGGAAACAAGTCAATTTCAGAATAAGAAAGGATCGGAAGACAACAATACAGATTTGGTATAGTCACTTTCATTATAGTGGTTACAGAAATAATCATATATACATTTGCTAAATTTTAAAAATAAATATTTAAATAAATGCAGGACTTATTTAATAAATTAGGCATTTATATTAAAAACACAGATAAGGGTGATATAAAAGTCAGTCGTAGAGATTCACAGATTTAAAAAGGCCTTCTGCCAAAGCTCTACTCTGTGCTATGCGATCCAATCAATAGTAAGATAGTTTTGTTTAATTTCAAGTGGTTAGTTAAATAATTGTCTAGAGAGAAAATTGTGCCCAGCCAACGTTAGAAATCGCTCAACATGGTCTTCTCCAAAGCGATTAACTTGGTCACCTGGGAGTGAGCAATCTTCATAATCACCAGACTCATCTTCGTTTCTTTGAGCATAAGAGTTTCCGTATTTCGTGAATACAGTGGAGCAGTAAATAAGCTACATACAAAGACGTTGTATCACATACCTACTCGATCATGATGGTTCGTTCCCCACGGAGGGGGGGGGCAAGGAAGTCCGACGTTCCACCAATATTTGACGTTCTTTTGGGTGAATATCGGGATGTTTCATCTGTTGTTAGAAATCGCCAAAATTACTAATACCAGGTGGGCCAACTGCTCCTTAATTGACGTATGCAGTATCGTGCGTTAAAATGTTTGCGGAACTCAATGGGATTATTTCATGTTAAAACCCGGCAGTGATGTTCGTTTTACCCCTGTGAAGAGCGCAACTCGTCAACGTCTCCACTGATAACAAAACGAAGGTCGCTCACGCCAGTTCTTCACAGGCCAGTTTTAACTCTAAATGACCCCTTTGAGTTCTGCAACTTTTTTAACCCACTATGGGACATGACAGTTAGACATAGAAATTAAAGGGAAGAATTCACCGTAAAAATCCACTGATTATAACTTAATTAAATAACTATTCGAGTTTAAAATTACGCCAGTGCAACGTTGGGCAACTAGCTAATAATTATAAAAAAGAGAAAACTTTTGTTCAGCGCAACGCTAATTCAGCTCCATCTATATTTATAATTAGCAACTGATAAAATTGCTTTACTGGGAGGTTTACTATACGTTTTTTTTTTTTTTTTTTTTTTTTTTTTTTTTTTTTTTTTTTTTTTCCACGAAATGTTTATATTGGCCTGAGACTTTCAAATGTTCATGTTGTTGAGTACCGCTGACTATTGAATGGAAGCTGTAGAATCTTAACTACGGAATAAAGAAGTTTATGAGTAGCATCAGCTTTCATTCCAAAACTTGAGAAAATTACATCTTTTTATCCATTCCGATAGTTCTTTCACCGCTGTAAGACATACATTATTTCTATAATTTAAATTCGTCGAGGGGTTCACAAAATCACATTCGCCGACATTTCTTACCTTTTTCAATTAACATCAGCAGATATTTCCTTCACCGTTAACAATACCACAGGGAGTTTAAAAATTACAATAATTCTAAGGGGGAAGGGAAGAATTTAACATTACAATTTTCTAGATTATGTACAGCCGTTTAATAAAGTATGCTGGGATAGGAAAATAAAATTAATTGGATCCTCATTCGAGATTTTTAAGGTCACCCATATGCTGGGCAAGATATTATCCATAATATTTAGAAATTTATTTATTTCATAAGTGAAAACAACATCCAAACCGAAAACACCGCAGGAAATTAACATTTTCCTCCATTACACTTGTTTGCGAGCACGTGAAACAATACTATGAAGTATTTCAAGTATTAGATTTTCTATAGTTTAGTCATTCGTTTTACATCCAATTCCTTCACAGTCAATTACGGCAAATGCGCATCATGTGCTTTATTAGTTTGTTTAGAAAATAAATGATTTTTTCAGAGGGTTGCATTTATATTCTAATAGTGCAAAATTTACTTTTGCCATTAGACATTGTTTCATTATTCAACATTTGTAGTATTGGAACATTAGACCTCGATGTGGTGACTTGTTACTTTCTCTATACGTACTATGTACTTACATAGTGTGTAGAGAAGGTATTGTATTGCACCCAAAAATTCGTTACTCAGATTTCATCGGAAATACATGTTTTGGGACCCTGGATCCAAAAAAGCATTTTTAGAAACATGTCCGTGGTGTGCCTGTGTGTGTGTGTGTGTGTGTGTGTGTGTGTGTGTGTGTGTCTGTGGGCACCATAGCTCAAAAACGAAAAGTCCGTTAAATACCAAACTTGATATATATTCTTCCAAGAATGCAACACAAAGATTTTTAAGAAAATCCCCCCACCTCCAACTACTTTTTGCATGGAAAAAATTTCGAAAACTTTGGTTTTCTCAAAAATGGCTCTAATGATTATGATTAAACTCTTTTATATTGAAGATATTTTCTTGGCAAGTAAAATGTATATCTTTAATTTTCCGCAAATAGCCTCTGAAGACTACTTTATTGGATAAATGTTTCATAATTGGTAAAAAGTAAGAGATTGACGAAACTTTACCACTTAAAATATGTAGATCTCTTTAAAACATACAATTTGTCAGTTACATTTTTTTTCTGGAGCTGACCGTTTCTGAGGTATTCGTTGTTATTGGTTTCAGTTTTAAAATAATTAAACGTTTCTCATACGCGAATTTGCCAACTCCTGGCCATGCAAAGAAGCGAATTTCAATCCCATAGCAACCATGTTTTATAACATTTGACTGTCATTTAGCCTAATGTATTCCTTATTTGCCTTCTACTCTCAAGTAATGCAGTAGTAAAACAATTTCTGCTAATGTTTATCTCGATTAGCACGAAGTAGATAGAAGAATACGTTTAATACTTTATTACAGAGATATAGAGAAAATCATGTGAATAGAACACGTCAGATTTTTTTAAAACAGAACCAAAGTAGAAAGTGCTTTTATTGTGCATATTTTTTACTTTCTCAATACGTACTATGTATACAGTGTATAGAGAAGGTGTTGTATTGCACCCAAAAATTCGATACCGAGATTTTACCGGTAATATATGTTTTGAGACCCCCTGAATCCAAAAAAAGCATTTTTAGAAAAATGTCCCTGTGTGTGTGTGTCTGTGGGCAGCATAGCTCAAAAATCTGATGTGTACCATTCACATGACTTTCTTCATATCCCAGCAACAAATAATCTAAATAATCTTAAAAAGCTTATACTTCTACTACTTCATGCTAATCAGAAAAAATTAGCAGATATAGTCTTATTACTCGCTTCCTTGTAAGTAGAAGTGAAATAAGGGACAACCGTAGGTTAAAGTGATGGTCAAAAGCTGGTTGCTATGTCAATGAAGTTCCTTTGTTTATATGGATAGGCGTTGACAAGTTCCTGTATGAGAAAAGTATACGTTTTTCATAGCGGAAACCAAAAATAAGGAATGTCACAAAAACGACGAACTCCACGAAAAAAATGTATATAACATAAATTGTGTATTTTAAAGTGCTCTACATTTTTTGTGTAGTAAGTTTTTGTCCATCTCTTACGGTTTAGCAGTCATTCAAAATTTAGTAAAATTCATCCAGAATAAACTACTCTTCAGAGGCTATTCCCAGAAAATTCAAGATATACATTTCATTTGTCAGGTAAATATGTTTAATATCCGAAATTTTAATCAAAATCGTTAGAGCTATTTTTGAGAAAATCAAAATTTTCGAAAAAAGTTCCATGTAAAGGGTAGTTTGGGGTGGGGGTATTTTTCTCAAAATCTTCGTGTCGCATCCCTGGAAGATACTAAACTTAAATACCAAGTTTGGTATTTTACCGACTTTTCGTTTTTGAGTTATCGTGTTCACAGACACACGGACACACGGACACACACACACACACACACACACACACACACACACACACACACACACACACACACACACACACACACACGGACCTTTTTGTGAAAATGCTTTCTTTGGATATTGGGAACCCTAAAACATATATTTCCGGTGAAATCTCGGTATCGAATTTTTGGTGGAGTGCAATACTTTCTCTATACACTATATACATAGTGGTATGGAGAAAGTAAAAAACGAAAAGACCGTTTAAAGCCAAACTTGGTATTTGAGTTTGGTATCTTCCAAGGATGCGAAGCGAAGATTTTCAAGAAAATTCCCCCACCCCAAACTACCCTTTACATGGAAATAATTTAGACATTTTTGATTTTCTTAAAAATGCTCTAACGATTTTGATTAAAATCTCTTATGTTTAAGATATTTACTTGGCTAATAAATTGTATATCTTACTACACAAGAAATGTAGATCACGATAAAACACACAATTTATGTTATATGCAGTTTTTTCGTGGAGTTGATCGTTTTTGAGATATTTCTTGTTATTTGTTTCAGCTTTAAAAAACATACTTTTCTCATACAGAAATTTGTTAACTCTTGTCCATTCAAACAAAGGAACTTCACTCACATAGCACTAAGCTTTTGACTATCACTTTAACCTATGGTACTCCCTTATTTCGCTTCTACTTATAAGGAAGCAAGCAATAAGACTATTTCTGCTAATGTTTTCTTGATTAGCATGAAGTAAATACAAGCATAAGCTCTTTAGCACCAATTTGTTGCAAAGATTAGAGAAAGTTACGTGAATGGAACATCAGATTTTTACTTTCTCTATACGAACTATGCACATAGTGTATAGAGAAGGTGTTGTATTGCACCCAAAAATTCGATACCGAGATTTCACCGGAAATGTTTTGAGACTACCTTTTAGAAAAATGTCCGTGTGTGTCTGTGTGTGTGTGTGTTCGTGTGTGTGTGTCTTTGGACAGAATAGTTCAGAAACGAAAAGACCATTAAATCCCAAACTTGGTATTTATGTTTGGTATCTTCCAAGGATGCGACACGAAGATTTTCAAGAAAATCCCCGCACTCCAAACTACCCTTTACATGGAAAAAATTTCGAAAATTTTGATCTTCTTAAAAATGGCTCTAACGATTTTGATTAAAATCTCGTATATTAAAGATACTTACCTGACAAATAAAATGCATATCTTGAATTTTCTGGGAATAGCCTCTGAAGACCTCTTTATCCTGGCTGAATTTTGCTTAACTGCTAAACCATAAGAGACAGACAAAAACTTACAACACGGAAAATGTAGATCTTGTCAAAACACACAATTTATGTCCTTTACATTTTTGTTATGGAGGTAACCGTACTTACTATATTTTTCCCAGACAGGAAGTATCCGTTTTTTCTTTTTCTTTTTTTCTTTTGTTCTACTCCTGAACAAACGAAGAAGCGATTTGCAATGGCAATCGGATAACGACAGCTTTTAAAACATTTGACTATTTATTTAGCCTAGTACATTCCCTTATTTTCTTCCTGCTTATAAGGAACTAAGTAATAAGAACATTTTGCTAATGATTATCTGAATCAACAAGGTGCAGAAATAAGAATAACCTTAGGTAAGAAGTTTGTAGAAAAGCTAGAGAAGGCCATGTGAGTGTAACACATTACATTTTTAATCATTGTATGGTTTATATATATTTTTATTGGCGAGATGGAGGTTTTGTTGTGATATTAGCTATGATGCTATATAAGCGGCAGCCCTGACTACGGAATGCTTGTAGTGGAAAGATATGATCGCACCTAGGGATGAAGCAAAGGAGCCCATAAAGCTGAGGGAGTGACACAGACAGATGTACTGAGGCTGCAGACAAATCTACTGATGCTGTCCCAACACGTTATAAAACAGGCTACAATTAACACCCACGAGCCTCTCCACTATAAATCCCAAGCGTGCTTGTACACTCGCTGCCTTATCGCGTGACGTGTGCACCACCCGGCCACTCGTCAGCCAAACATCTGTTGGCAATAGGATAGAGCCGTTCCAATCCCCACCTTAACTTTCCTTCCACACAATGTTTCTCTCCCTCTCTCTCCCCTCCCTCCTCCTCCCTCTCTCCCCTCCCTCCTCCTCCCTCTCTCACTCATTAATAATTAACACTACAATAGATTGCTGACGCATATCATTTAAGAAATGTTACACCCAAAAATGAAACGACTATAGGCACCGAAGATAAAAATACATAAGTAAATGAAACTGCAAAGCTTTTGAATGACGAAAGGAGCACCAACATGGGTTGCTTGGTATTTAATGAGGTAGCATGACTGATAAAAATACAATTACTATAGAAAGAAATTTAAAAATGTTCTTTTGAGCGTTTTAATGTAGTGCGTTCATCCCATTTTGAAGCAGTTTTAATTTATTGAAGGATCTTATTTCTCGCTTTACAGATACTAGTTAGTGATTGCCAATGTTATGTATGATGTTAAGTCAGTTATTAAGATTAGAACAATTATTTTTAGAAAATTGTGACACAGAAGAAGCCTGAGATTCCCATTTTCCACTTCTGGAGTAGCAATTATTAGCTTTGAACGGTGTTTGAAGTACGTATATTTCCAGTTGTTTGGACTTCTGAAGATCTGCAATATCCTCTCCCTCCATATAGGGTATATTTAGATTTCCTTTTTCTTTTAACCTGGTTGTCATATCGGACATAAATGAAATCAGTGAAATCATACTCAAATGATCTTGGGGTCCATGACATTGGTCTTCCCAGGATAAGGGAAAATCTCATCTGGGTGCTCACCCTAAGCGAGATTCGAAGTTCCGACCTCTTGAAAGATTTACTTTGTATCAATTTGTGATTTACTGAGGTTCCCTATAATTTCGGTTTCTGTTGTTATTAGTCACTATAGAAAGATTTTCGAAAATCATAGCACTCAAGAATGTCATCATTTCCAGCGTCCACCCTATTCTCTTTTCCACTACTTTTTACTTTCTCTAGCGTACATAGTGTATAGAGAAGATGTTGCTTTCTACCCAAAAATTCAATATCGAGATTCAACCGGAAATAGACGTTTTAGGGTCCGCTGTATAAAAAAAAAATAGAAAAAGATCCGCGCGTGTGCGTGTTGCCATGTATCAATGTGTCTGAACACGATAACTCAAAAACGAAGCTCATGTGAATGGAACACATTGGCCATTTTTTTTTTAGATATTCCTTGTTATTGGTAAAACTTTTCACATACAGGAATTTTGTCAACTCCTGGTAATGCATAGAAACGGAATTCATCCAATTGGCAACCAGTTTTTAAAAGATTTGACTATCGTTTTAGCCTAATGTATTCCCTTATTTCCTTTCTATTACAAGAAACCATTTCTACTAATTTAGTTTCGATTAACATGAAGTAGATAGAAGCATAAGTTTTTTAACAATGATTTGTTCCAGATGTAGAGAAAGTCGTGTGAATAGAACACATCATTGTTAAATTAAGAATTACAGGTGAGCAGTTTTCAGACACGGGAAAGTCTCTCTAGGATTATGAAAATAGTTTTTTTTTCCTTATTGTCGTAAAGTTTGATTACGAAATATAAGGAATCAGGAAAATGAAGATTTGCATTGCTGCAACACTTTACAGCGTTCTGCGACTGTTATTTCATGGTTATTGTTTGAATAGAATATGCTATTAGCAGTGAGTACCAATAGAAATTTCAGCGAATGTGTTAGTTGCGATATAACATATTTTTTAGTTCGCAGTTTTGTGTCGCAGATAAGCTAGTTTGAATGTTTTTTCATCTTATATTGTTCCATTTAACATTCAGTAGAGTTTCACGGTCCGTTACATATAGGATATTAATTCAAGAATGGCATATTTGATATTTAATTATTCGACGAGCTGAAGCTCAGAACCATTTCTTTTTTCGGTGTAGATTGTTTGAAATATGAATCAATTTTGTTTTTCTAGTGGCTGAACTACAGTTCCATTTCCCCAAGGAACTCCTTGACTAAGTATGTGTGGCTATAGTTTTGGGGATAATAACATCTGCATATTTAATTATTATAATTATGAACTTGCAAGTAAAAGTAAAATTACTTTTGCCAAAAAGTAAAATGGTCCCTTAAACAAGAACTGTTTTGTAACATGAAGATAATTTGGTTTCGTCTTGCTGTAAATACCCTGGGTGTTCATTAAAGACTGGCACTGATTTTCCCCGTTCTTTTAAATGACTACCTGTGACATCTAGAGCAACTACAAACTCTAACTGTTAATTTACTGCAAGTTTAGCACGATAGCTGCAACAGTTGGCAGCTTATGAGAGTGTCCGCGCTTAGTAATTACCTCTAAATATCCTTAAGTTATGACTGATTTTGGTTATGCAATTAAATTTGCATTCTGTTGAAGAAAAGTGTCATTTGCAACCTATGAGGATCTGAAGAGCGCATATAGGGAGTCTGCTATGTCTCATCGGGCATGTTTCCGTTGGCATCATGCTTTCAGACATGGCCGGGAAAGTGCTGAATTGCGGGGAGGAGAAGGTGCGTCTGTTACTGCAAGTTATTGACGAAACAATCAACACAGCAGGTGTCATTATTGGTGATGACTCACTGTGGACGAATCCTTGGGGTATCATTTGGGAGTACTCATACAATTCTGAAACAGCACTTGCACATGTCTAGGGTGTGTGTTCGATGGTTACTCCTCGCGTTGACGTGTGCCACTGTTGGAAACAATGTGTTGAGGACGAGGGTGATGCGTGCTGGTAGAATATTATCACTGCTGACGAAACATGGGTGTATTGTTATGACCCAGAACAGCACATAATGGGTGCAACGTGTTCAACCACCTCCACAAAGGGTTTTTGGGATGGTGTACATGCACACAGTTGCAAGGCACACTGCACATTACTACAAGAAAGTTGTGATAAAGGACCACATCCTCCAAAAGCGAAGGAAGCTCGTTGGGAAATGGAAGTTCCATCATGACAATGCGAAGCCTCATGTTGCTAATGCTATTTCTCAGTTCCTGGCGCAGAAAAAAAGGCAACTCTACGGTACCCCATACACCTTATACTTGGCTCCGATTGGCTTTTTTTTCCAACCCAAAAGCCAAAAAGGAACTTAAGGAACGGCGGTTGGACAACAAAAGTATAAGCTTTAGATGCGACCCTGAAGAGGATGTCAGCCAGGAATGTCAAAGGAGGTGTGACAAGTTGGGAGGGAAATTGGGGACAAAAGTCTGTATGGGTAATAAGATTTGACAATAAATTGTTGAATGGACATTAGTACAGCCCTCGTACTTCTTTTTGTGCTTTAAATAATTAAATATCGAAATATAATTATTCTGCTTTGAACAACCCAATTTATTTTGTTTAGACTTATTTTAAATTTTGTGTCAACTTTATTTTTCTTAAAATAGAAATATTATGTTAGGGTTGAGGTTAAACATTTTTTTGGGGGGTTGTGTTTAACGCCCACTTTAACTACTTATGGCACCGCAGGCCATGATGATATATGAATGTCTAACCACTCGGCCACGGCGCGGCCTGTTCAACATTTGGTTAAATCAATAAAAAAAAGCTGTCTCACCCCAGTTAAAACATTCTATAAATGTCAATAATATGCAACTATGTGGGCAAGCGCGGGTTTTGCCCCTGGATTGTTGCAGGTATGAACTAAGAGTGCTTACCTAACCACAGAATTTCTTTTGGCGGCAAACACGTGCGCGAGCGACGATTTTACCCAGCCGAGATAGAATGAAACGCTTTCGATATTTGCTGCTACGTATGTGAGTGCTGTATAAGAAAATCAGCAAGGTCAATTATAACAGTGTGCGCAGAGAGCAGCTGGATTACACACCACCTAGGCTGAATGTGACGAGAAATAAATTGTTCTACAGTTATTGAAACAGAAATGTTTTGTTTATTTATTCATTTATTTATTACGTATTTATTTATTTATTTTTTGTTGTTTTGTTTTACAGTTCAACATCCTTTAACTTTGTAAGTCATATCGCACGAAGAATGAAAGCGTGAACTAGTGCTCATATAAGCTCCGTTGCCCATAGAATTTAGTTTAACGGCATTTATCTTCTCAGGATAAGGAGAAACCCCAAAATAAACCCTATCCGGGTAACTCACCCTAACTGAGATTCGAACTCGGGACCTGTTGAATGTGACGTAGACATGCTATCGTCACACCACAGAGATGGGCTCAGGCATATTATATTTTACGTCGTTAACTTGTTGGCTACATCACGACGGATCTGTTCGGTAAGATACCTCATTGTATGGACTCACCCTTGTACCATACCACTTTCGCTTGAGCCAAGTAGATGCCACAGTTTTCCAGACGGCGGCCTCCAGTGTAACTGGACCACCAACCGTTCTCAGCCAGTACTCGGTGTTAAATATCCAATCCGGCGGCTTAGGGAAACCACGAGAAAGGGGGGGGGGACCAGCCAAATTGGTCGGCACATGGGATTTGAACCCGGAACCTCCTCAATACCGTCTGAGCTATCCCGCTTTGTTTCATTATAAATGCCGAAGAAGCAGTTTTTGGTTTTAGAGCATTTGCCTAAGTGAATTTGAATGCTCTCTTATGGCTGCATTATTGTTAGTCATAATTTCAGAGATTTCTATCGCTAACTATTTGTTTTTGTTTTTTTTGTTTTTTTTTTTACTATTCCTATTTTTGTAATCCCAGTATTTATTGCTTTGAACGTGTTATTTTTTCTGTACCAGAATGTGAATAACTATATATAGCCAGAGTGTGGCGCCAATGACCTTAGGGGATTTGCGGCACCAAAAGCCACCACCACCGCCGCCGCCACCACCACCACTATCACCACCACCACCGATACCAGCACCACCACAACCACCGCTACCACCACCACAACCACCACCACCACCACTATCACCACCACCGATACCAGCACCACCACAACCACCGCTACCACCACCACAACCACCACCACCACAACCATCACCACCACCGCCGCCGCCACACCATCACAACCACCACCACAACCATCACCACCACCACAACCATCACCAACACCACAACCATCACCAACACCACCGATACCAGCACCACCACAACCACCGCTACCACCACCACAACCACCACAACCATCACCACCACCACCGATACCAGCACCACCACAACCACCGCTACCACCACCACAACCACCACAACCATCACCACCGCCGCCGCCACACCATCGCAACCACCACCACCACCACAACCATCACCACCACCACAACCATCACCAACACCACAACCATCACCAACACCACCGATACCAGCACCACCACAACCACCGCTACCACCACTATAACCACCACCACCACAACCATCACCACCACCACCGCCGCCGCCACACCATCACAACCACCATCACCACAACCATCACCACCACCACAACCATCACCAACACCACAACCATCACCACCACGAATATTTTTACAATCTGAACCCAATTGCGCTTTATATGGATATTACTCTAAAAGCCCAGGACATTTCTGTTTAAGCAATTAAAAAAAAAATTGAGAGTTCAAGAAAACAATGAATAATGCAGGTTAAATCCATAATCAGCGGATTGGACAACCCTCTTACTTTCTTCCCTGCTTACCTACACAAAGTAGGGGAAATATTGCACTATATCCAAAATTTGATACCAAGATTTCGTCGGAAATGCACATTTTTAGATTCCCTGAATAAAGAAAAAACATTAAAAATAGTCCGTATGAGTTAACAGATAGGTAACACAAGACCAAGGATGTGACATGAAGATTTCGAAGAAAAGTCCCTCCATTCCTGACTGCCCATTTCATTAAATGTTGTTTCCAAGTTTTGATTAGATCTCAAGGATGGATCTAATGATTTCAGTTAAAATAAACATTTTCATGACAAATGAAATTTATGTCTTGAATTGTTTGAAAAGGGTTCGTGGTCCGCGATTAGCAGCACCCCCGCCCATAGCCTCACCAATAATATAGTTGTCGGAGCTTGATGATTGTTCTGTAGAGTGCCGAGGAAGAATCCTCTGCTCTCTCTCTCTCTCTCTCTCTCTCTCTCTCTCTCTCTCTCTCTCTCTCTCTCTCTCTCTCTGGGTGTTCCTGGCAGGTGACTTTCAATATCTGAACAAAATACCTTGCTTGGTTTTTATTGCGGCCCTTTGGACCTAGTAGTGTATTTATACACATGTTTCCTGGGTGCGATGTCTTCCTAGCTCGGCCTAGTTCCTGCCCCAAGTCGACGTGTACCAGCTGTTCCTTCCTCAGGCCTACACACTTCCTCCTCAAAGGTCCTCTCCGATGTTCTGTAATGTTACTATTAGAGCCCCTGGACCCTGGTTCTGAAAGCTCAACAGCAAAACACGACGGAGTGGTCATGCCTAATCGTAGCGCCATCACAACTTGCCACAGTGTAACACGTCAGCCCCTTCATGTAAATAATCGTAGAACAGACCGTGATAAAGGTATGCATTAATGTAAATATCAGAAAATAATATTATTAGTATAAAACAGTTACTTGTATTAATCGTGGTCGGTCACTACTGTTGATAAGATTTATGTTTCATATTATTATTGTTATTATTATTATTATTGATTCGTCATCTCGTTAACGGTTGCTAATCTTTGATAACTCCCAAACATTACTAAATATGACAATAGCAGCACGCCTTCTCTTGATTAAGGAAACTTGTTGAATATTTTCATACGTTATGAATGTATGTCGCAGCCTTGTTAAGAATTGAGTGTTATTTATGGACTGATGTGGTTCTCGCCATTGTAAACTGGGCGTGAAAGACCGCTTACTTTTGATCAGAAGGATCTCTGTCAGGCTTGAGGTTCTTTTAGGTGTAGTAAATGTGCGACACGGGACCTTCCAAAGGAAGCCATGCTAAGCCTCCGCCGTGTTTGAACTCGCAACCCTGGGAAACAGAGGCTACCCTTAGAGCACGGTGGACGACTAGCCGTGTTGAGATAGCATTGTAAGGCTTGAATAATGTTGACCATTGTATCTAGTTAGTATTTAATGAAGTACGTGCTTGTAAATTAATTGTTAAAGCATCGTAATAAATGACTAGTGCTTAATGTGACTTGCAGATGTGCAGAGTTTCATGTTTGTGAGGAGTAAATAAGACAACAAACTTAAATTTTAATCTGATTACTTTCTAGGTGCATTTTCCGATACATCTACTTTGTTTAAAATTTGTAAATGATGCGATTTTAGAATGTCATCGTCATGTAATTTAAGCATGGATACAGGAGCGTATATTTCAGTCCCCAACTTCCAAGTAAAGTCTGGCAACTGTGCAATTCACTGCATGTTTTCGGACAATTAATTATTATTAGTGATGGACAACCATGGCAGACCTTGAACACAGTTGAAGTCGTGTGTTCGTCATTTCAGTATAAATATTTATGAAACTCCTCTTTGGCTTTATGGATATTAAATAAAGAAAATTTTCTGCTGGACTTGTTTATTGCTTTCTCACAGAAAAGAATGTCAACTTTTGGTGATTACTGTGACTTGAACAACAGAATTTAAGAATCTACTAAACGACACAAACGTCCAACTATTCACATCAAATGTGAAAAAGAACTACTTATTCGGAGGCGGGCAAAGATAATTTTCTCGCGGTGGACAGTTTCTCATTAAAATATAAACTTATAACATTCCATTTATTAAACAGTTTTTTAATTTTGCATAAGGAATTTTGGTGTTAATCATCCGGTCTGTTTTGATTGTTTTTCATATTACCGTTACTTACATTCCTTAACCAACAGATCAGAATCGCCACTATATTAATATAAAGAATATTATAAGTATAAAATATATATAAAAATGAAGCCAACAATAAGGGCTAAATAGCGATATTATCCCAAGATATTTTCAAGTCATAGGTAATTGGATAAGACGCTTACATTTTTGCAAAACAACCTCAAAAGGGAGTTGCAGCTTGTAGTTACGCCCCATAACCAGTACAGTAATTAGTAAACGGCTAGCTGCGAATAAGGATACAAATACATTAAAGTTAAAATCTGAACGTCCACGTGTTTATTCGGCCCTTGTTATTTAGGGAACACTGAACTGTTGTATGAGGACCTCGCAAGGAAGACGAGAGACTACACAAGGTAGGTATTTAGGCTGTTTTACCTTGTATAATACATATTTTGCATGTTCTGTAAATAAGTAAATATTTCAGATTTTTGGAAATTATGTAGCATATTTATTGTTTTAGAAATATATGTTATAATTATGTTTCATTTAATTCATTTATGGCAAATTATATGAATCACGTATGAGTTCACTTCAGATCAGTAAATTCCTGCCTTATCTGGTAGCAGCCAGGAATACAGCTCAAGTATGTGGTTTTACCTAAGTGTGATATTAAAAATAATTGTTAAATTCTCATGGCTTTCTGTATCTATTCTCAACAAATTATTCTCACAAAAACTTATTCTTGTGACTACCTCTTGTTAATGAAGATAAATATTAGCAGAGCCGAGCCAGAAATGGTACAGGCGTTTTCGGGAGGCGGTGGCACCTATCTGACCATGTTTATTTTCGGGGCTTTTCCCGAGTCACACGGCAAATTTTGAGATTTCTTCATTCCTACGAATTTCCTGTCCCTTCATTTCCTCTCCATTTTATCCATTCGGTCTCTTTCAGGGTTGTAAGTGTCGGCGAGAACTGCGGCGCGGCGTAGAGATGAAGAACTTAGAATATGCTAGGGACCCTCCTCGATGGCTCTTCCCCAGCCGTCCGGTTTCGCCGTTAACATGAATCTTATGTAATCCTATTCTCCAGGGCTCTTACATACAATAAGCCAATGGCTGCAGTGTGAAGTTGGTCCCCTTCGACATCTCTCTCTCTCCCTCTCTCTCCCTCTCCCTCTCAATCCCTCTCCCTCCCACTCTCTCTCCCTCTCTCTCTCTCACACACGCACACACATTAGCAGAAATCATTGTATTATATATTTCCATATAGGTTTAAAAGGAATAAGGGAATAATTCGACAGGTATGGGCGAACGCAGATCACGTCATAGGGGGGAGGGCAGGTGACGTAACCCACCTACCCCTCTATGGCAACAGCGGACAAATGTGCTCCTTAGATTTTTGAAAAACTAGAAATACCTTTCATTAAAATGCAAGATAATACATAATACAAAAAATGATTTATTCATTGTTGTTCATGCAATCAACTTTTGAAAGTTAAAGTTTACAAAAAATATTTCACACTTGTTATCAAATTGGATACTTAAATATAATATCGCTTCTAAACTGCAGGAAACATTAACAAAAATATTTGATGTGTTCCATTCACATGACTTTCTCTATTTCTGTGTAAAAAATATTGTTAATAAGCTTATTCTTCTACTTACTTCATACAAATCGACAAAAAAGCATCAGAAATAGTCTCATTACTTGCTTCCTTGTAAGTAGAAGCGAAATAAGGTTAAAGTGAAATCAAAAGCTGGTTACTAGGTGACTGAAGTTCCTTTGTGTGCATGGACACGAGTTGACAAATTCCTGTATGAGAAAAGTATAAGTTAATTCCAAATTTTCTCGGGCTTCTAGCCAGGTACAAACTTGGCTTGACACCAACGTTTCGAAGAAGTGCATCTTCCTCGTCTTCAGGGTGAACTGAAACGTTGGTGTCAAGCCAAGTTTGTACCTGGCTAGAAGCCCGAGAAAATTTGGAATTAACACGTCGCCAGGAAAGCTTCAGTTCTTATTTTAAAGTATAAGTTCTTTAAACCTGAAACCAAAGACAAGGAATATCTCAAAAAGGATCAACTCCTCGAAAAACATTTATATAACATAAATTGTGTGTTTTAATGTGCTCTACATTTTTTGTGTGGTAAGTTTTTGTCCATTTCTTACGGTTTAGAGGTTATGCAAGATTTCTCCAGAATAAAGTAGTCTTCAGAGGCTATTCCCAGAAAATTCAAGATATGCATATTATTTGTCAGGTAAATATCTTTAATATACGATATTTTAATCAAAATCGTTACAGCCATTTTTGAGAAAATCAAAATTTTGGAAAACAGATCCATGTAAAGGGTAGTTGGGGTGGAGGGATTTTCTTGAAAATATTCATGTCGCATCCTTAGGAGATACCAAATATAAATACCAAGTTTGGTATTTTACGGTATTTTCGTTTTTGAGCTATGCTGTCCACAGACTCGCACACACACACACGGACCATTTTCCAACAATTTTTTGAATTCAGGGGGACCCAAAACATGTGAAATCTCGGTATCGAATTTTTGGGTGCATTACAATACATTCTCTATACACTATGTACATAGTACGTGTAGAGAAAGTAAAAATCTGATGTGTTCCATTCACATGACTATCTCTGCAACAAATTGTAGTTAAAAAGCTTATGCTTGTATTTACTTCATGCTAACTAGCACAAATAGTCTTATTACTTGCTTCTTTGTAAGTAGAAGCGAAATGAGGGAGTTCCATAGGTTAAAATGATAGCCAAAATCTGGTTGAAGTTCCTTTGTTCGTATGGACAGGAGTTAAGAAATTCCTGTATGAGAAAAGTATAAATTTTTCAAAGCCTAAACGAAAAACCGCGAATATCTTAAAAATGATCAATTCGCGAAAAAATGTATATGACATAAATTGTGTGTTTTATCGTGAGCTACATTTTCTCTGTAGTAAGTTTTCCTCATCTCTTACGGTTTAGCGTAAAATTCATCTAGCATAAAGTAGTTTTCAGGGGCTATTCCCAGAAAATTCAAGATATACATTTTATTTTTCAGGTAAATATCTTTAATATACGATATTTTAATCAAAATCGTTAGAGCCATTTTTAAGAAAATCAAAATTTTCAAAATTTTTCCATGTAAAGGGTAGTTTGTGGTGGGTGGATTTTATTGAAAATCTTTGTGTCGCATCCTTGGAAGATACCAAACTTAAATGCCAAGTTTCAGCTTTAACGTTTTTGAGCTATGCTGCCCACAGGCACACAAACACACATACACACAGACACACACACGGACATTTTTCTAAAAATGCTTTTTTGTATTCAGGGAGTCTTAAAAAACATATATTTCCGGTGAAATCTCGGTATCGAATGCAATATGTACATATTTCGTATAGAGAAAGTAATACCCAATACATGAAACAAATATCAAGTTGCCTCAATCGTCATTGCTGGAGAGCGAATAGGAACCAAGAGTGATATTCGTCTCTCTCGCATAGAAGGTGTTGTATTCCACTCTATGTGTGAACAGCATAACTGAAAAACGAAAGGTCGGTTGTATATCATTCTTGATGTTTAACTTCATTATCTCCCAGGAATGCGTCGTGATTTTCAAGGAAACCCCTCCACATTTTTCTAAAATGACTAATGAGTTTTATTAAATACAAAATGTTTAACTTTTTAAGATATTATCATGACAAATCATTATATATGTTGATTTTTTTTTTTTTTTTTTTTTTTTTTTTTTTTTTTTTTTTTTTGAAAATAACCTCTCTGAAATGCTCTTCATTCTGGACGAGTTTTACAAAACTGGTAAACCGTAAGAATTCAGTAAAAATTTACTACACAAAAAATGTGTATCTGGTCAAAATTCACAATTTATGTCAGATACATTTTATTTTGTGGTTAACTATTTCCAAGATATTACTTGTTAGTGGTTTATAATTTCCCATACTTTTCTTAAATAGGAAGTCCTTATTGGTTTTTCTTTCTGCTGTTCAAGCAAGGAGAAAGGAATTTCAAATCCATAACATAGCGACAAGCTCTTGAAAAGTGTACTATCGCTTAAGCTTACTGTATTCCCCTAATCCTATTGTATCTACAAAGAAATATGCGATAAAAGTATTTATGCAACTGTTTAACAACTTTTTAAGGAATAGTGTGCAGAAGAATGGGTAGAATAAGTCATCTGAATGTAACACGTGTGATTTATTTTATAATTTTGTGGAAAATATACATTAAAGAACACTGCATTAAAGCAGTGATCCTACGTGTTATCAAAGGGCCACTAATTACATTAAACACTCATTTGTATGTTACATAATCTAATTTATTGAGTAAATAATGTAGATAAGGGACATAGGGTGATTATAATTATTTTCAGGTTAATTTTATATCGTTGTAACTTTGTTAACCGTTATTTGTATTGTTGGAATTTCAATTATGTATTTATATCCTTTTATTCCTTCATTTGATTATGGCAGCCTGCAGTTGGGAGAAACTGAATTTAGTAATTTGGTATTTTGCGCGCGCGCGCGCGCGTGTGTGTGTGTGTGTGTGTTTGTTAGTATGGAAATTACATATTTACACGACCAAAGTGGAAATCAAAAAATAGTGAGTACGCCAACTCATTTTAGGAAAGTATAAGTATTGGGAAATTTAAACCAAAAAGAAATAGCTACCGCGAAAATGGTTAACTCCAAAAAACGTGTATATTGCCATAAATTGTGTGTTGTAACCGGATGCACAGTTTTGTGAAGTAAGATTCTCTCTCTCACTCTCTCACGATTTAACAGTTACGCAAACATCGTCTAGAGTGAAGAAGCCTTCAGAAATTATTCCCAGAAAAGCCACGACACACATTTTATTTGCCACGTATGACATTTTGATTGAAATACGAGGGTCAACCAGATCCATTTGTATAGCTAAATGATAACTCAACACAAAACTTTATTTACAATTTCTCAGTGTAATCTCCATTCTGTCAACACATTTATTGCCATGTGCTATCAGTTTTTTCCATCCGATTTATACTTTTCTACAACCAAAGACTTATTGTTTTATTTTGTGCAAATAACGCAATGAACGTCTTCGGTATAGAAATGGCGCATAATTTACGAGTAACCAAGGAAGAACCAGTGTATACGTCCAGAGTGGAAGTTGTTCAATCGTTATAGAGGAGTTTAAAGCAAATGTTGATAAAATAATTCAGAAAAACCGGAGTTTCATTTTGGATACCGTGCATAGCTTTTTAGGTTAGAAAGGATGAAGTTCTCAAAGTGGCAATAAATCTTGGGTCAGATATTTAGCGGTGGAGGAGCATATAACATCTGCAATGGTAATACATTGAGAAATAGAGTAACGTACTGTGACTTTGTAAATAAAGTTTTGTGTTGATACCTTTCCTTATTATTTAGTTGTGCCGTTACTTTCTGAATGGCCCTCGTACTTTGGGCCATTTTTTTTCTCGGTAAATTTTCATTTAAGGCTGGTTCGACAGGATTTTCTTGAAAATGTTCGTGCCCCTTTTGGAAAATACTGAACTGAATACCAAGTTTGGTATTTAATAGACTTTTCGTTTTTGAATTATGCTGTTTTCACACTCATACACATACGCGCGCACGCTCGGATCTTTTTTCTAAATGTGTTTTTTTCATGTAGAGGGTCTCAAAACGTGTACTTCCGGTGTAATCTCGGTATCAAATTGTTCGGTGGAATACAACACTTCCTCTACCTACTATACATGAAGAAAGTGAAATATAAATTACTAATGTACACAAAGGAAAACCGTTTATAGAAAGTCAATTCCGAGAACATTGCAGCAACTTTGCAATCGTTCTTCAGTTAAAACTTCAAGACCTTCAATTCAGGGATTTGATGCTTTTACGTGGTTAAGGTCTTGTTTTCAAATAGTGAGCGACAAAGCTAGATTTCAGGAGTATTTCTTCAATATTAAATATACATGTTGACGATTTAAATCATGTATAAATCCATTATTTCTGGTTTTATTTGCGAAGGGATTATATATAACTCCATTGAATTTTATATTGTCAATATGATGTCTTAATGTTTTCTAAATAGGCATATTTGTATGCCTATTATGGAAGTGCTCAGTGCATCAATGTACGCATATTAAAACTATTATTAGAAATTAACTACCGATAGATAAATAAATAAATACATAAGGAATGCGAAATTACCAATATTCTGAGTTCGATCGTTGTAATGAAAGTTTGCTACACACAACATCCCATTTTCGGACCTGGTCCTCTTCTAGTTTCTTTCTCCATTCTATTCTCAATATAGGTTTAGCGTTCATATTACTTTCTCTACACATACTATGCACATAGTGTATAGAGGAGTTATTGCATCCCACCCAAAATTCGATACCGAGATTTCACCGGAAATACATGTTTTGGGTCCCCCTGAATCCAAAAAAAAACATTTTCAGAAAAAAGGTCCGCGCGCGTGTGTGTATGTGTGTCTGTCTGTCTGTGGGCAGCATAGCTCAAAAACGAAAAGACCGTTAAATACCAAACTTGGTATTTAAGATCGGTATCTTCCAAGAATGCGACACGAAGATTTTCAAGAAAATCCCCCACCCTCAACTACCCTTTACATGGAACTTTTTTCGAAAAATGTTATTTTCTTAAAAATGGCTGTAACGATTTTGATTAAAATATCGTATTTTAAATAAAATGTATATCTTGAATTTTCTGGGAATAGCCTCTGAAGATTACTTTATTCAGGTTCAATTTTACGGAATTTTGCATAACTGCTGTACCGTAAGAGATGGATAAAAACTTACCACACAAAAAATGTAGAGCACTTTAAAACACCAATTTATGTTGTACACATTTTTTTCGTGGATTGATCGTTTTTTAGGTATTCCTTGTTTTTGGTTTCAGTTTGGAAGAACTTATACTTTTCTTATACAGGAATTTGTCAACTCGTGTCCAAACAAACAAAGGAACTTCAGTCACATAGCAACCAGTCCCTTATTCCGCTTCTACTTGCAAGGAAGCAAGTAATAAGACTGTTTCTGTTAATTTTTACTCGATTAGGATGAAGTAAATAGAAGCATAAGCTTTTTAACAATAATTTGTTGCAGAGATGTAGAGAAAGTCATGTGAATGGAACACATCAGATTTTTTTATATGTCTTGCCACCCTCGCAGTTTGGTCAGGCCCTGTATTCTCTGTTTCCTCTATTCTTATCTTCGTAACCTTCGAAGGGCTGAGGGTTGTGTTTTGAATCCAAATTTGCCGTAGCGCTTTAAGCATCTTGGGTCATATGAGCAAAGAGTTATAATTTGATGAGCTGTTTTGTGATCACTACCGCAAGTGAGAGGCAGTAAAACGGATCATGCTACGCACCACTCGCTAGAGCTCGACGGACAAAGGCTTTTTGTGAACTTGTAATGACAATTCCGGCAGCAATTTCAGCCATTCAATGTAGCTTTTGTACACGCAAAACATTAGACATTTCTCAAAAATACAATCAGTATTTTAAATATAGAAACATTTGATGGAAGACCTAAATTCTATGCCTCCTGATTTTTCATTGAAGAAATAGAAAAGCAGAATCCCTCTGCACTACAAATATCAGGATAACCTATAAATACCACTTTTTCGTTTCCTCATTGCTTCCGTACCATAGATTGTACCCAGAAGAAAGAATAAAAGAACATAAGATATGCGACATTCACAGGAACAAAAGTAAGACCCTTATTGGTTCCAACCGCTATGTGAACTGTAGACTTTCAGAAAGATACGCTATCCTTAGATACGTGGGCATATGTTACTTCGGGGTTCGATCCCAAGCGACCGCATGTGAGATTTGTGGTGGACAAAGCGGCGCTGGGGCGGGTTTTCTCCGGGTACTCCGGTTTTCCCCGCCATCGCATTCCACCGGTGCTCCATCATCATTCATGTATCATCAGTGTCACCGCCTGCGATGCCATAAGTAGTTAAAGCGGGCGTTAAACACTACCATGATGATATGTTACTTTGTTTCCTAGCCTTCTGAATTTAAGTGATGACCTAAAGAATTATTAGTTTTTGAAATTGCAAATGGTTAAATAATTTTAATTTCCAATCACTAAATTAATTTAAATATATGTTTAACCATATCTTTCAAATTTGTTGCAGCAATGTTAGTTTTTTTTATTGATACCAGGAAATTTTAATTCACATCCCATTTGAAAAGTTGGCAAGCCTGTACAGAATGTAAGTGTCAATTTTTCTCTTATTAGATACGTTCCCAAAAATTGCTCTTATATGTGTTACCATTCATGAAATGACAGTAATTTGAGATAATTAATTACCGTTGATGTGTCTACTATGTGGTGTTAATTGCCTTATGAGGGTATAATTAAAAAGAAATAACCTTTTCGTATTATAGTTATTGAGACTGGCACAGAGGAGCAGCACAGAAACAGCGTTGTCCTTAAGCACAGCATCCATTCTTTCTTACATTGTAAACTGTGTGTTTTTTTTTTTTAAATGCGCCATAAATAAGAAAAGTTTCCATGCCTGCTGTGGTTTTTAGTTAAATGTGGCATTAGTTTGGAATTTACATTAGGGACTAGAAAAACACACACAACTTTAATGCTATGTAGAATAAATTTCCGAAATACGATGGGATATTTCACTAAGAAACACTCCATTTGTTTAAAAAGAAACAGCTTGGAGTCCAGCACTTAATTTCGAAAGCTGTGGTACCCCCCGGACCGCTGGCAGCACCCAGAGCGTTGCTCCTCAGGTAGGGAGATGTTTATTATCAGTAGTTCCCATCTGAAGACCTGTCCCTGCTCCTTCGCTTTATTTACAGCCTGTCCGAATCTCGTGTACATCTTCCTTCATTATAACCGCAGCTGTATCTTCCATTGCAAAAATAACTGAGTGTTCCTTTTCTCTCAGTGATGTGCAATACCAACGGTGGTAAAGTAAAAACACCAATTGTTTAGGCTATTGTTAGAGATAGAACTGAGTGTTCCTTTCTCCCAACGATGTGCAATACCAACGGTGGTAAAGTAAAAACACCAATTGTTTATGCTATTGTTAGAGATAGAACTGAGTGTTCCTTTCTCCCAACGATGTGCAATACCAACGGTGGTAAAGTAAAAACACCAATTGTTTATGCTATTTTTAGAGACAGAACTGAGTGTTCCTTTTCTCTCAGTGATGTGCAATACCAACCGTGGTAAAGTAAAAACACCAATTGTTTAGGCTATTGTTAGAGACAGAACTGAGTGTTCCTTTTCTCTCAGTGATGTGCAATACCAACGGTGGTAAAGTAAAAACACCGATTGTTTATGCTATTGTTAGAGATAGAACTGAGTGTTCCTTTTCTCTCAGTGATGTGCAATACCAACCGTGGTAAAGTAAAAACACCAATTGTTTATGCTATTGTTAGAGACAGAACTGAGTGTTCCTTTTCTCTCAGTGATGTGCAGTACTAACGGTGGTAAAGTAAAAACACCAATTGTTTAGGCTATTGTTAGAGATAGAACTGAGTGTTCCTTTCTCTCAGTGATGTGCAATACCAACGGTGGTAAAGTAAAAACACCAATTGTTTATGCTATTGTTAGAGGCAGAACTGAGCGTTCCTTTCTCTCAGTGATGTGCAATACCAACGGTGGTAAAGTAAAAACACCAATTGTTTAGGCTATTGTTAGAGATAGAACTGAGTGTTCCTTTTCTCTCAGTGATGTGCAATACCAACCGTGGTAAAGTAAAAACACCAATTGTTTATGCTATTGTTAGAGACAGAACTGAGTGTTCCTTTTCTCTCAGTGATGTGCAATACCAACCGTGGTAAAGTAAAAACACCAATTGTTTATGCTATTGTTAGAGATAGAACTGAGTGTTCCTTTCTCCCAACGATGTGCAATACCAACCGTGGTAAAGTAAAAACACCAATTGTTTATGCTATTGTTAGAGATAGAACTGAGCGTTCCTTTCTCTCAGTGATGTGCAATACCAACCGTGGTAAAGTAAAAACACCAATTGTTTATGCTATTGTTAGAGATAGAACTGAGTGTTCCTTCTCTCAGTGATGTGCAATACCAACGGTGGTAAAGTAAAAACACCAATTGTTTAGGCTATTGTTAGAGACAGAACTGAGTGTTCCTTTCTCCCAACGATGTGCAATACCAACGATGGTAAAGTAAAAACACCAATTGTTTATGCTATTGTTAGAGATAGAACTGAGTGTTCCTTTTCTCTCAGTGATGTGCAATACCAACCGTGGTAAAGTAAAAACACCCATTGTTTAGGCTATTGTTAGAGATAGAACTGAGTGTTCTTTTCTCTCAGTGATGTGCAATACCAACCGTGGTAAAGTAAAAACACCAATTGTTTATGCTATTGTTAGAGATAGAACTGAGTGTTCCTTTCTCTCAGTGATGTGCAATACCAACGGTGGTAAAGTAAAAACACCAATTGTTTATGCTATTGTTAGAGATAGAACTGAGTGTTCCTTTTCTCTCAGTGATGTGCAATACCAACCGTGGTAAAGTAAAAACACCCATTGTTTAGGCTATTGTTAGAGATAGAACTGAGTGTTCTTTTCTCTCAGTGATGTGCAATACCAACCGTGGTAAAGTAAAAACACCAATTGTTTATGCTATTGTTAGAGATAGAACTGAGTGTTCCTTTCTCTCAGTGATGTGCAATACCAACGGTGGTAAAGTAAAAACACCAATTGTTTATGCTATTGTTAGAGATAGAACTGAGTGTTCTTTTCTCTCAGTGATGTGCAATACCAACCGTGGTAAAGTAAAAACACCAATTGTTTATGCTATTGTTAGAGATAGAACTGAGTGTTCCTTTCTCTCAGTGATGTGCAATACCAACGGTGGTAAAGTAAAAACACCAATTGTTTATGCTATTGTTAGAGATAGAACTGGGTGTTCTTTTCTCTCGGTGATGTGCAATACCAACCGTGGTAAAGTAAAAACACCAATTGTTTATGCTATTGTTAGAGATAGAACTGAGTGTTCCTTTCTCTCAGTGATGTGCAATACCAACCGTGGTAAAGTAAAAACACCAATTGTTTATGCTATTGTTAGAGACAGAACTGAGTGTTCCTTTTCTCTCAGTGATGTGCAGTACTAACGGTGGTAAAGTAAAAACACCAATTGTTTAGGCTATTGTTAGAGATAGAGCTGAGTGTTCCTTTCTCTCAGTGATGTGCAATACCAACGGTGGTAAAGTAAAAACACCAATTGTTTATGCTATTGTTAGAGATAGAACTGAGTGTTCCTTTCTCTCAGTGATGTGCAATACCAACGGTGGTAAAGTAAAAACACCAATTGTTTAGGTTATTGTTAGAGATAGAACTGAGTGTTCTTTTCTCTCAGTGATGTGCAGTACTAACGGTGGTAAAGTAAAAACACCAATTGTTTAGGCTATTGTTAGAGACAGAACTGAGTGTTCTTTTCTCTCAGTGATGTGCAGTACTAACGGTGGTAAAGTAAAAACACCCATTGTTTAGGCTATTGTTAGAGATAGAACTGAGTGTTCCTTTCTCTCAGTGATGTGCAATACCAACCGTGGTAAAGTAAAAACACCCATTGTTTAGGCTATTGTTAGAGATAGAACTGAGTGTTCCTTTCTCCCAACGATGTGCAATACCAACCGTGGTAAAGTAAAAACACCAATTGTTTATGCTATTGTTAGAGATAGAACTGAGCGTTCCTTTCTCTCAGTGATGTGCAATACCAACCGTGGTAAAGTAAAAACACCAATTGTTTATGCTATTGTTAGAGATAGAACTGAGTGTTCCTTCTCTCAGTGATGTGCAATACCAACGGTGGTAAAGTAAAAACACCAATTGTTTAGGCTATTGTTAGAGACAGAACTGAGTGTTCCTTTCTCCCAACGATGTGCAATACCAACGATGGTAAAGTAAAAACACCAATTGTTTATGCTATTGTTAGAGATAGAACTGAGTGTTCCTTTTCTCTCAGTGATGTGCAATACCAACCGTGGTAAAGTAAAAACACCCATTGTTTAGGCTATTGTTAGAGATAGAACTGAGTGTTCTTTTCTCTCAGTGATGTGCAATACCAACCGTGGTAAAGTAAAAACACCAATTGTTTATGCTATTGTTAGAGATAGAACTGAGTGTTCCTTTCTCTCAGTGATGTGCAATACCAACGGTGGTAAAGTAAAAACACCAATTGTTTATGCTATTGTTAGAGATAGAACTGAGTGTTCCTTTTCTCTCAGTGATGTGCAATACCAACCGTGGTAAAGTAAAAACACCCATTGTTTAGGCTATTGTTAGAGATAGAACTGAGTGTTCTTTTCTCTCAGTGATGTGCAATACCAACCGTGGTAAAGTAAAAACACCAATTGTTTATGCTATTGTTAGAGATAGAACTGAGTGTTCCTTTCTCTCAGTGATGTGCAATACCAACGGTGGTAAAGTAAAAACACCAATTGTTTATGCTATTGTTAGAGATAGAACTGAGTGTTCTTTTCTCTCAGTGATGTGCAATACCAACCGTGGTAAAGTAAAAACACCAATTGTTTATGCTATTGTTAGAGATAGAACTGAGTGTTCCTTTCTCTCAGTGATGTGCAATACCAACGGTGGTAAAGTAAAAACACCAATTGTTTATGCTATTGTTAGAGATAGAACTGAGTGTTCTTTTCTCTCAGTGATGTGCAATACCAACCGTGGTAAAGTAAAAACACCAATTGTTTATGCTATTGTTAGAGATAGAACTGAGTGTTCCTTTCTCTCAGTGATGTGCAATACCAACCGTGGTAAAGTAAAAACACCAATTGTTTATGCTATTGTTAGAGACAGAACTGAGTGTTCCTTTTCTCTCAGTGATGTGCAGTACTAACGGTGGTAAAGTAAAAACACCAATTGTTTAGGCTATTGTTAGAGATAGAGCTGAGTGTTCCTTTCTCTCAGTGATGTGCAATACCAACGGTGGTAAAGTAAAAACACCAATTGTTTATGCTATTGTTAGAGATAGAACTGAGTGTTCCTTTCTCTCAGTGATGTGCAATACCAACGGTGGTAAAGTAAAAACACCAATTGTTTAGGCTATTGTTAGAGATAGAACTGAGTGTTCTTTTCTCTCAGTGATGTGCAGTACTAACGGTGGTAAAGTAAAAACACCAATTGTTTAGGCTATTGTTAGAGACAGAACTGAGTGTTCTTTTCTCTCAGTGATGTGCAGTACTAACGGTGGTAAAGTAAAAACACCCATTGTTTAGGCTATTGTTAGAGATAGAACTGAGTGTTCCTTTCTCTCAGTGATGTGCAATACCAACCGTGGTAAAGTAAAAACACCAATTGTTTAGGCTATTGTTAGAGATAGAACTGAGTGTTCCTTTCTCTCAGTGATGTGCAGTACTAACGGTGGTAAAGTAAAAACACCAATTGTTTATGCTATTGTTAGAGATAGAACTGAGTGTTCCTTTCTCTCAGTGATGTGCAATACCAACGGTGGTAAAGTAAAAACACCAATTGTTTAGGCTATTGTTAGAGATAGAACTGAGTGTTCCTTTTTCTCAGTGATGTGCAATACCAACCGTGGTAAAGTAAAAACACCAATTGTTTAGGCTATTGTTAGAGACAGAACTGAGTGTTCCTTTTCTCTCAGTGATGTGCAATACCAACCGTGGTAAAGTAAAAACACCAATTGTTTATGCTATTGTTAGAGACAGAACTGAGTGTTCCTTTTCTCTCAGTGATGTGCAATACCAACCGTGGTAAAGTAAAAACACCAATTGTTTAGGCTATTGTTAGAGATAGAACTGAGTGTTCCTTTCTCTCAGTGATGTGCAATACCAACGGTGGTAAAGTAAAAACACCAATTGTTTATGCTATTGTTAGAGATAGAACTGAGTGTTCCTTTCTCTCAGTGATGTGCAATACCAACGGTGGTAAAGTAAAAACACCAATTGTTTATGCTATTGTTAGAGATAGAACTGAGTGTTCCTTTCTCTCAGTGATGTGCAATACCAACGGTGGTAAAGTAAAAACACCAATTGTTTATGCTATTGTTAGAGATAGAACTGAGTGTTCTTTTCTCTCAGTGATGTGCAATACCAACGGTGGTAAAGTAAAAACACCAATTGTTTATGCTATTGTTAGAGATAGAACTGAGTGTTCCTTTCTCTCAGTGATGTGCAATACCAACGGTGGTAAAGTAAAAACACCCATTGTTTAGGCTATTGTTAGAGATAGAACTGAGTGTTCTTTTCTCTCAGTGATGTGCAATACCAACGGTGGTAAAGTAAAAACACCAATTGTTTATGCTATTGTTAGAGACAGAACTGAGTGTTCCTTTCTCTCAGTGATGTGCAATACCAACGGTGGTAAAGTAAAAACACCAATTGTTTATGCTATTGTTAGAGATAGAACTGAGTGTTCCTTTCTCTCAGTGATGTGCAATACCAACCGTGGTAAAGTAAAAACACCAATTGTTTAGGCTATTGTTAGAGATAGAACTGAGTGTTCCTTTCTCTCAGTGATGTGCAATACCAACGGTGGTAAAGTAAAAACACCAATTGTTTATGCTATTGTTAGAGATAGAACTGAGTGTTCCTTTCTCTCAGTGATGTGCAATACCAACGGTGGTAAAGTAAAAACACCAATTGTTTATGCTATTGTTAGAGATAGAACTGAGTGTTCCTTTCTCTCAGTGATGTGCAATACCAACGGTGGTAAAGTAAAAACACCAATTGTTTATGCTATTGTTAGAGATAGAACTGAGTGTTCTTTTCTCTCAGTGATGTGCAATACCAACGGTGATAAAGTAAAAACACCAATTGTTTATGCTATTGTTAGAGATAGAACTGAGTGTTCCTTTCTCTCAGTGATATGCAATACCAACGGTGGTAAAGTAAAAACATCCATTGTTTAGGCTATTGTTAGAGATAGAACTGAGTGTTCTTTTCTCTCAGTGATGTGCAATACCAACGGTGGTAAAGTAAAAACACCAATTGTTTATGCTATTGTTAGAGACAGAACTGAGTGTTCCTTTTCTCTCAGTGATGTGCAGTACTAACGGTGGTAAAGTAAAAACACCAATTGTTTAGGCTATTGTTAGAGATAGAACTGAGTGTTCCTTTCTCTCAGTGATGTGCAATACCAACCGTGGTAAAGTAAAAACACCAATTGTTTATGCAACACAGAATGACATTGTTAGACATAGAACTGAGTTTCTTACATCGCTGTCATTATTATCGTTGACGTCACTATCCCTAAGGTTAAATGCATCCTAGCTCCTTAAAACTTATGTCCAGCGGGCACTTCCTTGGGCAACTAACAGGTTAATGGTATGAGCCTCCCTCTCCAGCCCCAAATAATACTAACGCGCTTGCTACAGTAGCATCCTTTTTTAAATTTTGCAAATGACATTTTCAAAGTAATGCTGTTAGCCGGCCGGTTCTTTGAGGAATATGGTAAAGTAGCGCAGTATTGTCTTGCCAAGAATGTTTCTGGATAGCCATTCTTTGAACTCAGTGTTTATAGTTTGTTGTAAGCTTACCTGATTTCTCTCGTAAGCCAAATTTACAAATGTACATGCAGTTTGTTTTAACCGAAGAAAAATCATAGCTTTTTTAGAACTTATTTTTATAATCCAAGTAGTTTCCTGAAAGAGAAAACGCCATTTAGTTTTTCTTCTTAGCGCGTTTCGCATTTTGTTCACATTAGGTGGGTTCCTTATTATACAAATCCTTACTTCCGCGATTCTGCTTGATATTCGTTTGAAAATGCATCACTTACGTATATTAAAAGCAAGTCCTACGTTTAATGTCCTGTTCGATTTTTCTTGTCCTTTCTTTACTGTGAAATAACTTCTTGATTCCATTGAATTCATTACAAGTAACGTATTTATGCGCTGATTGGCTTAAACCTTGCACATTTCGGCTTGAAACTCTTCTTTTGCCCGGAGTTTTTCCACATAGTTCGCATATCTTCGTAAATGAAATCCTCTTCTTTATTGACGGCAGCGAACATCCGTTTGTTTCCGCGAAGAAATTGGCTTATACAGAAAATGTGACTGTTTTACAAGGATTTGTCATGTTAAGAAACATGCATGTGAGCCCGTGTTCGACTCACGGCTAACATGCCTATTTTTGTGTCTGTCCACAAACATATACCTCTACTCACTGAATTACATCTTGGTCAGTTAATTTTACTTCTGTAAAGAAATCCCTTTAAATAATCTTAAAATCGCTTCAGAAGCATTTCTTTTTTGCATTCTTTTTTAATGTCACTAAATATTTAAAACTGATGTATACCTTTTCATATTACTTTCTCTACCCACTGTCATTTATTAATGGTATTAACAGTACTCTTACTATAGTTTATATTTCTATCTACTTCATTTTAATCGAGATAAATCTTTGTAGGAATAGCAACATTACATATTTCGTTACAAATGAACAACGAATAGCAGGTCAAACATTTAAGAATTGGACGCTGTATATTCCTGCAGTCGTGAGAAACAACTGAAAGTCGACAGGACTTAAAAAGAATGACAATAACAAAAAAGTTATCTCGAAAAAGTTAACTACACAAAATGTATTAGACATAAATTGTATACTTTAATAATGTCTGCATTATTCGTCTAGTAAGGTTTTGTTTATCTCTTACGGTTTACCAATTTCTAAGGCCATTCGACGAATCTCTATTCATAGATGAATAGTTTGTCATAAAATATCTTAAATATATTGTATTTTAATTAAAATCGTTAAATTTTCAGAAAATAAGTCTCGACAATGCTTATATGAAAAGTATAGTTTCGGGTTTGTGTGTGTGTGTGTTCTTTTTTTTTTTTCTTGAAAATCTTTGTGCTGCAACCTTGGACGACGCTGAACTTAAAAACCATGTTTGTTTTTAACCGAATTTTCCTGTCTGAGTCATGGTGTTCATACACACACACATACACACACATGGACATTTTTGTAACTTGTATTTGTGGTGAAATTTGAATATAAATTTTTGCGTGGAATGCAAAACCTTCTCTGCGTACGTGGTAGAAGAAGTAAAAATACATCTTTAGTGTAAATTATTATTATTATTTTATTATTATTAATATTATTATTTTATTATTATTAATATTATTATTATTGTTATTATAAGTATCATCATTAGCGTTAGATAAGTGAGCGCGTCTATGCTATAAGAACTGAGTTGCACTAAACGCGCCATAGCAGTTAGTCAATTTATTTTCAGTTGATAGTTGCTGGCATAATTTAATGTGTAAGCGTAGTTATAATTTTATTAACTCCTAGGTAGCGTATTTCGCATGCCCGATGATGGTGATAATATAATAATAATAATATAATAATAATAATAATAATAATAATAATAATAATAATAATAATAACAATAATAATAACAATAACATACACACTTGCTAATATATACTAGTTGTTTTTCTTCGAAATGCTTTATGAGGTTCCCTTTTAATTAATCACCTGTTATCCTAGTATAAGCACTATCGTATAAAGTGGCATCCTCTACGAATGCTATCTAAACATTTTCCGCTCAAGCTAAATAGTTGTGCATGAAAAATGCGAATCACAATGGCCGGTGACGCACCCCAAACGCGTGTATGTCAAGACAATTATTTGCGCATCGATATCGGTGCTGTGGTATGTGGAGTCCAGTTGCCCCGCTCAGAAAATATGCACTTGAGTACAGCTATCTTAACAGTAGTGACGCTCCACTCCTCTATAGCCCTGTCCAACTTATTTGCATAATGAGAGAGATGGGGGTCAGTGTGCGGTCTCTTTCTTCCCCACCACTATGTTTCTCCTCTCTTGCGCATATGGAGCGGCACGGCAATTCAGACAAACTGTAATTAGGATTAATGCTGCATTGTTGAAGTTACTGAAATCTTCATAGAGAAAAAAATAATTTACATCCAGTCCCACTAATGGACATAAAGTTGCGAATCTTCCACAGAGTTCTTACCATTTATTGTTTGTGTGTACGTATAGCTCATACCAGTTGAGGCTCCCGCTGACGTTGGTGTCGCTAGTGTTGCTATTGTCTAGCGAATGTAGACTCTGAAGGGTCGCGGGGAGTTGCGCGGGTCAAGTACATGGCACAGTCCGTCATGTAATGCTATAAACAGTGGACATTTATGTTGACTTTCCATTTATCTCATTAACAATAGACAATAATTTTATAACTCACCTACTGTAATGTAACGGGGTATGAACACGATGAGTGAGCACGTTCGTTTAATACACCACTGTACTCGAACATTTGTTTAATGCACACTGATTTTTCACAGCGCCTGTTCAGTGTATGGCGTAACAGTTCGCCATCAGTAATATGAGGTGGAACGGGTAGTAGTACTACATAAGGTGTCTTACATAAACAAGCGAGTGGTGAATTACAAACTCACTAAGTACACAGTGTACAAGAACTAAAAAAATAAATTTGGGAAGAATAAATCCATGGCGATCATACCCCCCAGGGGCCTACTACGGAAGGTACGAGTTTGGCGACCCGGGTCCCGAGCCAACCTTGACTCCCTCAGTGGCCAACCTCTGAGTGGTGAGGGAGTCAGTTGGTCCAAATGCTCACCCATGTTTAAGCCGTGGGTGGAGACCCGTGTCGATGGAAAGGAATATCCTGGTTGGTTGAGGGTTGCGTATCTGAGCCTGGGCTTCTGACCTTCAGTAACCGGGGAGGGTGCGCTCACCGTTTGGGTTTCTGCTTCGCCTAAACGGGAGGCTAGTGACTAACCCACCCCTAGTCAATTAGCCAGGACTAGGTATTATACCGAACTCCAGGGTGAGTGGGACGGCGCGCCTGCTATATCCCCTGTGTAGCCCTGTCACCTCAGTGGGTGAGCCCTCGTTGGGCTCCGTGGTGGGTGGGGAGCACTGGGGGATGAAGGTTGTTACCATGTTTTATGGCAACCAAAACAAATAATATATTAGTTGTAGGAAAGGAAGTAGTTGAGAGCAGTGGTCCTCGCTTCTTGGTCATCACTCGGACAGAGGAAGGTCGGAAATTTACATCGGTTAGCTCTTTTGCTATACAAAAGGGTCTGGGCAAAATTGCTGACCCGTTCGCTCCTGTATTAAAACGCGAAGTGGTTCCCTCCTGGTAGAAGCATTTACGGCATCCCAGGCAGGCAAACTACTGCAGTTTAAATGTTAGGCAGGTACCCCGTTAAGGTCGAACGGCACAAGACCTTGTACTCCTCGTGCAGCGTTATCACCATCCGCGCATTGGACGGTTTGTCGAATGAGGAGCTTCAAGGGGATCTGGCAGACCAAGGCGTCCAATCTGTGTATTGGGTAGTCAATGGTGAACTCGTGCCTACTCGTACCCCATTCCTTACCTTTGATCGGGTGGATTTCCCTCAAAGGATTAAGGCAGGGTATGAAACCATCGAGGTTTAGGCCCTATATTTCGAACCCTCTCAGATGTTACTAGTGTCAGCGGTTTGGGCATAGTAGTGAATTGAGTTCTGGTCATTCTACTTGTGCTATCTGAGCATCACACGATGGAGCTTGTACTACCAATCCATTTTGTTGAATTGCAACGGGGAACACTCATCCAGTTCCCGTAATTGTCCCCGTTTTATGGAGGAGAGAGCGATCCAGGAGGTACGGATGAGAGAGAAGGTGTCCTTGTCAGAAGCCCTTAAGCTCTTGTGTCTTCACTAACCCTCCATCCCGCGCTTCGGTACCTATAGCTCCGTTACAACTAAATGAGTACCGCGTCGGGAAATCATAACTCAGAGTAGTGATATAAACTATCGAAGATAAGATTATTTTAGCCAGGCCACTACCAAAGATAGGTCGTAACAGAGTAGGTGTATCGGAAGATGTGCCTAGGAAGAAGAGCATTCGTGCTCTCAGGATTTTCCAGCGTCGCCTTACTCTGGATATATAAAAAGCTGCCTGTCCATTCTAGACAAATAGTTAAGAATAACAAGAAGAAATGGTTTTAAAATTTAAAATTTTAAATTCTTTCCGAGTTAGCGACGTGAGTGCAGTGCCTCTGAAGATGTCCCCCACAGACAGGGACGAAACGTTAGGTAGAAATATTTTAACTGAACATATTTTAACCTACAGACCACGGCAAAACAGCCCGAAAATTTTAAATTTTAAAACCATGGACACCGGCCGTGAAAGCTTACGCATATATTTAACAAGAAGAAATCTTGCCGCATTCGACATACACCTTCTTCTGCCGTATGGGATAAGTTAAGGTGTGTGGCCAGAAAGCCGGTCTATAAACAGCGACAGGAGCTGTAGTTGACACGTGGCTAACACTCTTGGCAGTGCTTTAGCGCAGATAATTATTCGCCCGAGTGTCTTCCAGGTCGAATCTCAAGGATTTGCCTTCCGCTCTGGAAACCTTGAAGACTACAATCGCCTTTTCACCATGGCGGAGCTTGGCAATGCACTCTAAAAAATGTAAATGGCGTGTTATTTATGGACGCTCTTTAACTGCTGTGGTTCTCAGCGTCCCTTGCTATACTGGGCGTGAAAGACCGCTTAATTTTGCTCAGAGGCCTCTCTGTCAGGCTTGAGGTACTTTTATGTGCCGCAAATCTACGACACGGGACCAACGGCTTTACTTCCCTTCCGAAGAAAGCCATGCTAAGGATTTTTACAGCGAAAAAATGGGTATATGAAGTTAGCATGGTAACCATTACACCACGGAGGGCGACTAATGTACTCTCATTTTCGCGAAAGTCTGCACAGATCCAGATGGCATCCACGTTCAAATGTTGCAACATCTCTCTCCTGAAGGTAAGGCTTAATGTGGAAGTTGAAAAGTAAAATGCTAAACTGTGTAAAGCATGTAAAAGAATAAAACTGGTTGAGAGACAGGAAAGGCATATTAATGAGGCAATGATAGGGAAGTAATAATTGTTGCTTAGTAATAAAAGAATTAATATTGTACTATAGGTTTATACATGTGGTACAGCTTTTTGTTATATTAACATAATTTTTTTTTTTTTTTTTTTTTTTTTTTGTAGCTTAACGTCCTTTAACCTGGTTAGTCATTCGGACGATGAATGAAATTGGTGAAATGATGCTCAAATGATCTCGGGATCCATGCAGCTTAAAGTTACTTGACATTCGTCTTCTCAGAATAAGGGAAAACCCCGAAAAAAACCTAACTCACCCTAAGCAAGATTCGAACTCACGACCTGTTGAATATGAGGCAGACACGCTACCACCACACTACCCAGGCGGGCAACATTAACATTACTTTTATGCCAAGAAATTAGAACCAAATTAAGTTATGACTGTGTCGCGATGTCTATTGCAATAATACCAATTTATCAATAATAACTTCTGAGAGGCCTAAATATGAGATTGTATTAAATATTCCTTCAACTAGAGATGTATCCCCTTCCATTTTCCTTTGTTCTTTACTTCGAAAACTTGGAAAAACAATTAATTTGACAGCTTTTGCGTATTGTATATATGGTGGTGTCGCAAGATGGTGGCTAGTCACAAAACGCTAGGCATTTTCACCCTGTTAATCAGACCATTGCTCCGGCCACTATCCGCTATATGCAGATGCCATAGTAGAGAGCTAGACTGCCTCTGTGGTGTCGGGTTTAGCTTCTAATCTAGTGGTCTAGGTTCCGATTCCTTATGCCGATCCTGGTGGCCGCGCTCGCTAAAGTGTCTCGCTTTAGCGCGTCGTGGTCCACAGGATCGTGGGTTAGAGTCCCGCCTTGGGCATGGGTGTTTCTGTGTTTTAAATCTGTCTATGTTTGTGTATTTATATGTAAAAGGAAAACGTTAAGAATGATAAGGTTTACTAAGGAAATATAGGAAACTGGAAAAAATGGAGAACAAAGGAATACAGCGCCGGAGTCCTGATCAGCCTCCGGAACTGTATTTTTTATTATAAAAAAAAAATTCCGGATTGAGAATGGGGAAGTTTTCTTTAGTCCCGTCCTCCTCAGCCTGGAAGTATGATTAGACTGCAGAGAGAGAGAGAGAGAGAGAGAGAGAGAGAGAGAGAGAGAGAGAGAGATAATGCATCTGTGAGGTTTGAAAATTCACTGTATGTAAGATCTTGAAATTAAAACCGGTTATTACACACAATAGCAGTGATAATTTTGTCATGTTTCAAAATTATAGCTTGCATGCTTATCGAAATAAAACAGTTGCACGTTCTATGTTCAGTGTTCTATTAAAACTCCTCTACATAATGCATTTTTAAAAATATTCACATAAAAAATTAAAGTTTTACATAAATGAGTTTACAAATAGATATAGATTCAGATTTGTATATTAATCTTCAATTAGTGTAGAAAATTATTACTTTTTATAGTCTGCAAGGCTCTTTACTTTTCTAAACGTGTTAATTTATTTGTCAAAACTTGAGCATTATATCGAAAATGTTTAGAGTAATTTTCGTTGAAGTTCTTTCGAGGCAGTACAAAACTTGTAAAGCAAATTAGTAACAAAAGCATGGAGCATTCTGAGTATGGAAAAAATGTTGAAAAATGTTTGTGAGAAAACAAGGTTAAAGTTGGGCCTGTCTTGGTAATAAGCACATTTCAAATGCGCCAAATGGAATAAACGACCAATGTTTTTAAAGTTTCGAACTTATTTTATTATTAGTTGCTAATATATTTTTCTTAATTGTTGGTCAAATTTCACAGATTTATCGTCTTAATGTTAGTAAAGAAAATCCAACGTAAACAAAAGAAAGTTTAAACGAATAGTAAAATGGCGAATATCATCGACGAGGCGCAGGAACTCCAAAGACAAGGCCGCCGATATTGCCTTATGCGTTAAAAGAGGCATATAAAATGAAGTAGTAAATAAACAAACAAATAAATAGCTGACAAACCTGCGCAATAAATATGTAGAGACAGCACAACTGCGGGATATAAATGGGGCACTAAATATATAAAAGACAGTGAATGTGTGTGCGCGCGCGTGCAAGATACCTTTTTATACAAGGCAAAAATCATTGCTTAGCATAAAATTCTAAATTCCGTTTATTTTATAGGATTAATTATTTCATTTAATGCTCTGCCTACACCATCTGTAGCTTTCTGAACGACTGGCAATAGTTCGAATAATAATAATAATAATAATAATAATAATAATAATAATAATAATAATAATAATAATAATAATATCCAATAATAATTGGGTGTTCATTTCTGCCCAAGAGTTGTTCTAGTCCTCTTGTTTTTTGCTTTTATTTTGTGCGTTTTCTTAGTATTTCTATATTCACGTTACTTACATTTTTATTATCATTTCTTCCCAAGTGAGAGTCTCTCTATGAACAGCCGGTCCTTCACTGCCATTTATCATACATCATCATTATAAGCTGATATTTGAGGTTTTCAAGTGCTTCTGCATACATATTAACTAACAGTTCGCATTGGTTACACAGCTAATATATTCAGGAAGTGAAAATGAACTAGTATCCCTTGCGGAATGCAGAAACCTCGATCTTAGAATAGTTTCTCAATGCATTACTTTTGAAAGTGCAAGAAAAGGATAGTAATACATTTTAATGTATTTTCTTTAAATGAATGATGCAAGAAACGGGTAGTTGCTAATATAAGGCATTTAAGAAATGAAATCTACTTTATTATCCACTGCGGAGCATCTAGAAGCCACGGTGCTATACGCTTAACAGTTGATAACCGACACTGATCATTAACCGCCATGATATTTCAACCTATGAAATAGCTGTTACCAATGTAAACTAGAAATACAAATTATGTTGGTAGCAGTCAAGGAAGTA